>CM057155.1:34042752-34218752 GCA_029962745.1 Echinometra lucunter
GAAAACGAAAAGACAGAAACCTTGGGATAACCTCAAAAGTTAGTGTGTATGAGAGAGGGAGAGACATCATGACAGAGAAGGAAGAGAGAGAGAGAGAGAGAGAGAGAGAGAGAGAGAGAGAGAGAGAGAGAGCTAAAGGACAAATGAATTATCATAATCGATGCATGCACCACCATTGAGAGTACCCGTTTGGAATATGTGTTGCATTCAGTCTAACAATTTATGTCCAACTAAATACATTATACATGTAAATGCAGCATATTAAGAACAATTTTAGACAGTTAACTGTTAGCTTATTATTCTGTCATGGTGTACTCGTATCGGAACCCGTATACGAGCTTGTGAAAGCAATCATAGGATGATTATATCAGTGTTGATAGAAGAGGCATCCCCGCCATGCGATTGACTGACATGTTACCCGTAACCGAGTTATTTATAGATTCCTGGCATATTTCACTGCTGCGATTGAAAGTCGGTGTTTGTTCCGCGAATGATACAGGAAGCCACCAAAATGATTCAAAACGTGCTCGAATAGCCCTGCTCGGTATATGAAAAGCATACACGAGGAAAAGATACGAGGGAGTGCATGTAATCATTTTGTTAAGTGTTTGTAGTTGAAGAGACAGCGGATGTTTTCATTTTGGAGTTCAGCAGTGTAAGATGCACGTACATGACTGTGGAGAGGGTGCACGGCATTTTCGCGCCTATACACAGCCAGTGTGTTATTGACGGAGCAGCATAGTCGCACCGTTTACTACACATCTGCGGAACGGGCTTGCTATCTTCGCACGACAAGTTGCATCGGAAGATAGAAATCTCCGCTACACACGCACTATGTACGTCGGCGTATTTACTTGAGCATCTCCCGTATCAGATGGAAAGCTGACGCCACAGCATCTTGCAGAATCCCAGTCTACTTCATTATACCATCCTACGCATTCACGGAGAAGAAAGAAGGAGCCATTTTGTTGTGCTGTGCATCTCGTTCTAATTTGAGGAATATACGTAAAAACCTTTCTCAAGCAGCCGTCATACAGGATTGGGTAGATGTGCTGTGTGTGATTGTTATCGGGCCACCGCCTAGGTAAATACGCCGTTGGCGAATGCATTCTGGAGATACGGAGAAAGGTATTCATATCTGATACTGATATAGAAGTCTGTGGTTGATCGCATTTCTCGTGTTTGAGCGCAAATGACCTCAGCCGGTTAGGGGATATACACGCTCCCCATGTGAATATCACATCTCGGTAAGACGACGTCATTCAGCTAGTGCTCTATGACACAAGCGCTGTCTGGAAAGTCGGTCTCCATGTGATGAGGTTCAATCTCATTGTCATCAGCGTACACGGTTTTTCCATTTATTTGGGGATAGAGTGACAACGAGACCGCCACCATCAACGAAGAAGCTAACAGGTCTGTGCTGTATACTTAGGTTTATACATGCATGGCAAAAGCGAGAGGGTGAATCAATTTGATTAGAGATTGATGGCCAGTGTTCTTGTATCGCTAGCAAGTGCACCTACCAACATGAACGGGATACCGGACTCCGATGGGGAAAGTCCCACACATATGCAGCAGGGAGGGGGTTCCCCTTGTAAGCCAGCCCGGCAACAGGACGGCAGTGGTGCCGAGACTTACGTGAAACTTAGTCCGAATGACTTGGGTGCTTCATGCGAGGGACTCGCTATGATGTCACCACACAATGGACAAGCGGCATCCAAGCAACAGATAGGTGGAGGTTCCATCCAGAATGGATGCGAAGGGGCAGGGTCCTCACCCACAGCACATGTCCTCTTTACAGCACAGAGCTGGGAAGGGCTTTTCCAAGACAGGATCTTCTTGCAAAGACTCTTCTTGTACCTCACGCCGGTAGAGCGATGCGGACTCGCGCACGTTTGTAAATGTTGGAAGGATGTGTTGTACCAACCTATGTTCTGGAAGACTGTTACCCCGATCCTCCACCGCAGAGACTTGTACGAAGAACAGGAGGATGGAACCAAGAACTTCACGTCCTTATCAAGTTTCGAGCAAAGGGGTTTTGAGTCCGTTTGTTTAGTTAGCGTTTCGGACTTGGACATCTGCGAGTTCATTGACCACTGTCCGCGAACCAAGAAATTCCTTCGCGCCATTTCCCTGAAACGCTCCACCGTGACGGATGCAGGGTTAGAGGTCATGCTGGAGCAACTGGGATCCGTGACGTCACTGGAGTTGAGTGGGTGTAACGATTTTACAGAAGCGGGGCTCTGGGCCAGTCTCCAGCCGAGGTTAACTTCTCTGAGCATCAGTGATTGTATTAATGTGGCAGACGAAAGCGTGGCCGCCATTGCACAGAGGCTCCCTCACCTACGCGAGCTCAACCTTCAGGCTTATCACGTGACCGATGCGGTCTTGGGCTGCTTGGTGGCCCAGCGATGCGGCACTCTGACCACGCTCAGGCTCAAATCCTGCTGGGAACTGACCAACCAAGCGGTGGTAAACCTGATCCATTGCCTGCCCCAGCTTACCACCCTATCTCTGTCAGGGTGCAGTAAAATCACAGATGAGGCTATTGAGCTTATAGCCGAAAACCTGGGTCAGCTCAGGTGCCTGGATCTCTCTTGGTGTCCTCGTATTACTGATGCTGCTTTGGAATACATCGCGTGTGATCTCCCTAAGCTAGAGGAACTTACATTAGACAGGTGAGATTCATAAAATTTTGTCCACAATGTCGTCTTATATCTTAATTTGATATTTTATTTGAACAATTATAGAATTATAATAATAAATTACACTGAAAGTTAACTTTATCTCCCACTGACAAATGGAAGATACTATGCTTAACATAGTAACATTTCAGATTAGGTGACGAAAGCCCTTGATGAAGGACGGACACTTTTGAAGATGGAACTCGGAAAACATTTCACTTCTTCCAGATAGAGGAAAGTGCAACGATTGGGGCATTAGAGTTTTACTTTTTATATATTTTTGTCAGATCCTGTACGACATCATAGATATCCGATGAAAAAAAAAATCCAAAATTTCTCGAAAAAAGCCACAGCATAATATACACCAAAACTGCCATGATACAGTGTACCTGCTTACTACCAATTGTAATGTTAAGCGCTTTCCTGTAGTGGTTCCAGTTGAAGTAATATTGAGGAAATGGAGATTAAAAGCAAAATACTAAACATAAAAGAAATTAAGGCATTCAAGATAGAAAGTTGACATACACTAATTAATACGTGTATAACATTATAAATGAGTTTGTGATTGCATATGAAAATAGGCGAGTGTCAACGATTCAGGCGAATCATGCATTGTTGATTTGTAATTTAAGATATAAATGTAAGTGTGTTGTGTTATTCGGCAACATGTTTGTTCGATACACACATTACAAATCGGAAACAAGTATTAATTCAATTTGAAAGAAAGTTAGAACTTATATGACAAAATATAGTGAATTGGATTGTTTATAAGAGAACAATATCTGCAGTATAATATAGTGGCGCAAACTTGACATTGGATCTTAAATTGTGGATGAATACATGATACACAGGAGTAAAAAAAAAACCAACTTGATCCTGAGTCCAGTGCAATAAAAAGGAATTTGAGAACGAGTCATTTGGGATACATGTAAGTAACCCTCAACTTGTGTGCTATAAATAGGAGCCCTGAGTGTGTTGTTACTCGATAATTTAAGATCCCATACTAGACGCCAGTTCCTAGCGTCTGGTTTAAAGTATGTGTCATCGCAGCTGGCTCTACACACGGGACTAAATCTAGGATTAAAGGTTCATTCCATGAAGAAATAATAAAACATGATTATGAAGCACAGTCAAATTTAACATAATGACTAGCAGTAGCGAAATGCCTTTCCTACTTTTTCAAACCAACTCCTCCACTCCAGCCAGCAAAAAAAAAAAAAGAAAAACAAAACAAAAACAAAACGAACATGTATGTAGGCCAACGTTGTAAAATATACTTATAACACTGACCATTTACTTCCATAAGCCTTAAATATTGTTGGCTTTTACTTGTGGTTAAGACAGTGTTTTTTTTAAATTGAAACATTCTTGTCATTAAAGTGCAAGTTTAATATGTACATGAAGTACAGAAATAATATTGCGAGCAGAATATATTCCTTTTTGGTGTAAAATTTCAGTGCTAGATTAATGACATTTACTTAACAAAATAAAAAACGATGTCTACGCTGGAATCTCACTTCTCTATGTTTTCTTGTACGCCTCAGAATATATTTCTGGACAGACAGCGCTCAATTTCCTGTTATTATATTATTATTAATATCATCATTACTTTTATTATTATTATTATCATTATTATTATTATTTTTATTATTATTATTATTAGTAGTAGTATTATCATTATTATTATCATTATTATTATTGTGGTTATTATCATTACTACTACTACTACTGCTGCTACTACTACTACTACTATTATTATTATTATTATCGTCGTTATATATTGTGTAATGATGATGATCATCATTCAGATCATTACGCAATATCAATGTCGATATGCAGGACATAAATAGTTGGAAGGCACCAACTCAACAAACGATGAACTTTAATAGTTACTCGTTTTTTGTGGTGTAATGAGATTTGCAATGTAGAAACTATAATCAGTCATACTGATGAATTATTATTATTTTTTTTTTTATAGATGATAATATTCTGCACTTTCATAGATATACCTATTCTTCATGCACAGACTTGCTAAAGAACAGTCATTGGTTAAAGCAAGTGCCTTCGTGTTGAAATGAAATAAAATGAAATCAAAGTCCTTCTCAGTCTCTCTTCCCCTTTCTCTCTCTCTCTTTCTATTTTGAAGGGCCTTGATGGATTATTAAAAAGTAATGATATTAATATGCATAAATTCCTCTTCCATGTGACTTAAAGCGAATGATCCATACTTGCCGCATTTGACTCGCTTTTTGAGCATCTCCTTCCAAATTCTCGCACTTGACTTCCACCTTTAATCAGCAGTTACGTACATATCTTTAGGAGTAGACCCCTCTCTCACTCTTTCCCTCTTACTATCGTTCACTGAGCCATCTTTAACTGGGGGATTTCCATCGGCGTTCAAAATAGGAAATTATATTTCACCATGACTCATTCGCCTTAATACACGAGCACTCTCGACATCTTACTAGATTCCTTTCATTATGAATTAAGCACACACTGGCAAAATAAACCAGATCGTGAATGATTTCTTCCAGAAACAAATGTCGATGACCAGCATGACAGTGAATTATTTCTTTGAAATTGACGTCGATACTTTGAGTATCCACTGTAAAACAGTGGGTTATGGTGAGACTAGACTAATCAGTGATAGTTTCAGAGGCAAGCTTGCTAATCTTATTGACATGATAGACGGGAGAAATGTATTCAAATTTTCATGCAATGCAGGAGTCAAGAATAAAATATGCTCCAACCAAAATTTTGCGAAGTGCCAGACGTGGCAAATATTAGGGAAGTCGTTTCAGTCTATAAGTCGGATAACTGTTACAGCCAATTATTTCTTTGATTAATATTACACAGTTTTCAGGAGAAAGATGTACACATCTATCGCCTTCAGAAATAAATACAGCTTTGAAAATATGTGCTGGCTTTCTATTTGATGTAACATTTTAGAGATAACACAACGTAGGGAAATAATAGTCCGATTATTGCAAAAACTCAGTGCACATTTTGCAGAATGGGATAATAGTGGATGGAGATTATATAGCCACACTGTATAAACCGCATTAAAATAATCCTTTCAACTCTTGTGGGACTCCATTAGAAACCATAGAAATTACCCATCTAAAGCCTGATTTTCCTGTGTGTAAAAATGACGTCACTGAAGATAATGTCACGGTCTGTACTGACGAACATTATGTTTTTATAACTACAAGTACGTATACTTCGTGATTTTCATTGATCTCTAGGGATTTGTGTGCGTCGTAATTCCAGAAAAGATGGATTAATGATAGCATTTTAACTGATATCTGATATTGTATTTGTACATGAGCTTGATGAAGTGAATTGATTGCCGTTCCGTGATCCTGAAAGTGCATAATATAATTAGGGATTTTTTCCATGTCATGATAAATAGATTCAGATAATTTTCAATGAAAAATAAAAGTACCGAAAGTGATTTTAGTTCTTGCAAAATAATAGTTCAGACGTCAGAGAAATGGCTGATTAATATGGGTTTATGTCTTGTAATGGGCCTATTGTAGTTTTTTCCCCCGTCAGATTCTGTAATTTAGGTAACGATGGAAGGCGATTCTCATTTCATTTTAAAAGCTAAATTTGTGTTTGATGGAAGCAAGACTAGCAAACACAATTACATTACTAAATGACTACATAATAAAAATTAATGATAAATCTAATGATGCGATACTGAAAATCAAAAGATGAAGTTTGGTAAGGTGGAGTATACAGTGATATTATAAGATCTTACTATTTTAGGAAAGTGGAAGTCTATATGAGGATCTATTATCCGGATAGCCTACTAAGATTGCTTCCCCAAGTGTTTTATGCCTGTAAATGGAGACCGAGTTAAATCGGTAAGAGGTTCCCATACTCCTAAATTTGTACAACAGGCAGAGGAGATTTAAAGAAAGAAATTTAATTTTCTTTTTAAAAAAGGAAACGAGATATAATTTTAGAATAGCTGTATTCACCGCTATATTGTGATGTAACCTTATCCTTCGGGAGATATAGTGTCTCTAAATTTAGAAAATTCTTAGATACTGCATTTGAGTTAGAGCTATGATAAAAGTGTCTCTTCATTCCTTTCCTTTCTGTGTATTCATTGGGGGTATCACACACATTTTTTGCTCTTTATTTGTCCCTGAAAATCATGACGTCATCGGTCGTCTGCCAAAAAGCCTGTTCGTCAGCCGGCGAATATATGCTGACGTCACTCAAATACGAACTTGTCGTAAAATGAGATGCTCCGGGCATAAAATCCAAAGGAGATGCAGTATTTTCTGCAACGTCGATGATCATTGGCGCTGCGCTAGTGCAAACAGTTTATTCTTAAGATGCTTCCTCTTTTCGCTCCCTTTGCTATTTTGTCGTGATATTCAGTTTACGTTTATAGTCCACTGATGTTGAGTATTCTTTTTTCCAGAGATGCAATAATATCCGACGAGATATGCTTTAAATACGGGAATATATTCAGCTATGTTATTTCGATCTGTTTGTTCTCATATAAGATGATTGTATTTTTGAGGGGGGGGGGGTGTTTGGAGCTCAGGTGCAAGTACAAAACAAATAATCACTCGTGTACGTATATATGTACATGTTACCTGGAAAAATGCAGCGGCCGAATAACAAAATGATGTAGACAGTCATAATGACGGATACAATAATGCAACATATTTTGCTACAAATAATTGCTCTTTCCTGAATTAACGATACAATGTTCTTATGGACATTCTGATCCAAGATTTGTATTTCATATACGCATCTAAGATACAGGCTGACTTTCGACTTTCCTCATCGAATTCTTCCTATAATTGCGCATATTTATCAATGAGGAAATCTCTGGATTTCCTTATAATCTTTGCGTGACCTTTTCAATCAATTCTGTTTTCATGTCGAACTCTTACCATAAGCGATTTCCTGTTATGCAAATTGTATTCATTGAAACTGTTCATCTTACTCTGGGACTTCTCACGTTCAATTTCCTATTCTTGAGAATTTAATCTTCTTTCTTGAGATGACGATAATCTTCTCATAATTACTACTTAAGGAAGAGATGAACTTCCGTTTGATATTTTCTTTTTCTTTTTAAAGTGAGACGAACAATTTCATAAAACCCCATCAAAACGTTTTCCATGAAAACCATGCACCTTTGGATGTTAGACTGCATTTGAAACCTTTTGATCCACTTGATGCCTTTTTGGCCAACGCTCTTCTGACTAATTCTCAACTCCCAAAATGTTGGAGGAAAATGTCAATATTATTATTGATATTTATGTTATTACCACTGCGACTATTACAACTACAACTATACTACAACTTCTGCAACTACTACAACACCAACTGCGACTACTGTGCTGTTATACTATCTTTATTATATATATATATATATATATATATATATATATATATATATATATATATTTGTATTTTCATCTTCATCGTCATCATCATCATCACCATCATCATTATTACTATCATTACCAGATTACGGTACAAATGTCATGTTCTCGAAACAAATAGAAAGGGATTTCATCAGCATGTTCATGAACCGATCTTTATTGCTACTAGAAATTCCTAGGATGTGCATAGGAAATAGGAAGATAGATAACGAGATATTTAATGAATTAAGGGGGATGTGCATGACAAATTCTATATTTCACGAAAAAATGAACGTTTGAACCTTTAGTTTTCCGCATGGATTAAATATACCTCTGCGCCTAGAAATTAATAGGCTTGCTGGTAATTTCTGAAGAGAAACAGATAGCAGGGGGGAGGGGACATAATGATAATAATAATGATATGGGGTATTTATAATGCGCCAATTACACATGAATAATGTGCTCGAGGAGCAGGTGAGCAGAAAAACTTAGACGAAAGCAAAAGTACGCAAAATAGGCCAAGAAAAAAGGAACAACAACAGTGTGAAAGTAAATCTACTGGAAAGCAATTTTGAAGAAATGGGTTTTGAGGGCATTTTTAAAAACAACCTACACTTGAAATACACTTATATAGATGTAAATGGGGAAAGGCACCCTGCCTCCATGGAATAAAAAATAAGGGGGGAGGGGTCATAAAGAATCTTCAACCTTTTAAATTTTGAATAAAGCAACCGAAGGTACCCAGCGACAAGGGTTACATGAAAACTAAGGATTTATTGAGAACAAAGGACTATGTATTTACCCCCCCCCCCCCTTACCTATAGTCCCTTCAGCACATAGCATGCTAGTAGGAAAGTCAAAAGCTTCATTAATCATCCCTAGGGTTCAGCATCAAGCCCATGACTTATGATTGGATATGTAATGAGGTTCTACTCTAAACAACGCCAAATTAATCAAAGATCCCCATCACTGCCGAACGCATAGTATTGGATTTATCGATCTTTCTTCCTGCTCCCCTAGGGGAAACTAAATTTATTTCGGATTCCCTCTCCACTGCATCCATTATCGGTGCAGACACTGCATCCAGTATTCAGAGAAAGTCATTTCTGGTATACTGATAAGTCGTTCCAGTGTGTACTGATGATGGACCTACATACAAATCGTGTTAAAACAACAGTTGTTCCCTTTCCTTCCATCCAGTTTGTTGTTTCTGTATGTTGATATTCTGTTAAAATAGCACTTCATATTCAAATGAATCCCAATCGAACTTTTATTTTGTGTGTTTGGAATATGGACGTTTTATGAATTAAATTTTCTTATTTGGATATGAGACTACAATAATATTTTTGCAACAACGTTATCTACCGTCAGATAGAGATTTTTCTATTCATCTTATATTTTTGCAACAACGTTATCCACCGTCAGATAGAGATTTTTCTATTCATCTTCCAATGTTGTTTTTGCGAGACCATCATCATAGGCATGACAATGTTAAGATGAAATTGACAATTCACGACAGCTCTCCCTTTTTGCTTCTTTGCAACGACTCTAGATCAGCCAAATCACGTTAAACCGTTGGAAACTAGAAGCGGGTGGCCCCTGTAGTAAACCTATGGGAATATGAGAATTTATAGTCAGTGGGTTAAATATATATACTTGAGACATTTTAGATGTTGTTGATTGAGGAGCAACACTCTTAAAGATTCCGAGTCAGACTTGACCCGGAAAAGAGTCCGTTGGGGCCATACTCCGTTCCGGGTCAAAAATGACCTGGAAAAATAAAAATAAGGTCAAATGTGACCCAGAAACAAGTCTTCATGACCCTGTTCCGGGTCATTTTTTGACCCGGAATGGATTGTGGCCTCAACGGACTTTTTTCCTGGTCAATCTGACCCGGAATTTTTAAGAGTGAAGGATGTGGGAGAGAGTCAGGTCATATATTTTTTCAGCGCTTCTCCCTCCCATTTCTTTCCACTTCCCTTCATGTATTTTCTGTTCTCTCGATTTCTGTTGCGCCATTTGATTGGGGGAGGGGGGAGGTAAGTGCCCATCCCCCTACTGTCTCGATCAGCAGTGGTTTCGAAACGTGTATCGACCACAAGGTGTTTTGATTCAGTTCAAGTATAATGTATGACGGCATTTACAGGGAAAGTTAATGTATGCCTCGATTTCATCAATTATTCAATCACCATTCTCCACAGTGTAGCCTGATAACGAGATAGATAGTACATTCTAATTCCCACTCACATCATGTATGTTGTACATAATTGATGCCCGGTGATTACGCTTCATATCGGGAAGCATCATTGGAGATATACACCAAAGTTCCGATAGCTGTACATCACAAACCTGGCAGTCAAATGTGTGCACTGACCAGAGGGCGACTTTAAAGGGCCACTATTATGGAAAAGCAAGTTGTTCCCTTTTTGGGGAGGGGGGGGGGGGGATTGCCTGCAATGACCTTTTCCACATTTTGTTTTTCAAATTTCGTATAGCAACGCCTCTGTGCAAAGAACCTGGTTTTCTCAAGTTAAAGCTGTATTTTCATATATGTGCTTTTCAGCTTTAATCCTTCATGATTAATCACTGTTGTTATTAATGAAACATTAACATAGTTTCACCTGAACATTATTGGAAGCCTAATTAACGATACTACATTTCTTGATATTACAGTGATTAATTTAGTGCCAACTGAAAGAAGAAAGAGGTTCCTTGTACCGAATGTTTAGTTTCGTGGTGTCAGCTTGCAGAGTAAAATGTCGCAACGAAAAAGATAATGTGAAAATAACAAATTTAAACATTTTAAAACTGACATATCGAGCGGTTTGAACTGCTGAAGGATAACCATTTGTATGTCATTCAACCATATTTTTCCAGGACGCGGCGGCGCTAAATCATATTGTTAATGTGTTTCACAAAGTGGTGGCAACCTCAGCACATTTTTGTCTATGTTGTCGAAAGAAAACGGTAATATTACACTAATATCCAATGTGTACACGCAAACACAAAATCTTCTTAGTTAACGTTCTTATGTAAAAACATTATAGGTCATGTTTTTGAAAGCCTTTTACTACAAAGCTGAAATATAAAGATTATCTTCTTTGAAATCTCATTTCCATTGAAAAATCAAGCTCCCGTTAACGAACAGGTATCATTTCAATGTCAAAGCTATAGCAAGTGTCCTCATTATCGATGCACGTTGTGAACTGCCAACACTTTCCAAGGCCACGTTGTACCTCTTTTCGGCTACTGACAAACTGATTTAGTCATGGTTCAACAGTTCACAAGGCATTTTTTGTCTTACATGCATGTAGGTGTCAAAACTGAGTCTGTTGTTTCTGACTTTACCAGAATGAATTGCCTTTACAATTTGTTTCACCAATTATAGGTACAACCATGCATCTGCCTTAACCCATTCATGACAGGAATTATTTAAAGCCTAATTTGATCAGCTTTTAATCCTCAAATTGGCAACACCAACATTTTTCTTTCATTGCTCCTTTTTTCTTATAAAACATCATGTATCTGAAATAAATATTAATTGACAGAATGTATGATGGGGGAGAAGTCAAAAAGTTGCCAATTTGCAGGGGAAAACGGTGATTTTAAACTTTCTATCACATTGCCAATTTAAGGATTTTAATGCTTATTTTCCTTTTAAAAATTTTCAGCATCAATCAACGAATATTGATGCAACCAAAATGGGCACAGTTTGTGTAGAATTTTTTTGCTCTTTCTGCTCATGTATTTGGTATGATTTTTAGGGCTTTGCATCAAAAGATATTAGGCCAAACCACAAAATGTGGACCTCTGTCATGAATGGGTTAAGTGTGATTTGAACAAAGTGAACCTAGACATAAATCATTGAATTGATGCTGCAAATTACATTTTGTCATGAACTGTCATGAAATATCTCTATATCAATGTGCCTTTTTAAAAAATATAGCTGGTTTTATTTTGTGTAAAAATTCTATTTCATAAGCATGAATGTTCGGACCTATATCGCAACGAACGAGCTGACTTTAGGAGCTACGACGAATTATGCTCATGTAGACATTTTCATTAAGGTCAATGTATATGTTTGAAATTCTTCTGTCTTCCCGATTTTGTCTTTTCTCTCGCTACCGACAAAAACTGTTGTGTGGGCGTGCATATAAGGGTTTGTGTGAGTGGTGAGTGTGGGTGCGTGTATCTGTGACTGTGATATACTACTGTCACATTTCAATTGCGCGTTGGATGTAAATGTCAACTGTCGTCGTGTATAACTATTGTGACGAATGACCGGTAGGTCTTTTGAATGCGGACAGGTCGTCGGTGGCTTTCAACGTAAATGAGGATGATAATTAAGGGCTGTTACCATTTGTACATTTAAATCATGATAGGCAAATACTTTTAAAATGTTTTTTTATATTATTTTATTATTTTTTTATACTACATATATTTATATGTTTGAAAGAGAACAAAGTGCATACCTTTTTTCAAATAGGCAAACTAACAGTTGTGGCAACACATATGACTTGAGTTTGTTTTTAGATGGTATACGGCTCAATTTCTCTGAGTCGCATAACTCCTTTGGTTGATCGACAATTAAAGTGGAATATCCATATTATGTACTGAATAAAGTAAGCAGGGTAATAGGTATATACATGAACTGAAGGATATACTTTTACGGAAAACACTTTTTCTTCTCTACAACAAGTTAATTTTACCCCATTATTATGGAAACATGCATGCTATGGGGCTCTTCTTGTCCAAGTAAATTAAGGAAATTGTATATAATTATTACAAAAGAAATATTTCCGATTTTGTAAACATACCAATAACTTAGCTTCATCTGCCCCAATTTTTACTTCCCAAAATACTCTCAATATTTTTGATATTCATGATTATGTTACTGCTATTTTTATGTTCAAATACAATGCTAATTTACTTCCTAAAGCATTTAAGGTCCCTTATTCGTATTTAGTTTTAATCTCCACTCCTATGGTACTCGACAGTACATAAAATTACCAGTTCTGTTATAACGAAATCGTTCCCACCATGGTGCTTTAATTTGGAATGATATGGATCCTCAACTAAAAAAAAAAAAAAAAAAAAATGAAATCACAGCATTCAAAAGAAAATATGAAAACACCTTATTTAATCACCATGTTAAATAATTGGTCTCATGACTATTCTATTCTGTTCTTTTCTATTCTATTCTATTCTATTCTGTTCTATCTATTCCATTCTATTCTATTCTATTCTTTTTCTTTTCTTTTCTTTTCTATTCTGTACTGCTTATCTTCAACGGTATTGGTTAATTCTTGGTTCGTCATTGTTAAGTTTGTAGTTATTTGCAGATAATTACAAAAAAGGTTTGATGTAATTTGTAGTTATGTTCATTGTTTTTAATGGTGGGCTCCCACTTTTATTTCAAGCACTTATGCTTTTAGATATAGGAATCCCATCATCCCGTCATCTGTTTTGTTTTTGTTTTGTTTTTGCTTTGTTGTTGTTTTATATGTTATTTTGAGTTTTTAATTTAGTAATTTTATTTTGAAGGACCCCAAGGAAAAACAGTGATGTTACATAAATATCGCTGAAATTGGGCTTTCCTCAGATTTGTTATCTTTTGATTTTTATATTTTGTATTCATAATATTTGTATATAATTTGTTCTTTGCATATGTTCTTTTTATTTATTCTGGAATAAAGACAATGCTTAAAGTTGTGTTATGTATTTAATATTTTTTCAAATGAATGATGAATAAAACTGACTTGAATAAGTATTTTTCTGACTTTTTTAGTTCATTAAGATACTGAACTATGTTATTGTAGAATATTTCTAGCGAATACTATTTCTGAAGGATTGTGATGATGCGGCTTCCATCTCAACTCTTGGCTACTAATACTGCAACTACTACTGCTGCTATATATACTACTGCCACCACCACGCCAACATCAAGGCATCAACAATTACCACCACTACGACCACAAGTACCACAGGAGATAAAATCACAGAGCAATGAACATGAATGCTTTTCCAAACCCATTAGTATTCTTTACGGCAATATGCATGATGAAGTTTTCTATCCCAGCCTCAAATCTTATGAAAACCTCTTGAAATCGACAAGGAGAATTCCTGGAATGTGATATTGAAAGCTTGAACGTTCGTTTATGTTTGACAGTGGCAAACGAACTAGGTCTGCAAGAATGTTTAAAATGACAGGAATCTACCCCTAATGTAATCTTGGCAATGCCTTTTCATAATGATAAAATTAATAAAACTGCTTCAATTTGCACAAAGAAGCGGGCCCTTGTATCACCTTCAGTGGGAAGAATCTCGTTTTAGTTACTTTTAGTTCTACATCTTGAAACGTGTAATTAGGTCTACTTATAGGGCTGTTGCATATTATGTACTATTTTACAATATTTAAAAATGGTTTCATTTGTAATTTTGTATACAGAATACCAATCTGTTTATATACAAAACACAATGTAGTATAAAAATGTGTTACATGCCTTTACGATAAGTGATAAATTGCTGCACGTTAATGCTTATATGACGACACAATCGCTTAGAAATCATAAATCTCAAATGATGTGGGATAATGATGGCTAGTCGAATATCGAGTACTGAGTAGCGTTTTTTATTTCTTCTGTAAATATTTCACACTGAGTCTTCCTTTCCATCACAAATAATGTATTTCATGTATAGCTTCAATATAGCTGAGATAGATGCATTGTGAATGGTCTCTAATCAGGGCTTCATTAAAGGAGGAAAGAAAGATGTCTCGGGTGTCAAATTAGCCGGATAATGATCCCTCCGTGTGAAGTGATCATCTTACTGTAGAATAATGAAAAGGATGACGGAAAGCATCACTTCATCACGTTCTAGAATTTACCTAGACGGCAGAACAAAGAAGTAATGCCATTAATGCCAATAATGATAGGAACAGAAAGATACCGCTGCTAATGTGAAATCTATCCACCCTATCACATGCCCCTTGTTTTGTTTACATTTTGCGACGTAATCTTCCCGCCACGAAACGTGTGCTTAGATTATGCATAGCGATCGTGTTAGCATTGTCATTACCTTTTCATACTACGTGTAGTACATACACACATTACGGCCATGCGTGTATTTTCGGCAACACATAAACACACACACGCGCGCACACCCACTGGTTCCTCCAGGGAGCAAAATGGAGAAGACCGGGGATATACTGCGAGAGAGGCTTAGAGCATCCCATTATGTAGCGCCAAGTGTCTGGGGATGCGTTGCTATGACAACAAGCAAGTCTATTGACGTCATCAGGGCCTAAAAAGCGAGCATCCCTCAATATTGACATTTTGGGCGCTGAAGGTTGGAAAGATGGAGGTGAAAGCTTGCCCATCGTTCATGTCAAGGGTTCTATGTATCGTCTTGGTTGTAAATGCTTCAACATTCTTTGGCCATAACATCTGTTCAGTTTAGTTTCCTTACCTGCTGTAGTTCAAAATATGTATCTTTCAGAAAAATGTTAAACTTGAACAATCTTTTTAAATTCATTTTCAAGATGTTAACATTCAAGATGAAATGTATTTTATATCTAAAATTATGGCAATTCATAATTTTCCTGTCAAAACATTTTTAAGGACTTTGAAAAAACTCGTGTTAATTCAACAAGCATTCACGGTTTTGTTTTCTTGTTGGTCTTTGTTTTGCATTGATATCAAGAGCTATTTACCTGTTCACTTAACACTCACAAACACCAACACCTTCTCTCCCCCTACAATTGCTTCTATTACATACATCCCCTTTATCCCTCTCTCACTGCACCACCACATGCATAAATACGCCCCATACCTTTGATGCTTTTAGACCAAACTGGCGACACTAATTCCATTTATAGGACACAGTATAACCGCTCGATATCTAAGCGAATTTGCGAGTGTAATAGATGTGGTTGGATAATACCGTCAGGGGAGCCATATAGCAAGGCGGATAGTGCATACCGGTGTCATGCCAAATGTATGGAAATTGAGTGGATAGGGAGGGAGAAATATCAAAACACACGCATGATTTACCGGATAAATGTCAGAGGTTTTATACGCCAAGTTGAGTAACGGCAAGCAGTGTATTGTGTATGGGTTAAGTTAAGGTTGACTTTTTAGGTTGATAAACGCGAGGGAGCAGGGGAATGGTGGGCTGATTACTGACGTGATATACCCCTCTCTCACAGAAAAAAATGCCATCTAATTGGCTCAGTTTCCTTCAGCAGTCCCCCCACCACCATCTATCCAGCTTGTTCTTCCATCATTACCACACAAGGGGGGGGGGGGGGTATGTACCCATGACGCTATGTCGCTGATGGCTCGGTGAGATTCACATCAAGAAAGGTGTGCTCTTGGTACCCTAAATGACAGAAAAATATGTAAATCATATTAACAACTAGCATCTAAACCATTATCAAGCTTATTTTGTTTAATACTCAAATTAAGTAGAAAAAATACAAAAGCCTAGTCTCCTGCGAATATTCAACTGAAGTCAGCTGAATGTGGCAGAATATCTTTGTGTGTTACTTTACAGGCTTTTAGCTTCTTTAGTCTTGTTGATTGTTCATATGCAATGTTTTGCACTAAGGTCACCTTGAAGCATGAGGTACATGTATGATTCCGTCAAGGAGCAATTGTTACGTCATCATTTCGGGTTAGAGATTATGATTCTTGTGGCTTGCATTATACTGTCATACAAGACCTTACACGTCATATTACTATTTACTTAGTCTCATGCTTCGTTTAGTCTGGTCATTGGCGTGATGAGTAATATTTGTTCTCTTCTTTATAATTTCAAAAAAAAAAAAAAAATCTGGATATTTCATTAATCAGACTGTGCTAATTATTTCAGAGTGTTCTTATGGCATATAGGATGTATTTTAGGTAGACAAGCAACGGATTATACAAAGTTTGGAATACGCTAATAATCATATATATCCAGACTTCGTGGTTTGCTTTGATTCAGTAATCACAGCAGAATTTAAATTCATCTTCATATTATTCAAGGAAAGCTTATGCATGAACTTTTGTGTTAGGATGTGTGGGTGCGTGTGTGTAAGCACGCACTGCAATGTACTAGATTATGGGCCGAGCTTCATGATACTCTGTGCCTTATTCTTCATCAGCTGTTGTCCAAATTTCCTCAAGAACTGAAATACAAATATATATTTTTAGAGAATAGTTAGATAGTATAGTGCAAAAGTATTAAATTACCAAATTATATCCCTGGGAACTCACAAACAAACGTAATGAAAAATATAATTTTAGTATCGAAATAAACACAACAGAATAAACTCTATACTGAAACCGAGTCACTAAGCAAAGATATAAGAGCTCTAACATAACTTGAGAACTTGATATTTGATGCCTATAGTAATCTCGCTGAAATAGATATCTATGTTTTATTACACAGTATACTGATATCATAATGATAAAATTACGGTGCTATTTTAAGCTTGTTTATTGCTGAGCTGTCTAGCTGCAGTGTTTGCGACTCGACACTCATCGAGATATATTTAGAATCCCGGGAGGGAAACTCGACCTGGAACTGAGGCAAATATTCTACGTCTCAGATTCATATACTCTCTTAGCTGCTCACCCCCTCTCCCTCGCTTTTCTTTTCTCTCTCTTTCTCTCTCTCCCCCTCTCTTTTTTCTCTTTCTCTCCTCTCTCTTTCTCTCCTCTCTCTTTCTCTCCTTTCTCTTTCTCTCCTCTCTCTTTCTCTCCTCTCTCTTTCTCTCCTCTCTCTTTCTCTCCTCTCTCTTTCTCTCCTCTCTGTTTCTCTCCTCTCTCTTTCTCTCCTCTCTCTTTCTCTCCTCTCTCTTTCTCTCCTCTCTCTTTTTCTCCTCTCTCTTTCTCTCCTCTCTCTTTCTCTCCTCTCTCTTTCTCTCCTCTCTCTTTCTCTCCTCTCTCTTTCTCTCCTCTCTGTTTCTCTCCTCTCTGTTTCTCTCCTCTCTGTTTCTCTCCTCTCTCTTTTTCTCCTCTCTCTTTCTCTCCTCTCTCTTTCTCTCTTATTCTCTCTCTGCATTATACATCTCTATCTCTAGTGCGAAATTGCTCGTCCCTTTTTTTTTTTGCTATTTCACTGTATCACGCGTTTTATGTTTAAAATATCGTAGCTGAACGAGCCATGAACTATTCATGTAGTAACCTACTGGAGTAATATTGATTTTCAAAGTAAATCATGAGCAGCGAAGTAGAAGAGTGACACTAAAAACCAACATTTAATAATCTTGACATTGACAATTATACACCTTTCGACCTTGGTTCTTCTCCGTACCAGACATGAAAATGTCTTCTACTATTCGTCTTATCTGCTCATATTATGTAGAGGCCAGCTCAGACATGGCAATGACGTCTCACAGGCCTTCCCTATTAAGAAAAAGTGTATTATAAAGAAAGTGTGTATGTAAAAAAAGCCACTGTGTAACATAATTTTCATCTTTTTATTGTCATCTTTAATCACAGAAATTGTATCATTATAAAAGTCACTTATACGGGACTTCTTATAATGTTATGAATATTGAATATATATTGATATATAATTGTAGTGATAAGGATTGATATCAAAATGATCATAACAATGTATAGTGCTCATAATGCTCATATTTTGATCCTCAAGGTAGATTTAAGTGGGTGGTTATAAGATATTAGTTATACAAAACTTTATAAACATCAGCAGAAATGAATATGACCTGGCATTAGTTTATATTTTAGTTCTTCAAATACGTTCAACAGTAAGGAATACCAATTATCAAGTAGGAATCAGCCATCACGCCATTTATGCAAGGTCATTAAAATGGATACCACACTGATTGTTTCTAGTGTTTTCTGTAAGTCATGCTATTCGACAGGTTGGTTTTCAGGTGACAATTGAGAAAATTTTGGAGCCGGAGGGTTTATGTTGTCCCTTCGATTGATATTGATTCTGCTGAGATAATCTATAATAGAATAATTCATGAATAATTCATGAACCAAACGAAAGTGTTTTTTTTTTTTTTTTTTTTTTTTTTTTTTTGAGAGAGAGAGAGAGAGAGAGGGAGGTTTCTTCTTAAAAGATGTTTATTGCTGCATATCTGCTATCCGTATTTTGACTGTGAAACGAAGTAAAAGAGGGAAAAAAGTAACCTAGCTCTTTGGCCGCCGGCATCGCATCACGGATGATGATTGCCATGGCAACGCCGATAAGGAGAATGGTATTTCAAACGTCTCCAGTTCTCGCGATTATTTTTATTTTAAGAATAGTAGCTAGTGTTTATTGGTGTCCAGGTGTGACACCTTGTTGATAGCAATAATCGTTTCTGTTTATTGCTGCAAACACGTTCTTCACGATTTTGATTAAAGATAAGATTTCAAACATATATTTGGAGTTTTTGACAGAACGGTTTTAGTGATAAAAAAAAAAATTTTTGTGCCCGATTAAAGTAGGGAAATGCGTAGAAGATCTTAGTTTTCTTTGTCTTTGAAGTTTGAAGGGATGATTGTTAAAACGGTTTCTTGATGATAATAGGCCTGCCATAGGATTGTGATAAAAAGAATATCACTCGGCGGTTTGATCCAAGACTGACAAAAAGAAAATCATAATGAACAAATAAGTATAAAGTAATGGGGAAAAGAATGGATTTGCATATTTCATGTTAACCGTTCTCAGGACCATAACATCTGTATTGGTTACTGTTTTGATGATCATGACTGTGGAATGTTGTCTGCGCGTATTTTGTCTTGTAGTCGGTATTTATACAACATGTACAACTAATCAGTATGTTTCATATTCCAATATTCTGCTGTCGTTCCTTACATTCTTCATTGACAGAGGATCAACACACTGCAGATGCAGCGTACAGAGACGTGCATGTTTTTTGCTTTGTTACAGCCTTGAAGTCCAAGACATATAAGCACTTCAGAAGATATCATACAACGGATCAAAAGTTGCTTATCGTTATCCATTAACAGGTAATCCCCTGCAGTCTTTATAGGATCCACTGACACGTTCTAAACTGATCCTGTCACTGGAAACGCATTAACATCAGTTTATTCTCGTAATGCAGAGGAATTGGAGTCCATTTTTTTCGGAATCATGATAGGGATCGCGTCGTTTTGGAATTGAATCCACATCAAAATTACTGGAATTCCCTCGAAAGAAGTGGTTTGGATTCCACTACTTTGAGCTTAGATTCTGCTCCTTGACGAAATGAGCCATATAGTGTGTCTGTCTTTGTATGATTCCTCAAAGATTAGGGGCGGATCCTGGATTTTGTAAGAAGCACAAATCTCAGAAATATTTTCTGACACGCAGAAAAAAATATCGAGCAAAGTCTCTCTGTCCTCGCAAGGAGAAAACGGTCATCACACATTTTGGGGTATCTTTGTCCCTCCAAATTCTCTGATGAGCAAGAAAAAACACCCCCTCCCCCAAAAAAGACCCCCCTTTCTGGTATGACCCTTTAAAAAGCGGGCTTCCACCTAGTATGTACTCCTGCACATAGGGGAAAACCCATGTCGAGGGAAAATAAAAAATGCAGAGGTAGCGTCTGCACTACGGATGGCATAAGAAATGCGATCTTAGCAAGATGTGGAGTTACGGTGGAATCAATAACTACCGGGTACATGTGCTGACGTATGCGTGCACGTCGAGAGGAACGGCTTTTGACCTCCTGGTATTAAATAGCCTGGCACTTCAAGGTGCCTGGTATCGGTCCACATACGGTGTTGTGTCATTGTGTGTATATAAATGCGTTACGATTTTGCTTTCCAATGAAAAACTAACTCTGTTGACATGAGTGGCCCTAGAACAGTAATTTTGGTAACCCACGTTTAGTCACTTTTTTGTTATAGTCGCTGATTTCATTTACCTACTGAATCCACATAGTTACAGGCTAGGCTAGATTTCATGTTCCTTGTACATCATGCATATAACTCTAGTCTAATTATTGTCACTTATATTAGTGCAGTTGTACAGTTCTGGAGCCAGTAACACAAAGGTTTGCGATCAATCGCAAAATTAAAACAACCATTCTGATTGGTCCAGGGTCACATTTTTGAACGAGATGTGCACTAAACAATGGTCTTGACTGGCTGTTACGACTTTGCGATTGATTACAAATCTTTGTGTTACGGGGCCCTGGTCTCGTCATCCTAACAACACATCGGCCATGTTATGTGCACTCAGCCATTTCTCCTTTCTTTCTCCCTCTCTACCTCTATTGCTTTTACTCTCTTTAATCTCTAGTTCTCTCTTTTTGTTTTTTGTTTTTGTTCTCTCTCTCTATCCGTCTTCTTCCGTCTGTCTACCTCTTTCCCCCTCTTCTGATCTATCCCTCCTCTGTCTCTCTCACTCCATGACGACAGCTGAATGAATCATCAAAGAGACTAATTAATCTCGAGACAAAGCAAGCATATTCCCCCTTCTATACTCGATCGTTGCCAATCTATTTTTGTGTTATCGGTCCCAGCGGCGCTCTCTGACGCTGTAGTACAGGGATTTCTCAGCCCCGAAGCCCCCTTTCTTCAACATTTTCTGGCACTTTTATTTCCTGATGTGTTTGGTTTCCATGGAATTAATGAAAATTTCGCTTATTTAATTGCTGTTTTATCATTTCCAAGTATATTGTGCAATTATTGTACCTCCTATTCTTCAGTCTGTTATGAAAATAAAAGGGTTGTGTTCATTGCTTGATTTTATGCATGAGCCTCAAGGAGAAAACACTCTCGAACTATATAATATGATAATAAATATTTGCCAAATGTTTTTTGTCGTAAATGTGCTTTGCTGTTTATTGATAATCACGTATACCCCTCTCATACCCCTTTGAAATAAATCGAGTGATTGACTCATGTCTGTTCTTAGAGATGCAGGCTGATATCTGTATATCCAAGGGTATTGTCAAATGACCAGACGCTCTTATTTTCATGCATGCCTTCAGCTTCTACACCCAGTGGCCCCATCCCGTATATCCACTGACCCGAGGCAATCACTGCGTATGCAGGAGCACGTTTTCCCAGAAGCAGAGGCGTAAACATTAGGGAGATGGCGGCCATTAAGGCCTTCCGAGCTTTGTGATTAGATCCCTCATGCATCATTCCTATAAATGATGTGATGAACCGAGGTCAAGGATGAAACGTTAAAAAGTGCATCTCATCATCCCTGTAATCCTGTCAAGTGCAGCTGCATTCTTTTCGTAAATTTGTTTGTTCGTGTTTTTTTTTTCATAACTGTGCCTCGTCTTCTAAAGAGTTGCGATTAGTTTCAAAGTGATCGCAACTTGGATTCATTTGCAACTCTTATCTCTCTAGTACAGGGTTGCGATGGATTTCAAGCTGCGATCCATTTGAATCGCATGCAAAGACGAGGCCCAAATTTATTCAGCTAACACTTCACTCTCAGACAAAAAATGGTGCTGATTAGAACCTTTTCTTGTCCCACGTTTGGAACCTTGAAAGGTTCTTCAAAGAACCATCAAATGTTCTCTGAAGGGTTCTAAAGTGGTCTTTATATAGAACCATAATTGTACAACACTAACCTTTTGGGGGTTTTGAAAATAATTATATAATGAAAGACCCTTTATAGAACTCCTTTTCTGTAGGGTTCTAAATAGGGAAAAAAAGAGTTCTAAGTGGCACATTTTTCTTAGAGTGTTGCTTGAAAGTCCCCTTTTTGAAATTTGGCTTTGTTTGATTTTATCTATATAATCTATTTATTTCAAAAACAGTAAAAGCCCGGTTTAGCTTCACTACAGCTTATGTCTGACAGTAATATAGAGTGACAGAATATGAATATAAAAACGATGTCCATATGCGCAAAAATTAATGTCAGTTATCCCTCTTGGAATAATTATGATATCGTGAATTGCAGGGCTGTTGTTGACGTACTATTGCACCCCCCCCCCAACAACACGCACTGTTTTACTTGCATGGGAAAACATTCATAATTATGGTGCATTATGAATATCTCGTGCTACTCAACAATATACTTTAATTAAGTGAACGATATAAACTGAACTGTTGTTAATATCTATGGCTGAAGGAATACGGCACACATTCTCAACGAACAAGATGTATTGCAACTGCACTAGACATACCATCACTGCCCTATCATAACGAACATGCAGATGAACACGCAACCTTGCAATCCCTATCTCGCGTCAAATATAGGACGAGATTCTGATCGTCTGCATGGATATCCGCATAAAGTGCATGACCTTTGCGTGTACAACCAATAGATCAATATCTGTACATTAAGCGACCAACATTTCACATGTACTCTTCTTTCGATGAGCATGTCATTTTATTTCGTTTAGCTCAACAATATGCATGGTTTTAATCCCTCAATCAAGCTAGCATCCAATCTAAATTGTCAACTTGGAAATGCGTTTGCGGTAATTACAACGGACAGAAAGCAAAGCGTGTAATGAGAGGAATTTGTGAGCTGTGACGAGATTAAACGATAAAGTAGATGGGTGCCATGAGAAAAACAATTATTATTAAGGGTTCCAGTTTACAATTAATTTTAATCATCCTTGCGCTGTGTATTCAACCCATACACTTTATATTATTATGTGCTTCTGGTCCAAATGGGTAGGAATTGAGTGTCTTTGATATTGCTTGACTTCATTCTGAAAGCCGTATTAGAAAACTATATGGTTTATTTATCTCTTAGAATTCTTATTCATTTCACTTGTCACCAGAACCCCCTACTCTTCTAGACTGTTTCCTTGTACATGTATTAATCATCTGAGATTTGATACCTCTCCCCATCAGCATCATTTATCCACCACCCCTTTCTGAGTGTGACTCATTCTTTCTATCTCTCTCTCTCTCTCTCTCTCTCTACATTGTGAGTTTTTGTTGTTCTTTTGGTGTGGCACCCCACCCCCATTCCACTCGGTCTCCTAATAATAAACTCTCTGCCCTCTTATTCTGATCAGTCTCGGATTTTTTCCCTCTTTCTCGTACTGCCGGGCTCGTACTCCATGGTCTTTATACATTGTATAATTGCTTTCTGCATTTCTTGGGTTTACCTCTCGCCTCTCATTTAGTTCCCCTTTCTAGTGTTTCTACTGTTTTACCCTCTTCTGCCATCTCCCTGTTATCCTCTTTCAGGCCATTCTATTCTGCCTCATTCTGCTCCTGTGCTCTCTCTGTCTCTTTCTGACCCATTCCTCATCCTCCATCTGTCATCCCCTCTGTCCATCCCTCCATCCCCTCATCTCAATCCGCCGCCTATGCATCTCCCAATCGATGGTGTTAACCTACTTTTCTTCTAACCGTGGGCCTGCGTTCCTCTGACATTTTCATCTCAACCTGAGGGCAACCTAACGGCTTATACGCAGTCACATTCTTAGTGGTATGCTTCACACAGAGAAACAAATGCCATGAACGCCATGTTTATAATGGGCCTCCGCTCCCAGGTTTTTTCTAATCGGGATTTTATTCACATTTAGCTGTCCGTGTGATATGAAGTCTAAAATCAACAGTGCTGTACATACTGTTTTGGAAAAAATTTGGGAAATTATTTGATATGAGCATTCAAATATGTCAAATCTCAGTGGTCAATGGTAGAAGAGCTATAATTATGAATAAAAATATCCAAGTGTTAATAGGAAAAGAGGAAAAGGCAGCTATAGTCGGAGGGACTACATTAGATCGTGCCGTGAGAGTCACCACGCAAGATCTTCAGTATCTGACTACGTGAGACGAGAATTTCTCAAAAAATCACAAAGGTTATTTTAATATCTTCTACATGCAGGCATGTTAGGAAGACAGTCGTAAGGAAGCTAACACCATGAAGATGAATCTCATGAAACCCGGTTTTTATAAACACCAAGGGCTCCGTATACCACTATGTCTGGATAATTATTGATTTTCTTCATTTACTATTCTACGCTAATTTCTACTGCTTGTAGAGGGACGAAAAGGGATGTAGAATAGATTAAAGCTATCTCGTCCAGGTAGCGTAGGCCAGAAACTGGCCAGCTATGCATTGTTTCTTTATTGTCGATCAATTACCCTCCCGTGGCGTCGCAGGATCCATGCCGAGTCCAACATGAGGTTCTCAGTCACACCACGAAACCCGAATTCATATCGATCGCAAACCAACCGATTCTATACAGGTCATTCCATTGTTAGGTCTGTAGTCGATCTGGAATCAGTGTGACTTGAGTATCAGTCGTACCTACAATCGGATTCCACAAGGACTTCCATGCGACTGATCCTTGGCCATTCGCGGATCTTTTGTTGGTTTCGTTGCTAAGGCCGTCGTATGAGCAAGGGGCCTCCTATCCAAGAACGTTCCTTCGAAGTTGGAGTACCTGGACCATGGACCCGGTGTGATCCATCAGCGATCAAGTTCAAAGCTCATTCTATAGCAAGCTTATGATTATAAAGAAAATTAAGGCCTATCACATTTTGCTTGCCATATGAATCAAAAACGTGAAAGGGAATTATGCTTTTAGCTGAGTAGGGGGTGCCAGCGTGGTTTTACTGAAGGAGGCATGAACAAGTTAGGCACCCCATCCGCCAATTTTCTCCATACATGGGCCATATAGGTCTTATATCACGACGCACAGGAACATCCTTTACGGATTCACATAATATCATGTAAAGGCCACATTTCCTTCGAGATAACGCTCTGTTGCTATATCTGGTCCCCGTTTCATGAAACTTGTTATCAGTATCAACTGCCATATTTCTATGACAAATCGCCTCTCAGCCAATCAGATGCAAGGATTTCAGGAGCTTATAACAGTTATTGCAACTTTTATGAAACTGGGCCCTGATCTGTGCAGCAAGTTCCGCCACAGAGTGAGCTTTCGCTGTTTCCAAACACTCTTGTTCTGCCAACTTTGAATCCTCCTCTAGGTATATTATGCCAAGCGTATTCAGATCACATCTATAACAGGCCCCTTTTGAATGAAAGGCGTGCGACCCTTCTTGAAGTACAACACAAAACAGGTTAGAAAGCTCAGTGAGAAACATATAACATTAAATTCTTTCATCGTATTAAAGTTTAGTGACATCTTCTAGCGTCATCTTTTAAAAAACTATTGCACATCACGAATAAATTAAATTTTCTATGAACAGTAATATAAATGTGGGGTACACGGATATAAGCATACCACGTTGATTGCTACTCTCTTACACATGCACTCCTGCATGTCCGTTAATCAAGCGATAAATGAAAGATATATTAATGACCTCGTTAATCTAGTGTAGATAGTGAGTGACGCACACATGTAGACGAGCTGATGATAACGGTTGTTACCGTTGTTTGATGGTTTATCTTACCTGGCTGCTAATAAAGCACGTGTATGCCTGTAAGTAATGAACCAGGGGACCTGTTGCTTTAGCTCCTATCCAAGGGACATGGTAACGAGGATTAATGCCTTACCAAGGGGCACTAGCGTGTCGACTTGCTTTCAAACCCGTGACCGCTCAGTTACGAGAACACTGTTCTATCACTAGTGCCTAACAGTACATCACAGACAGGCATTTTGTGATATAATTATCTTTGCTTTAAACTTCGTAAACCAGTCTCATACTATGTGAAGGATTGAAGGAATCTATTGATAATTACATTCATATTTTGATTTTGATATTGCAATGTTATTGCAGTGTTGACTTCTTTGATTATCCATTATGCGATCGTATATATCCATGCATGATGCAATGTTTGTATACTGGTAATGTAGTCAGTCGACTTGCAAACATTATGAATAATAATATTGTTTATCAGATTCATCTTTCCTCTTTCATCTTATTCTTGAAGATCCAATTTTCTTGACATAGATGCCTTAGATTGATCTATTCCTTCCGAAATATTTTGCTCTTTTGTTTTTGCCCTTCATTTCTGTATTAACTTTTGTTTCATCGCAATTTATAACTTAAACAAACCTGCATTCATGCTGTTGATTAAAAAAGATTTACGAAGGTATCTAAATGTAATTTCGTTCTGGGTTTCTTAATCTTGATTATATCATTTGTTTATTCATTTTTAGAACTTACTAATAACCGCCAAATAATTACTTAATGATTGAATACAACCTTCAAACGTTTCAGTTTTTCTCCTGTATGAACGCATGACGGATACACTTAACAATTAAAGCATGGCCATTTAGTCTCCCTTATAACGTATGCCTATACTAAGTAATGGCAATTAGAAATTAATAATTGCACCCACGTTAAACTTCATATTTCATTATTATTCCATCTGGAGGCGCTTCTTGACATTTCAAGCGTTTTCCCCTCCATCCTCTCTCTCTCTCTCTCTCTCTCTCTCCCTCTCTCTTGGCAGTTATGCAGTTATTGCAATTCAAATCTGCTGTTACCCCTACTAAACTCCCTCTCTCTCTTTCTTTCTCTCTCTCTCTCTTTCTCTGGTCATCATGACTTTTCCCCTCTCCAACTCCCTTAAAGAGGCTCTGTGGTGGCTTTCATGGGGAATTTGACACCGTGGGTGCTTACCCAGTAACAGGTGTTGTCCATCACTATGAGTTTTATGACCAACAGACCTTATGTAATGCTCTGTATATTTCACCCTTTGCCCCATAAGGCCCGAGAATCATGAGAATGCCCGAAGCAGGCCGAAGAATGTTTTGGTGGGACACCTTGCTTTGCTGTGCTCCAGAAATGTAGCTCTATTACAGGTGTTACCGATGCTTTTCACAAAGTCTGGTGTCAGCACATTATGATTCACTCCCCATGAAAACCCACGACAGAGCCTTTTTAAACAATGTCTTTCCATTTCCCTTCTCCTATCTTTCTCCTCATCCTCTGCTTTTGCCTTTTCTCTTACTCTCTTCTCTCACCGTTATTATCACCACATCATCACCATTGTCTTCATCATGCATCTCAATCTCTCTCACTCTCTCTTTCATACACTCACACACACACACACACACACACACTCCCACCTACCATCAGCCTCCTTTCTGTGAATGCCTCATTTCTCTCCATCCCCTAACTGTCTCCTCTCCTTTCCCCCTTTCGCTCTGTCTTACACCTCTTCACATCTCTTTTCTTTATCTCTCTCCCACCTACAAGCTTTTTTTTTTCCGGAGCGATGTTACATGGTTACCCCAGCCCCCTCCCCAGGTTACCCCAAGGCTGTTCGGGTAATCAAGCGGTGCGGATAGATGGATGATAGGGAGAGCGTTGTTGAACTTGCACGCCCCTGCCCACTCGATGCTCACGACCTACCCAAACACTCTGAAACTCGTGACAATTTAGCTTTTTGTTTTTCCGCTTTGTTCTACAGTGTTAATGTTAAATTGTTTAACATAAAATCTCTTTGCATTTGGTTACCTGTTCTTCTTGCAATGATTAGGTACACGCGGTGACTGTCCTTTAAAAATATTTGCAACAACTCAACCGTTGGTACTTGGTAAAGTCTTTGCTTGCTCATGCCCTCGCGACGCTTACTCTTTTAATACCAAAGACATATACCGAGACATTCATTTTCAGCTTCTCTTTTTCGCACCGTTCTTTACCGTCCTGTACAAAACAGAGAATTTGAACTTAAATAGTCATTTTCTGTACTTGGGTAGTGTGTATGTTTAATTTGAAATAGGTGTTCTCTGGACGAAAGTCCTTATGAGTTGACATCATTACACCCACCGTGCTAATTAACGAGAAACACCATTCCCCTCCTTCACAATATACCATCATCAGTTACAATAAAAAAATCATGACTATGGTAGGCAAATAAACGAATAGACAAGCAAAACGCAAACTCTAATATTTGTATATTGTTTTAGGAAGAGTTACTGTGTTTGCTGTTGGCAGCTCTGGGTATTATAGGCTAATATAGTTCACGGGAGAGGGAAAAGAAAATGAAAATATGATACTGACAACACCATTTTACATATTTATTAAAAAGATTAAGTCGCTTCGACTTTTATTAATATCTGAATCATCGGCCATCATCTGAAGAAATGACTTTCTCTCCAAATCGACCAAGCTAATACAGTCAATTAAAGGGTGCTCTCTACCTTCAAATACTTGTATGCCACAAATAAAAGCTGTCTGAAACGTCCACATACAAAGTAAAGCACAACCAAATCTAATTAGCTTTCTAGTTTAGATTTGTAGTGTGAAAATAGAATTGATGAGGGGGAGGATAAGCAGCAAGGATTTTTAGATTTGATGAGTCATCCAATACTAAAGCAACACACTCGAGACGAGCCGGAAATGGATCGAATTCGGTTCATTTTACTCGTTGCCATGGTTACGCACCCTTCCTCAAAGCGCGAGCCTCACAACCGCAGATTATCGAACAGCAATCAACTCGAAATGGATTGGTAATTTTATCTTTCGATCGTGTGTTCGAGTTTGGATTAAAATGTACCGTGTATTCGACAAGACTCCACTCTATAATAAGCACGGGACACAAACAAATCCATGGTGCTTTTCATATTCCACTTCTGACAATCCTTACATAGAAACATGGGTACTATAAAAATCATCCCCCAAGGCAATGGTGTTTTTCAGGACGCAAGTTTTCAAGTCACCCTAACAAAAGATTTTATCCTAAAGATTTATTAATAACTATTATTTTGAACATAAAGATAGCACTTACGCAAACCGAAGAATCGAAACATCTGCCCTTCCTCCCTTTAGGAGAAGAAATATCAAGAAAAAACAAAAACAAAAACAATCTCGCTATTTTCCCCCTGATATACGCCTAAATCACATTATCTTCAGCGTTATGTTGTCATGGAAACAATCATCATGGTGATGAGGACAAAGGAGAAGTTAAAGTTATCTACGTAAGAACGGACCTTTCATTACAATGAGATGCAGTCTCTCGCAACTCGAGTGTTTCTTAGATTAAAATATGAGGGTTGTGTAAATTATTCTTTAGAGATTTGCTTCCTTGCTTTTAACAGTTTTATCTTCAACTTTTTGCTTGCAAGAGAGAGAGAGAGAATCCGTGTGTGTGTGTGTGTGTGTATATATATATATATATATATATATATATATATATATGTCTTAAGGGTTCACGTATTGGCTCAAACAAACGAGAAGAAAACTGCTATAGAAGCGTTGCATTGTGGCCAACTAAGTTTTTCTTATCTACTCAAATTTTCGATGCTTCCTCCGGTGAATTGTCACTTGGTCTACTCCCACTTTGTCTAATGCGCGTTTGGTCTCATTCCACATTGTCTAATTTCATTTCGTCTACAACCAATTTCTTATTGCCACTTAGTTCATTTACCATTTCGTCTTATTTCCAGTTAGGCTATGCCCATTTCGTCCAATACCCACCTGGTCTAACACCACTTAGTCTACCTGATTGGACGAATTGGTAATAGACCAAATAGTCATTAGACGAAATGAGAAAAAATAAATAGACAAGTGGCAATTAGACCAAAATTACAGTAGACCAAATGAGTTATCCATGATGGTGTTCGACGATCTGGCAATTAGACCAGCTGGTAGTAGACCAATTATATGTAGGACCCCTCCCCCTCCCCCCACGTCTGAACCCGCACTACCCCATTACTAAGATTTAGCAATAAGAATTTAATAACATCGGTTCAACCTTGCACGTGGATATTTTTTTTGTAAGGACATACCAAAAGAATGATGAAAAACACGATGTCTCGTGAATTCCATAATGTCATCGTCACCTTGGTTTTGCAGTTCTTCATGTAGGTCATGTAGTCATGTAGGTATTCCTAACAGAAAACTTGCCTTTCGAGCTGTTTTTTTTTTTTTTTTTTTACTGCACTTCTTATATAGCTGCAGTATGAAAATGAACAGGAAATCTTAAAACTGCTTCAATACTAACTGATGCTGCTACTTCACAGTCTTTCTCTTTTTTTTTTTTTACCAGGACGACCACAACGAATACTATTCATACATATATTATCTTTAACTCCACCTTCTTTTATTCCTCCTCCTCTTCTGCTTACTAGTACTACTCCAGCTGCCACTGCCAGTGATGCTACTTGTAACAACGATACTATACTCCTAGGCCTACAATAATCTACTTCTTCTGTCGAGAGTCTTCCGTCTTATTTTGAGGGTTGCGTCTCATCTATGTCCCTGAATTTATATGAACTATATATATATATACACACACACACACACACCCACACACACATATATATATAGCAAACAATGGGGTAAAAATAAAAACACCGCAAGACGTAAAATTTACTGAATTTTGGTCACATACCTTTATCGAAGTATATATATATATATATATATATATATATATATATAGATAGATAGTTTTTTTTTTTGGATAAATTCTCCAAGTTCTCAATTCACCGGCTTCACGTCATTCCTCTCAGTAGGTCAAAGTGATAATGCTCTGATAAAACCGTCTTCTTAAATTCTGTTCCATCCCCACGTATTAATAATAATTCATTCAATACGTTTATGATTAAGTAAAGTGTGTTTTCCAATGATTTATTCCATTTCCGTCGTGTTAGATATTGTAAATGATGAAGAGTAACATTACTCTTTTCCTTCTCCTTTTCTGTCATGTAGATGTGTCAGAATCACCGACACTGGAGTTGGATTCCTGGCCACCATGGGATGTTTGAGGGCGCTATATCTGCGATGGTGTTGTCAGGTCCAGGATTTCGGACTTCAGCATCTGTACGGTATGAAGAGTCTTCTGGTGCTCTCAGTTGCAGGTATGGGCACAAGAAAAGGATATCACAATGAAGTGGAGTCAAGAATATTGTAATCTCGGAAGTAGCCAGACTCGTTATACAGGGGGCGGGCACAGATGGGGAGGGGGGGGGGGGGGGGGGGAGGGGCGCAACAAAATCACAAAAATCACAGTCGCATACATACTCCAAACACCTGGAGTAGGGTTGGTGGTCTTGATCCTGAATTTCCATGGGTCTTCAGATTTTTTTTCTTTTCAGATGAACCCCGTCGAGAAGATGACCCCTTGCGCCCTCTTGCTGTGTATTGTAATTGTTGCGTTATCACAGGATCCTGGAAGGTGTGTGTGTGTGTGTGGGGGGGGGGGGGGATGGCACAGCGGGATCGAGCATCCATAACTTTAACGTCGCTTCTCGGCATTTTGGCTAAGATCATGTGTAGAATGTATACATGGACTCCTCCTTGCCAGGGGCGGGGGAGTCAATTGGTTGCGGGTATGTATAACAATATATTTGAATGCCCCCCCCCCCCCCGTGGGGCGGGGGCAACCTGCTCACTTTACACTTCCTCGTTTCCTTAGTGCCTTTGTAATCCTTGGCAATTCCTTCCCAAAATCGATAGGATTCGATAAATAAATAATAGAGTAGAGGTGCCGTAGAAGTGTCGTAGTCGAGTGGTTTAAGGCGCTGGACTGAAGACGCGAAAGGCTGGGGTTCGATCCCCCGGCACGGCACTTATGCCCTTGAGCAAGGCATTTTATCTACATTGCTTTTTTATCGTGTATCAAGTAAAGTGATGTGCTATATGCATATTGATACCAACGTGTGCATGTGTTGGTGTTTAAAAAAAAATGAATGCTTCCTTATTTCAAGTTGTTGCGGTCTTGTTGTTTCCGAATATTGTTTGATTGTCTGCTGCCAGCCAAAATATCTTTAGGATAGATGAGGAAGCCATCGACTATTTTAATTACACAAAGTAAATATTCACAGGTTCATGGTTGAAACGAGATAATTCATAACAAATTTAGTCGAATCAAACAGTTAAGCTTGATATTTTTAATACTAAATATACTGTTCATGCTTTGATTTACTCATCCGTCTATGTTTTTTTTTTTTTTCAGGTTGCCCTCTTCTAACGGCATCAGGTCTGTCGGGCCTAGCCCAATTGAAACAAATGGAGGAACTGGAAGTCACCAACTGCCCGGGAGCTTCCCCAAAGCTGCTCCAGTATTTCGCTGCTAATCTACCCACATGCGTCCTGATCCACTGAGCGACTGTGTACATCTCAATGAGGGAAGGAAGAAACGGTCTCCTCTCACTTTTGGCTGAGTCGATGCTTGGATTAGATCGGCGCAACTCCGTAGAGAACACAGGCAACAACTGGGGATAGCCATTGACATACATCGTAGTAGCTCGTAGTTACTCGTCGCAAGCTTTTCGAACACATTAGAAATACTGATAGTGTCTCTTGTCAAACTTCAACAGCTTTTAGGCATCAGAGCTCGGAGAACTTGAGAAAAACTAGGCACAACTTACATAATAGTTCGTAGCAACTCATACTGACTCGTCAAGCCCCTTGTGAACTTGTGTAACCTGTCAGAAAAATATTACGCTTTTTGTACTGATTAAATAAATCACTGAGTAAATGAATAAAAAAATAAATCCAGAAATACAGAAATCATATAAGTCAATGATCCTCATTGAAATGTCCTTTTTCATAGTCATTTTGGGCATTTTGACATATCGTCTCTCCTTTAATCTTCCACATGCCATCAGTTTCTCTGGGTGCCATGGCCCTCGGGTTTGACGTGATGGGCATCTGTACTCCCTAGGAAAGCGATTGCGAAACTCGCGCAAAACCATTTGTGGGGTGTTTGTCCTGGCACATTCAGTGATCAGAAAGGCTCTTTTCTGAGGAGAAAACCGTTGCAGTGCCATGTTGTCACCAAGGAGCTTTTTAGCATCAGCTTCAGCATTGTCTTGCCTGATCGGTAATAGCACCGTTATCATTACAAAATCTTGCTCATTACCTCGCTCATTGTGCAAGGGAATCCAAATCAGACAAGGCATTGTTGATGCTGGCGCAGATGGGTTTTCACCCAGACACGTTAATTGAACCTTATCTAGTACATTCATTGTTGAATCCCCTCAAAAAAATATTGAATAAAACAGGAAGTGTTACTCTAACTGCGGTGCAAGATTTATGATTCTGTCATATTTGTTATGTGAAAGCGTTAAAAAAGTATTTTTTTCCTGCCCCGCACTGTAGTGTAGCGTCTTTTACTGCAGTTGACTCGGATACCATCGGCAGATTATGAAAGGCGTTATAGACCATTCACACTCACTCACACTCACTCACACCCCGAATTTTGTTAAAAGAACAGCAAAAACTGCAATAGAATGTACTCTGCTCTGACAAAGAATTTGTTTTCGCATTGATTACACGCTTACTGACAGGATTGCGTGAGGAGTTAATCCACATGACCACAAAATTTGAATGGCATTGACTTTTAAACGCAGCTCTTATGGGTTGATTTCTGAACACTGTGCAAATTAGTGGAGTCGTTTGAAGTTTAGAATTGTCTGAAGCAAGAAGCAGTACATGTCAAATTGCAGAATCGTTTTTATATTGAAATATTTCCCCCATATATGATCGAGTTATAGTCTAAATTATTTCAGAACCAGCAGCCATATCATGAGATAGTGATGGCTAGATTGATAATTTTCACTTTGTATGGTCTTGCCATCTCTTCTGACCCACGATACCACCCCCGGTTCTCCCTCCGCTTTTGTAAAGAAGAAGAGAATGTACCCAATATGAAAAGAAAATGATTAAGATGAAGGAAATAATGATTTTATTTCATTACCATTACGTTACAACAATAGCATCAACAATAACTCATACTTAATAGTATGAAGGGACAGGGAGAATGTCGTAATTGAAAGAATAAAGAAATGAAGCAGACAAAGAAGAAGACGATGAAAGACGAAGAAAAAAAGAAACTGAAGAAGATAACGAATATATGTATCATTAAGGGCAACAAGAAAACAACAACAGAAGCAAAAAGAGGGAGATGAGGAGGAATGAGGAAGGAGAAACAGCATGAGGAGGAAATGAATATATTAAGAAAGGAGATAGGTTACCCCCTCCCCCCAAGAAGAATTAAGAATTGAAGAAGAAGAAGAAGAAGAAGAAGAAGAAGAAGAAGAAGAAGAAGAAGAAGAAGAAGAAGAAGAAGAAGAAGAATGAGGAGGAGGAGGAGGAGGAGAAGAAAGAAGAAGAAGAAGAAGAAGAAGAAAGACCAAAATATAGAAGTTAAGGTTAACAATCACCCGTTCACTAAATTCTCGGAAAGTTTCTTTTAGAGCTATCAGAAGATTTAGGGGAAAGGGCGAATGCACCAATTGATTTTAAATTGATTTTATTGTGCTTAAATTAGTTATTACAAACTCAGTCTATGTCATACATGTTTATACTTACATCGTTAGAAATCATATCTCGTTTTATTTTGTGAATAACAGAGATGGCTACTTAATTTTATTGAGAGAAACCTTATCCATCAGATGTACATAATCATTATCATTAATTATTATTCTCTGTTGCTTCATTTTGTTTTGTGTTGGTTGTTATGCAATTTGATGCCATGCAAGTGTCTATTTGTATTTAAAATCTGCTCCTCTGCAGACTGGTGAATATTAATGCCGTAATGTCGTGATTTGCACGAATTGTCCTTATTAGCGAAAAGTTTTGCGCCGCGAAAATTAAAAGTGTATGTAAGTATCATGTTCATAAGATTTTCTACGCTGAATGCAATCGCATATTGGCAGAAATTGGTTGTAGAAAAATCTTTCTTCCAGTTATTCTGTCAGACAATTTCAGACAATTAACATTGAGTGTAATACTGACTTGATAGTAAATTCACAATTCTCACAGATATCGAAATAACTGACTGTTCAATATTATCATTTTTGTGCAATATAGATTTGTTTTCTTGCTGGACAAGAGCGTATAAGTTTCCGTCTGTATTTTTTCCGAACCACTTAGTGAGAAGTATATATGATTTAATAAACGATATGTGACGGATAGTAACATGATTATTTAGATTTGTATATTGGGTAGGCGTGTACACATTCAACATTCTTCCTATAATAATGAGTGTACGTTGTAAGCTTGGAGCTGAAAGGAATGGAGATGGGTTGTTACAATTTATATGCAGAAAAATGCGAACCAAAATGTGCGGTTTTATTTAGAGAGGAGGAAGTATATTAACGGTGATTCATTACGTAAATTTGGGTTGAACAGCTCGTATTTTAAATCAATCAGTACATATCTTGCAGAAATCGCTTTAACGAAGGCGCAAGGTTGGTGTAGGCTACTTACCGACTAAGAATGGATATTATAGAGACTGAATTATATGCTAATGGCTCTGATGCTCTTAGTAAACTGTAAAAAACTGTAAACAACGTAGAGTAATTTTTCTATTTTATTAAGTGAATTCAAAGACGGTGAAATTGTTGTAATAACAAAATTCTGGCATTGTTCAAAGGTATGTATCTTGAGATGAATTTTGTGATGACTTAATGTAAGCCGCCATAGACTAGATTTTGTACAAAACTACGTTTCAAATTCAGTCGCGGTAGGCCTATTCATTCTTGCAGTTGATGAGTAAAATAATATTGTTTTTCAAAAACCCCATACATCTTATCATCACTCACTACCGCCGTCCCAATACTTGATTTGTCTTTTAAGCACTGTAAAAAATCAACACATTTCCATCTTTATTCGCTATTGATGTATTTGTGTAAATAATAATCGTTGATTTGGTTATGTCACTAACATCACAATTAATATACATGTCATATACACTCAACAATTTAGGAGGTGCTATTTTTGCCACTAATATTTTGAAGCTAAATTGATTGATTGTGCTCGGACTATTTTCACCTAACCATCACTCTTTGTATAATAATGAAAAACGACAAGTATGTTTGTAAAATGTTGATTAGAACAGACATACTTTATCATTGTGTTTACAGTGCACTCACAGAAAAGAGGCCATTGTCAATATTTTGTAATTATCTCTTAATATCTTTGTGAATTCAAGTAGAGTTTTTGAAAAAGAAATATTTTGAAATAAGGTGTAAACTTGTCGAAATAATTCGGCTGTGAGGCTGTACATAATTATTCACACAATTTTAGGCCTACTGGATACTGCGTCTTGAAATACCAAAATAATCTGCAGTTTATGGATTACAGTCTCCATAATGTAAGAATTTTAAAAATTCATACCAGGATAAGAATAGCGAAAAAGATGTTGCATTCTTTGTGGTATGATTAGCTCAAGTCAGGTCAAACAAGAGAACTCAAGTATGCCCGTGACACAGGAGGCGTCAAAATCATTTCCACTGCCTGCGTCATTTTCCCCCCTTAATAAGCCTAAGAGTGCAGTGCGTGCTCTGTTCATTTTGCCTTTAATCCTTCGACGATGTCACTCTCATATGGCTTTTCAAGAACTACACCAGTCGCTGAAGCAAACCTATATGCGACAGCAAATGACGCATCATGCCCGTTGCACAAGCCTGGTGCCATTTGCTGACGTAAGGCGTGCGTCAGCGGCCACTGAGACGCGGTCTTTCACGCGCAGTATAATACATTGTAAGAAAATTGAAAGCAAAACCATTAGTGCAAAAATATATGTCTCTTTCATTTACTGGCGCATACGCTAATAGCATTGTAGACTTGATTAGCGTAGAGGAGATACGCAGTCGAAATTACGCTTTTTGTGTAACGGGCATACGAATTACGGTAATTTCTAAGCATCAGTTGTAACTTAATATTTGATGGTGCAATTGAATAGGCCTACGCCTCATGAAGGGGTACAATTTATTTATTGGACATATTGCAATTGTGTTATGCTTTAATGACCCTCCTTTATAGAGTCCGGGTCATGTTCATAGAAATAATTAAGCAATGACTTGAGATGACATTATTCACTCTACTTTGATTCTTTTTTTTTTTATTTAATACACTCTAAAAACTAAAATGTTAAATCGCCATTTAAAAGGTTGGAAGAGTGACTACTTCTTCAAAAGTTTAGAATAACGCTTTGAACATGTTAGATTCAACACTATACATGCTTAATTCCAACCTTTATACTGTTGAATCCCGCATGTTCAAAGTGTTAATCTAACTTTTGAAAATGTAGTCAGTCACTCCTCCACCCTAAATGGTGATTCTACATTTTAGTTTTTAGAGTGTATGATTGGTCTTTTTACGTTGAAGTGTAATTTATTCAGAAAATGTGCTATCTTTATTGTATTGCCTACAAACTTACAAAGCTTTAGACAATCGGTAGTTGTCTTGTGTTTTATTTGTAAAATTGTGAAAGTATTCTTGAATTCTATATATGAAGATATTATGTCTACAGAAGTTATCCATTAAATTATGAGTATAATGTGACCAAAACAGCGGAAGGTTTTGACTGTTTTATTACTGCTTCTGTCTGTTGTGTGTTTCACTAAAGGGTTGCATGATGATATCGTGCATAACTATTTTTTTTTTTTTTTACAAGGAATGGACCTATGCTTATCACAGATGCAGGGCGGCCGCTTGTATAATACATGTATGTAAAAGTTCCTGGAAATACAACAGCAATGAATGTAGAAAGAGATACGAGCCGTATAATGCAATTTGTTTGTTGTTTGCTTTTATTTCTGCGTTCTACATGATTAAATCAACATTACATAAATAAAAAATCATGTATAATATTATAGTATACGATAAGCATAATACGAAGTGTATACAAAGAAGAATACAGGATATAATTTTCATTAAACAAAGGAGCTAAATTATAAGAACGCAGGAGACCGCCTTTTCAGCGATTAAAATGTATTATAATAAAGATAATCTACTTTTAGCATGTGAATATTACAGCATTCTACATGTGCATGAAGATAGGGTAGGCTCAAATGTCAAAAGAAAGGATCGAGAGAGATGATGGGCAAAGAGAAATACTGAGAGAGAGAGAGAGAGAGGGGGGGGGGGGAGGTCCGAGGCAGAGGAGAAATAAAGATAGAAAATCACAGACAGAATGAGAGGAGGAAGGGGGAGAGAGAGAGAGAGAAGGGGGAGCAAAATAAACGTATTTGTGGCAAATGTAACTATGTGGAGGTGCCGTGGTGTAGTTGATTCATTCACTCCAAGGGTTGAGGGTTCGAATCCCAGCCCGTCACATGTCTTTTAGCAGGACATTAATCCACATTTGCCACTCTCCACACGGGTGTAAATGGGTACCTGGCAATTGCTGGGGTAATAATAATCGCAGGTCCTTCAGGAAGAACAACAATTATGCTGATGAAAATACTACTACTACTACTACTACTACTACTACTACTACTACTACTACTACTACTACTAGTAATAATAATAATAATAATAATAATAATAATAATAATAATAATAATAATAATAATAATAATAATAATAATAATAATAATAATAATAATAATAATAATAATAATACTAATAACAATAACTCTTATTTACCCAGGGTAGCCACTTCAGCTATCAGCTGATCTTCCACCGGGCCCTGCATAACATAATATGTTATTATTACCGTTCTCCATTCTATTATGCCGAGCGCCTGGCTAGAAGGCAGAAGGTCCCATTTTTGTAAGTCTTTGGTATGACTCGGCCGGGGATCGAACCCACGACCTCTCGTTCATGAGGCGGACGCTCTATCAATTGAGCCACCATGCCCATTATCATTATATCATTATTATTATCATTATCATTATTGTTATTATTGTTATTATTGTTATTATATGGAAATTCTAAGAGAGTACAGCTTTGTTTGGACACGCTTAATGACCTCTAATTAAAACCTGGGCACCGTTTCTTGAAAGTTGTTAGCACTGAAAAGTTGTCATTCTCTGACATTTTCAGTGAAATGCTTGGTTTTGATTGGCTGAGAAGCACCTGGTCACTGACTGTTACTATGGTAATTATCAAAGAATGACAACTTGTCAGTGCTGACAACTTTCATGAAACAGTGCCCAGAGCTACACCCCGCCTCTAATTCTCTCATGATTAGAACCAATGATCAGATCCAAGTATGGCTATATTTGGGACTTTGAGATGCTGATGATGTCGGAACATTGGTCGGTACATGCATTCTGCAAATCGATCACCACCTTTCGTAAGGTAGAGATCGATGATTCTGCATGCTATGTAACTTAATTTTCCAAAACATTGATAGAAGGTCCCCAGTATTCATTGTATGGATCCACCATCCAATTTTCCAACAACGATGTTCTCATAATCAGGACACTATTCTCAATGTATAGGATTTTCATAGCATAATGTCCATTTAAAAAAGAAAAGAAAGATAGAAGAAGAAGAAGAAGAAGAAGAAGAAGAAGAAGAAGAAGAAGAAGAAGAAGAAGAAGAAGAAGAAGAAGAAGAAGAAGAAGAAGAAGAAGAAGAAGAAGAAGAAGAAGAAGAAGAAGAAGAAGAAGAAGAAGAAAAGAATCGACTCTGATGTTCAACTTTCAGAGCACAGTGGATTTATAAATGAACTCTGTTTCAGGGGGTTCAAGCCCTCCTCCCCCCCAAAAAGTACGATATGGGTGCAATTTTAATTTCATGTATATTCTTATATGCATTACAATCCTCCAAGCACTCAGTAGCCCCCCCCCCCCCAAGTTTAGTTTATGCTCTAGAACCGCCCCTGCAAGTTGATATCACTGAACTCCACAAGTAGAATGGAGTTCGTCTTATAGTTCTGTGAGTCGCACTGGTTGATCCATCTTTTTTTGTTTGTTTTTTCTTATTTCAAACACACATGCACACGCTGGTAACAATTTCTAGCACATTGATTTATTTGATATACGATACAAAAGCAATGTAGATAAAATGCCTTGCTCAAGGGCACAATGCCGTGATGGGATCGAAATCGAATCCCTGATTTCTCGCGTGTCCAGTCAAGTGACTTAAACCACTGGACCACGGCACCTCCAGCATTATTATTTTTTTTTTCCATTAAAAAAAAAAGATCTCATAGGTTTTATCCACCGAATTAAGTGGGTTTTTTTTTTCATCAAGGGCTTGACTGATTTTTTTTTTAAAGACCTGTCGCCCTCTCTCGGCATACGCGGTGCATTTCTTCGCCTGTCGCCATTTTCTTCACCGGTCCTGTTTTCTTACGCTGAATAAAGTGTTCATATTCGGCGAAATGGCAGCGAGGAGACTAGGAAAGTCTGTTGTAGACTGGGCAGCATTCGCAGAAAGAGTTCCACCAAACCAAAAGGCACAGTTTAATAGCCTGAAGGGTAAATTCGACGCCTTGAATGCCAGGTAACTATACTCACCTGAAGTGATAGTGATACTAGTGCATAAACACTACACTAGACTGGTTTATTTTTCTGGCCCCACTCATTAGCTTTTGTGTTGGGATTGCTGAATCGAGTATTTTAGCACGCAATCCACTCGCACAAATGAGAGGTTATAAATAATCATTATGCCCATGTCTTTGCATTATGTTTTAATGTAAAAGTTGCGTATTAAGTAGTGTAATAATTGTTATAAGACATATTGTTCACATTACAAAGAACTTTCTCAATTATTAATTATATCTATACCTAGACTCTAGTCTAATTTCTAAATCAGATATTCTGATTGTTGAACTTGAATGAAGAATTGAATTTGAACTTTGAAGAGAAAAATTATTACACTGTTGATATCTAACATTAACGTATTAACTCATCCAAACAATGGTCTAGATATGTAAAACTAAAACCAGGTGACGATTTTTCCATACAAAAAATACACAAGTTTGACCTGTTTCATATTGATCTGCATGTCAAAACCTACAAATTGAGGTACCGACGACCTTTCAAGGGATAGTCCACCCCAGAAGTTTCACTGTTTCAATAAAAGGAGTTAAATTTGAACAGCGTTTTAAAAAAGAAATTAGCAAAATTGGTCAAAGAATAAGAAAATTACACTCATTTACATTTTCTAATAAATTACTCTTGGCTTTACAAATTGGCAACACTGATGACATCATAAGCAAGCAGCTCTCCATTCACTTTGTACATGAAATTTCACATTTTCTCAATTTTCTTAGAAGTTACACATTTTCAAACCCCCATAGTCAATGTATGTTCAGAATTGCTTTTTACATAACATACTTTGACTATGGGGTGAGAAAATGTGAAACTTCCAAATCAAAGTATATAGTATGTTATACTGTAAAAAACAATTCTGAACATACATTGACTATGGGGGTTTGAAAATGTGTAACTTCTAAGAAAATTGAGAAAATGTGAAATTTCATGTACAAAGTGAATGGAGAGCTGCTCGCATATGATGTCATCAGTGTTGCCAATTTGCAGAGCCGAGAGTAATTTACTAGAAAATGTAAATGAGTGTAATTTTCTTATTCTTTAACCGATTTTGCTCATTTCTTTTTTAAAATGCTGTTCAAATTTAACTCTTTTTATTGAAACAGTGAAACTTCTGGGGTGGACTTTGCCTTTCAGTTGTAAGTAATATGAAAGTTATTGCTATAAAAAGCTCTTGTTGTGTACTATAAATCCCATTGAAGCACTTCCCATCTGTTTGTGCTTATTTTTGTATGTGGTGATTCTACCTTTTATCAACAAAATACAGAAAATTCAATTTGCGTATGTTTGGGAACATAATTCCGAAATGAAATCCATCAAGTTCCTGTCACTTCTGTTGGAGCAAGGCTTCCTACAGGGTTTGTGTACATTTTTTGATTGGCGAGACAGGCCTCTACAAAATTTGGTTGCCCTCAAGGAAGAACAACTTGCCCGAATTTTCTTTTTATTTCCTTTGTTTTTATCTCATTTTTTTCCAGTAGTAAATATCATTAAATAGGGCTTAGTCATTTAAGGTTTTTGCAAGATGTTTAAAACCCGTTTAAGAAAAAAATGAAGACGGCGGTAACTGTTTTAAATAGATCTACAATAATGTTGGATAAAAAATAAATAAAGAGAGCCTAAAATCCTTCCTCACAACTGTCAAAATATAGTTAAAATTCATGTCTCACACCTATGAAATATCCTTCCAATGTCCATATTCTCTTAAAAGTGGTTTAATTTGGTTGTTTACTCAGAATAAAAAGAGAAATTATCAATTCCTTCTTCGCTGAGAAAGATCGACTTTTGAATGGTACCGTGTGACAGTGATGGTTAGTACATCAACCAACACGAATACACATATGTGGGAATGTACTAATTATCATACGGTAATAACGGCATCATTCACACTCAATCTTTCTGATCCAAGAAGGAACTGATATTATCTCTTTTCATTGTTAGTAAATGACCAAATTAAACCACTTTTAAGAAAATATGGGCATTATCGTGAAATAGGAAACCACCGTTCACTTTGTACAGCAGCGCTTTATTCAGTCACACACATTGGTTTCCTATTACCACCTCCATTCTCTTTGTACACAAGTGTGTGCGTCACATGAACGAGTGGTTTCCTAAACCACGATATGGCCAAAATATGGACACTGGAAGGGCATTTCAAAGGTGTCAGATGTGAATTTTGCCGATGATTTGCCAGTTGTGTGGAAGGATTTTTCTCTACATTTTTTAAACGGTTACCTGTTTTGCAAAAGTGCGAGTCTTGTGTGTGGACCGACCGGTCGAGTCCGCAATGGTCGAGTCAGTTTGGGATCTAGTGAAATGTGACACCGCGGTGAATTAGCGTTTTTCTTTTCAATATGGCAGCCTCCACAGACCGTTTTCGGACAATAAGTGGATATAAACTTAGCGATAAATCATGGTAATCTTAATTCAATTTCTCTGGTTTTTGCTGGTTTGAGATTATATGGAAATTGTGACTTTTTCCACCTTTCTGTAGGCTAATTTGATTTTGAATACTTTTGTAAAAATCACCACTTGCCCGATCGGGCAAGTGAGTTTGACGTTTGCTTGCCCGCCCGTGATTTTTACTTGCCCCGAGCAAGTGGGCAAGCGGATTTGTCGCGCCCTAGGCGAGATACAAACTAACTCGATTACAGCGTAGAGGGAATACTTTGACTGCAATCATTTTGTTCGCAATGGTAACTGAAAAAAAGTTTGAAGGTTATCCCGATGAGTTGGACTTAGACATCTTACCCCATAGCAGTCATGCAAATCTGACCAGTAGTAGGAAGATTTCTATAACAAGCGACAATTGCAAAACTTGTCAACAAAAATTAGGGTGTAATTCCTGAAGCAGCACGACAATGTTAATTCTACCCATTTTTGTTATGTTTTTGTTTTTGTTTCGCATGTTATGTTCTTGATTCCGATATATGAGCTAAAGTCATATTTTCAGCTAGGTCATACATCCACCAACAGTTATACTGATTTTCGCCTTTTTTGCACACAAGTCAGTGTTTCACCCTAGTGAAACAAAAAACAGGTGCAAAATGAGGATGGACAGTTCATAATTAATCATTTGAAATGGTAATTGGTGAAATAAGATCAAGCTTTATTGCTAATGACATTAGAAAGCCAAATTTGTTCAACTGTTGTTATCTCATTGTTTTTAAGCTTCTTTTGGTGCCGCTTTTTTTAACATGATAAAAGAGTTCTGCAGATAACCATGCAAAACTTGTTGTGTCAACCTGTAGATACATAGTTTATGTGGTATTACTGGTTATAAATCCAAATTAATTTCTTTGTGACAGGTTAAGTCAGACTCCAGAGCAGGCTGCAGCACCCAACTGGGAGGCTTACCGCAAGAGCGTACCGGTCGCTGGACTCGTCGACAAATTTGAGAAAGAGGTAATAGTCTTTTTGTTTGATTATCTCTCTCCTCCCTCCCCCTATCATGTACATTTTTGTTAATTTGTGGTAAATTGATATTCATTCCAGGATGAACTTGGGCTTGCCATTTAAAGTTGTGAGGAAATATTAAACCTGAAAAATTACGAGCCAATGACTTTCTTTCACCTGTTTTACTGATAACATTGAGCATTATGCGTAATGGATATGGCGCTTTACAAATTGCCATTATTATTATTATTATTATTATTATTATCATTATTATTATTAAATTATTATTATTATTTCATGGTCTGAGGAATAGATTGACTAAAGTGCTTTTTCTTTTTTTTTTGCATTGAGTTATGATGTAAGGATATGGCAATATCTTTACAACTTTGTTTTTGTATTGATCGTTACCACAAGCGGTTTTTAATTTTTTTTTTTTTTTTCATGCAGTTTTTATTGTAGTACCCATATTCATATTTATTTTATTCTTGCCTTATGAATACCTGCTGTGGTCTGTAATAAGGGCATTGCAATTCCATTTGGGAAAAGTTCTGAAATAATGCAAATGGAGTGGAGGATTGTAGCAGAATCTTATGACCATAGTCTGCCTGGCAGTAACATCATTGGGCAAGAAATTATTTCACATTTGCCAATCTCTACCTACATGTACTTTGTAATTTGGGACTGGATATGCTAGAGTGCTACATGTAGTTGGTTATTCAGCTATGACCGGGGTAATAAGGCTAGAGGTCCTTGAGCGTTACAGGTGATGGGGCCCGAGCACTCGATAAGAAGCTGCCATCATTATTCTTCTTCCTCCTCCTCCTCCTCCCCCTCCTCCTCCTCCTCCCCCTCCTCCCCTCCGCCTCCTCTCCTCCTCCTCCTCCTCCTCCTCCTCTAGTACATGTAGTAGTAATAGTAGTAGTGGACGTAATGCCTTTAAAATGCTTTGAGTCACATTGTTTGTACCATATGGGTCATTATGATGTTCGCATTTAATTACCTCAGCCACAATGTAGCTGAAAGTTGATGCAACACTATTTTTTTTCCCCATTAGAAGCACTATGATATCATATATGCTGATTTGTGCTGTGGAAGAAGTAAAGTAAAAATTCAAATGCACCTCTAAACAAACGATAACCTTGCTGTGTCTTCCGGAATATCTTGTCTGTGCCTTGTATGTTGTATTAACATACACCTATAATTGTATCTGTTTTTTTTTCTTACAGTTCAATGCACTGAAGGTCCCCTACCCAGCTGATACAGTATCAGATTATATCAACAAGCAGGAGAAAGAAATGGTAACTATGACAAGAGATTGTCATACTTTGTAATCAATGTAAACAATTTTAAAAGGGGGAAACATAGCATTTACTAGTCATAGATTCTCATACTTGCTCATTTTTTTCTGCCAAGTTTCCCTTGCGACCTTAGAATTTTTACTGCTTTAGAAATCTTTACCACATATTGTAGGATTTTTTTGTACTCTGCAGTGATAGTCCGTCTTTACTATTTCTTTCACTTACATGATACCCTCTTCAAAGCCATATTTTCAAATTCCATGCTAAATATTGTGAAAAGATCAATATAATGAAATACAGGTTGTAAAACCCCACTCAAATAATCTTGTTTCTCTTAAACTGATCTTTCTGATTTCATAGAGAGATTTGCATTCAAATATAGGTGGATTTGAACATTTTATTGAGGAATGAGAATTAAACAAAATGTTTGTCCTTTAATATTTTTACAGGATGTGATGGCAGCAGACTTTGTCAAAGCATCAGATGAACGAATTGCAAAGTACACACAAGAGGTAAGATGAATTTTGCATACTACTGTGTATCCTTTGTAAGATATATAGTAAAAAGGATTTGAAATGAAGAAATATGTTTATGAAGAATATTGTCTTTCAAATGCTTATTCTGCAAGACCGTTTCAATTTGTTACTTATTTATGGATTACACCTGTAACATTTGATGGCTGCAAAACAAGTCCTTATTTAGGTGTACATGTACCACCAAGAATAGCTTGTTTCATATAAGCCATCAGTTGTATTTCAAAGTTAGTTGGACTGGCAGGAAGAAATTGAAGTAACAACTTCCCTGACCCTTCCCCCTCCTATAACCTCTTGGAGCTAGTTCAACGTTTATAGTATAGTACATTCTGCTTTTATTATCAATTATGTTCAATTAGCCTTTTATTGCTTAAGGAGTTGGAAGTGATCCACTGAGAACGACTCAGATGTGACTTTACATTGACCATTCACATCAGTCACAACTCTGTACATAAGATCTGATCATTACTTTTGTATTGATTGAAGGGTTTCATAAAATGATTTGGATTAATCAGCTCTTTCATAAGACACAGCAGAGGTAGAACCTCAAAAGTATTGGACAGCGCATTCATTGTATACAACCAAATACATGCATTAAATGTAATGTTGGGAATATGCTCAGTTGTGAGCTAAATGGAAAAAAGAAAGTTCGTCCTTTGTTAAGTTTTGCATTTTGATTAAGTTGGTAGAATAACAGCCATGGTATTATTGAAGTGATTAATTCTTTCCTTTATTTGGCATTCCTTCTTCCTTACCTTTTCCATGTAGGTGAACAAGCTGGAGAGCATGATACCGTTTGAGGACATGACCATTGAAGAGTTTGATGAGATGTTCCCAGAAGGCAAGAAGATGAAGGAGAAGTACCCGTGGTGGCCACATATCAACCTTGCTGAGTTATAACCTCAACAATTTCGTGCCCTAAACCTAGACCAATGATATCTTAAACTATTATAGAGAATTATTCATTCTTGGAAAGATCCCAATAATATATCTTTGAGAAGTTCAATAATATTCAGCAGGAGATCTCTGGGCCTAAATAGCATGTAAGGAAATTTCGAAGGATGCATATATACATTATGGAATGCGGTGTGGATTTGTTTTCCACTGCTCTGTAGATGCAGTTTGTTTATTGGGCCATCCATAGCGTTTTACTGCTTTGTGTATTCTTTGTACAATATTCCCATTTTCCTCTGAACCTTCTCAGAATTTGTTTGCTTACTTGTAAAAGATTCAAACCATGAAATGATGATATTCATTTTGTGTGGGCATATCACTTCTCTCCAATTTGATTACTGTATTCCTGTAACAAATTATCATTATTCTTGCTCTATAGACCACCCTCACCTTTGTCCAAAAGTATTGAATACAAGTGAAAATTATGTATCACTTCGTGTGTAATGGACATGGGCGATATACAGCCTTCTGTGATGGTTGCTTCGAAGAGAAAAATTAGACCATAAAACCACATTCAGAATGAAGTCGTGGAAAGAGAATGAATGCTTGTAACATTGAAAATGTATCTAAATATTTTATTCAGTATTTGAATAAAGCTGATATTACTTGAGAAAAAAAATGAAGAAATGACATTGACCTGATATGTGCATTCAGTTTTATGGTATATCATTTTATTGTATATCATGTACATATTTACAGAAGACTTTCATGGTGGAGAGGAGTGGGGGGGGGGGGGGGTTATTTCATAAATGAATGTCGGTTCACATAATAAACCTGGGCCAGTATTCTGAAAATTGCTTAATCTTTTACTGGTTTACACCGTGCACATTTGACTAGTGTGCTTGTCCATGGGTGCCAGTTTGTGCAGTTCAAACCATTCACAAGTTGCCTTCAAAACTTCTTATGACAATTAAAAGAGTGAAGATAAGATAAAAGATAAAACAACTTTGAGAATACTGGCCGAAGGACATATCGTTTCAGAATTTGAAGTGACTATGGCCTGTGAGTTATAAAAGAGGAAGGGAGAGAGAGAGAGAGAGAGAGAGAGAGAGAGAGAGAGAGAGAGAGAGAGGTCTTTTCCCACACATGCACACGAACACACAACAAACGTAAACACACGACAAACATGCAACAAGTGAGAAATATTGCCACTAAAAAATGATGTACAAATAGGATTCTTTGTTATCCATGTTAGAAATTTATTTTGTTCTAGTACAAAATTGCATAAAACTTTATTTTATCTGGCACATTGTCAATGAGCATTTTATATACTTCAGCCCACATTGCACTAATTCTTATAAAACATTTGTAAAATTTGTAAAAGAGATGGGGAATCACATTAAATTCTTTTCTAAACAAAACAACAAAAACCTTTTATGACAGCAAATTTGCACTGTGTGAAAGACTATATCATAAAAATATAAACTGTTCTAGATAAAAATGCCCCAATACCAATGTGGCACTAACGAAGGCCCCAAGCAATTTAGTTTCACCACTCCGATCATCAGGCAGAGTAGAGTAATTGCTTTTATTTTTAAAGATGAAGGATTCATGCTAATACCATAGACTTCTCTAGCAGGAATCGCAGTGAAAACATACGCTTCACAATGTAGAGATTGCTTTAGGATAAGAGGCACTTATCACACCAATGCCATTTATATTATCAACAGTCTGTTAAAAAACAATATAAAAATTGAAAAACTACCATATACATTCATACAAGTTTACATACCCCCCCCCCCCCAATTTAGCACTAAGCCCCCTTTTTTTTGCTTGTCAGCAAATTTTTGGTGTACATCCCCCAATTTTTTGGCATGTCCCCCCCCCCCCCCCCCCAAAAAAAGCTTGAGGGCCTTTTCCTTTTCTTTTTTTATATCATCAAAATTGTGGATTGCATCCCTAAGAAATGAAACAGATTGATGACCATGGTTAAAAGTACCAAAGAATAAACATAATTCAAATATGCAAAGGTTTGGTCAAATCAAATGACAGAGAATGTTGATCTCCATATGCAAGAAAGATCCCAATTTCTAAAGTGTAAATGATAAATAAATCTCATACATTTACAGAATGATGAGAGGAAATGTCACATTCATTTAAAGATAAAGTGGAGTTCGGGGGCTCCATCTTACAAAGAGTTGCGATCGATTCGAATCGGTCTCAACTTTGAGTTTGATTTCAACTGTGTACTTAAGAGATAGGAATCAAGATTAATTTCAAAGTTGTGAATGATCTGAATCAATCGCAACTCTTTGTAAGACGGGGCCCTGGTCATGCAATCATAATGTGAAAGAAACTGTTCCAAAGCAACTGGGAGAATTAGATTAGTTTGTATATAAAAACAAGTGTCTAGTGTGAGATATAGAGATTATGGTTCCCCATAAGGTACTTGCACTGCACAAAGAAATTAGTATATGGGACTGCACACAGATCTGCCATGAATGTTACCCCCAAACTTCTCAGCTTTTTCTTGTCATATTTCCAATATTAGGGCATTTGAATAGAAATCCTTTCTAGGGGATATGTTTAATACGATATTCTTCCTAGTTGACATGGAAAGAATGAGAAAGCTCACAAATCCTTTTTCACCTACCCCACAAGTCAAGCTTCACTTTAAAGAAGTCAGTGTTATACCTACATATCACTACAGATAAACAAGTTTGGCAGCCATTTAAGGATTACTGGTATTAGGTCTAAGACAGGGTGGTGCACCAGTTACAGCAATTTCTGGGCAATCAAAGTTTTCTCCTCAATATCAGGATGAAGTCTTAGCATTCATGAGGAGTTTTTTAGTCCGGCGACACACAATGCAAGGACAGTCCATGAGAGCACTATCACCTGACCTGTGACCCTGCAGAAATGAACACAAAAAGATGAAAAAGTTGCATGTGATTTATCCTTTGAAGGTTTTGATGGTGGTAGAATGTATGGAAGAAAAAGGCTTCATGGTACACACCAGCATGTGTGGGCACTCAGCTGTGAAAAACCGTGCCTATCGACAATTCTAGCCAATCAGAGACTTACATTGTGGCTTTCTGTGCATACTGTGCAGTTATATCACTCAGAAGTTTTTATATAGCCTGCCATTCCTACCACCACTCATTCTCCCGAGGATGGTAAGAACATGCTTATCAAAACGTCGGGAGTGGGTAGGTCATTTTCAGGACCACGCTCTTCTTCAAGCCTTCTATTTCCTTACGTGTTACAATAATTTGAATCCTGTCATTTTAACTGAAATTATGGAATTTGAATCTCACTGTAATTAGCCACATATCTTAACATCAGGTTATTAAGTTCACAAATTTCCAGCACATGAATCAAGAGTTATCCCAAATATTACATCTCCTGCCAGTAGAAACCTGCATCAAAATCTGATGTTCACACAGCCCACAGCCAAGTTTTAACATGACCCCAAACATGACTAAACTGCCCATACCATGGTGTTAAGTAATCCATTGTCAATATCCTCAACCAGCCAAGTTCTTATCAACTCTGAATCCACCACCATTCTTAACCTTTAGATTCAACACCCTGTCATATCCCTAATCAGTACCTAACTCCTTCATCTTTTGGGGGAAATAAAGTCCTCAGCAAATGCCAGTGCCGCTACAACAAATGCTGGCTCATCTGCACACATTTCAGAGCACATACAGGGTAAATTTCTATTAGAGATGCCAACCTGTTATCAAGTACTGCAGTATTTTTATGTTTAAAAAAACTGTACAGTAACTAAAGTTCACGATAAACAGTATCTTGCCTGAAACCTGCTTAATCTTCTCTCTAAAAAAAAAAGGAACAGTTGTCATCACTGTTCAAGGTCTCTGAGCTGAGCCCAAAGCTAGATTTACACCTTAGACTTACATCTTCAGCCAACTTACCCTAGTCTTATGACTCTTGGTAGCTTGGGCCAGGGCCTTGATCTCCATCTTGACTTGGACTGGGTTGAGAAGAGCTGGTCTAACTTTGATCCCATCTTCCTGAGGCAAATTCCTTTGGACATACCGGTATGCATGGGAAGGAGAAACAAGAAGAACCAAATGCATTCAGTTTACACCAAATGTAAATTTTGCATAGAAATCCTTATTGAGGCATGTTTGTCATCTGCAAAGAATTTAAATCTTCAACTTGGGTCCACAAAGAGAAACAGGACCAGTACAATACCAAAAATGATAAGAATTTTACTTGAATTGAATTTGCCCTGTGATTCAGTGGTGACCTTGGTTATTGTAGGATAAATCCTGTAATCATAGAGGGAGTGCACATCTAAAGATATTTTTACAGTTTAAGTGTAAAACCAGTACCAGTAAATTAAAATGCCAAGGACTACCATTTATTTGTCAAGTTTATGAAAAAAGATGTGACATCAGGAATCAATTATTTGGTAGCAAGAAAAAACTTATATCCTGCACTTGCTAACTCCATGGAAGCTTCTGGTTTTCTGATGGTCTTTCCTAAAATATATGGGTAGAGCAATAGAATGCAATACAAGACGTTTTCTTGTTTCCTTAGTATAATTATGCATGCACTACAAACAGAGATCTTTTTTTTGTTTAAAGCAAAGAGTAGATATTGCTTTAAACCTATACCTACTCAACCACGGCACTTACTCTGCCATCAGCATGACTTCAAGCATGATCCTACCCAGCTCCATGAGAGCAAGGGCGGTGCTTCGGGAGACCATCAGCTCGTGAGACCCAAGCCAACCTGTCCTGGGGAAGCTGGCATCCAGCGAGGGCCACACGGCATCCCACAGGTCTATCACGCTACCAACCAGCTGGAAGTAGGTGGGTTTCCATGCTAACTTCAGAACCTAAGAGAGCAAAAAGGTTTGTCCAAAAATGTAATTTAGTTCTTCATCATGGCCTAATGGGATTTATTGGGAGCTTATTCAGAACTACTTTTATACTAACCCTTCTTATGTGTTTAAATGAACAAACTCTGGTGTCAGTGATCAAATCATTGCCCCCCCAAAAAAATCTAAAGAAAGAGAGAAAAACATCAAGGAGGTGAGGGGAGAATATACCACCTCCTCGTAAATTTTAAAACTGCCCTCTTACATTTCATCTACTTATAAATTAGTAAACTACTCTCAAACCATCATCTAGATCCCCCTCAATCCCTAGACCCAAGCTACTTCACTAAATGCAATTACCCACTATTACTTAAAATATGCATAATACGATACCTTCACAGGCAGTAGAAGTGGTGCCTCCACAGGACTAACCCTCTGTCTCCACAGCGCAATGTGGAACTCTTCCACATACTTCGGTGACTCCACATAGTGAGGTGAGAGGAATGCCACAATGTACCTTGCATTATCCAGCCGACGGAGCCGCTCTTGGTCACTGGGCGCATCAACTTGGACGACCACTTTGGGCGCAGCCCATTCTAGCAGGCTCTTAAAGGACAGTGCAAATTTCTCGTCTTGAGGGTGAAAGCTGAGAATGACCTCCCCTGTGATATCCTGGTACTTAGATCTGTCTTCGTCATGCTCTGAGATGAAACACTTTGGAGGGAACACATCCTTGAGAGGCAGAGAGATGGTGTTGTATTCATTCTTGAAGATTTTCTTCCGATGATCCTCCATCAGGTTTTCTATGTTCAGTCGATCTGAGACCTAAAAAAAAGATAACAATGAGCATATAAATGTAGTGCATCCTATATCTTGAAAATCTTTTTCAAGGTTCATAAAATGCATTTGTTTGCTGCTGCAAGTCAAATATTAACAACAAATCTAATAACATGAACACTTGGTTGAAAGTGAACCTACAATGTATCATTACAGTGTATGTACTCCATCATAATTAGAAATTAAAGAGGTATGAGATGGATACTTTTCCACAGTGTCTCTTCCTGTCATACAATATCAGGGAAGGAGGAATCAAGCATATCGTACCTTTATTGGAGTGACTGAAGATGAGTTTATAAAATCATTGTGTGCGTAAGGACCTTAATAACTGAATTAATGCATGCTTTTGACTTAAAAGCATAAAACTAATGATAAGCTTACTGTAGCTTTGGCTAAGAGGTGCGAGAGTCCCTCCGCAGGATCCATACTGGTTTGTGCCTTCCCATGTAGCCATGACACAAGACCACTGCAGACCCTATGCACTGCATCTTTGAAGACATCCGGTGTGCCTGTTACCATGGCAACTTCTGAGAAGGAGGACTCTTCTTTCTCTAAGTCTTCAATTCGCAGTGGTATCAGTTTCAATTTGTCCTGTGAATGCAGAGGAAATGGTTAAATCAACTAAGATAAATGATCTTTTTACAGGCAAATGAACGTTTGTCAATTCGTTCTTTGCAGATATTCAGAAAACCAACAATTCCATGTTTCACAAAAACTATGTCACAAAATACCCCTTGATACAGGTTTGACAAAGACACTTAAGAATGAATCTGTGATAAATAGAGCCATAAGTTTGAAAGCCACATGACTACAAAGATAAACAGATTTATCCATTGATCGCTTATTGCTCCATTTGGGAAGAAAAATAACTCCAAAGTGGAAAGAATTGTCCTCCCCTGCTTCAGAGATGCAGGCCATGTTTCAGTAGAAAAAAACTCTATCCCTCGGACAGGACTTTTAAATGGAGGCCCTGTGTAGAAAAGAGTCACCAGATTGCACATTACAAACCAACTGCACTATTTGAGGGAGAGTTGGGGAACCCAGGAGTAATGATACACGTGCACATCCCAATTAGTTATAGTGGGAGAAAAGACCCAAGGGTCACAGTGATTTAATTTGCTTTTCCCCTCTGTGGTAGAAGTGACACCAAAAACTTAATAATAATCATCATCCTTACCTGAGCTAGGTGTTTCATCTGAGCTAGACTATATTCCTCCTGACACACGGCAGATCTGAGGTAGTTATTAGACAGTAAGGCTAGCATAGATCTGGAGCCATCTATAGAGTGATATAGGGTCTGCTGCCATGCATGACCTGAGGGTAAAATGATTACAGATGTAAGTTATAAAAATGTCCTTTCATAATATTTCAGAAGGTCAATAATAAAAATATGAAATGCTCTATACATGTGTGGTGGAGGTATTTGCATAGTGTACTGCACTCTAGCTATTAAGGATGAGTAAAGATGGTGGATAATTTTGATCATATTTCACAGTAACATTTTTCTTTCCTTTCCTATTTACATTCTCTGTAGAAATCATGAATAATGCATAGACATACAATACTATACATAGTCCATAAGAAAAATGCACCAGTTTGACAAACTACTTAACCTCATTATGCCTGCTTCAGCCTTCATCATATACTGAAAATGCTACTGGAGTCATTTTTATATTACTTGCTACAGTGGTAAACATGCTCACTAGATTTTCTTTACAGAAAACATAAATCTAAGAGCACCAACTACTCCATCACTACCAAGGCCTAGAAATAGGAGGGGATGGCATGTGCTGGCCATACTCTGCAATGGGACCTTTCTCCTGATAACAAATCCTAACCTGTCTTTAGTTCCTGGATGTCATAGAATATCCTCAAGGTGGGATCCAGTTCCTTGAGGACACCCACGATGTGATTAGCAGCCTCTGAGTCGCAGTGAGAGTAGGACACAAAGACATCATAGCAAAACTGCTCCTCCTCCTCCTCCTCCTCTTCCTCCTTCATGGAGGTTGTACCGTCAGCTGAGATGTCCTCCTTGGGAGCAGGTGGCAGTGATTTGATGAGCTGCTGACAAGTGTTGGCAATTTTTACTTGGGGATCATCTCTGTATGATTAAATGAGTCATGAAAATTTCAATTACAAACACAAAAATGTAACAGACAAAAAAAGAATAGAAAAGAAATAATTTTGATTGCTAAAAGAGATGGAGGAAACACACACATTAACAATAGCATGCAGTAAGGACAAAGGTTTTAGTAGACGATAACGTTAGTAATGGTGGATTGATAACCACACAACTTGCGGTGTCTAAATGTCTTATGCACAGATGCACCACAAGAAGTCAAGCTTCTCACAACTGGAAGCTTGTACATGATTACAAACATTACTCACAAGAAATAAAGATGCATGAAGCAAATGCAATATTTTATATTTGTGGTTATTACAACCACAAAAACACTTATTTTTAGGTTCTAATTAAAAAAATCATAGGTCCCACTGGCCACATTTTGGCTTTAACCAAAGTACATGCTTTTACAAAGAGACTTAGCATTTCATTACAGAAAATAGCAAGGAATATCATATCTTCAATGCAAATTTTAAAAACATTTTTAAACTTTCCATTTTTTAAAAAGATTTTCATCAAATATACTGATCACACCCCATTCTTTCTCACCTGCAATCAGAGTATTGGACTAGGCCCATGTATGTTGGCAAGGTGACTGTGGCTATGTAGAACGGAGCTAAGATATCTCGGTAAGATTGTCTATTGCAGCATAGAGCTATGTTGTACTGCTCCAAGCAGTCAGGTGAATTGAGGTAGTTGGGACTTAAAACTAGTAAGAAAATAAGAGAAATATCAGAGTTATACTGGATTTGGAATTGCAACACATATGTAATATGTTTCTGTTTTGTTAGATCACTTCAAATAATATACACCTTTCACTTATAAGAAAAAAATAACAGCACTATGTCATTTTATCTGTAAGCTAGTTACTTGCCTCATTTGCACAACCATCTTTGTTTCCTCATAAAACTAAGAGGAAAGGATGGGTACCATTAGGGCATGAATTCCTTTTGAAGTTTTGTTGGAAGATTTACTGTCAGGTTCTTCCTTTGAACTGGGAATTGAAAAAATTTCATAAACAACCCTAGACAACAAATAGCAACAGTAGAAAATGCTCAAGATGTAAAGGTGTGTGAGGAATAACTCTCTACGATTAAGAACCCTCAAACCGGATGTCAAATGTGCACCCCCCCCAAAAAAAAAAAAAAACCACACAAACACCTCAGCCACTGTTTATACCTGTAATGACCCTTGCACTTTTAGTCATGACTTTGTAGATGTCTTTCTGCCATATGGCATCCTCATCAAGCTTCTGGTTTGATAAGTAGATACGGATGTCAGGTTTAATAGTCTGTAGGGTGGTCTGGATGAAGTCTACAGTGGACTGGTCTTTGGTGCTGTAGGACAGGTAGATATCATAGTCCAGCTTCACCTCCTGGAATGAGAAAGAAAAAGAAATAATGAGAGAATGAGCAAGTGTGTGTGAGAGAGGGAAGGAAAGAGATAAAGACAGTGAAAGAGACACATAGAAAAAGTGCCAAAATAGGTGGGGGGGGGGGGGGGGGGGGGAGAAGAGACAGACAGAATGGGAGAAAAATTAAAGAGAGGCAAAGCTACGTATAATATGTTATGGTTATTCAATATTATCACTAATTTCTTCTGAACATTCTACTCTAAAATGCACCCATTGTTGTGCCAAATATATTTTCACTTGTAGAGCAATAACTCAAAGTCGGTTTGACAGTCCTATTTAACTAACAGTGTAACCTAGAAAAGTTCTTTCTGCTGAACTTTTTTGGCTGATTTATGATCCTAAGTGGTCTATGAACATTTTCAGCTTGGTTGCCCAAACAGCAACTTTGAGCAATTTGCAAAATTTGCATAAATCTGTATACATACAGGTTTTACAGCGCAAAGACAACTTACACAGAATGTTCAAACTGAACTACGTGCTAATCGTGTATGTACGCTGATACGGAACTCTAATAGTGTTGCCTATCTCGTGAATTCAACCAGTGATGAAACGAAATGACCTTAATACACACAATCAGATATGGTTGCACATCCAGTTAGGAGTTTGTGGGACATGGAAATCATTTGAATGTGTTATTTTTACAATTAGAAATGATGCTTTTGCACTAAGAATCATGTTGATATCAATTTAATATCTATAAACAACTGTGAGCATACTTTTTTTGCACCTAGAATGAGAATAGGCCTGCTCCTAATGAACAGGTATTAATGTGTGCTGTATAGCAGGTTGGCAGCCTTCTTGTATTGTTTTAGTTCCTTTTGGGTTCCTCTTTGTGGAATGGAATCAACATTATTTGAACACCCTAACACTACAAGTATGTTTCCAACTAAACTGTACACTTCAGAAAAATGTGTTTTTTTCTTAAATGGGCCGCGACGCGACAAAAGGGCCCTTAGCTCTCCAAATGACTTACGCAGTAAAACCGCGCTAAAGTCGGCGCATATCAAAACGTGCAGAGCTAGCTGAGCGCACTGGAAAAAAAAATAACAACACCAAACCAAAACAAAACACACGTGCGGAAGAAAATACAGAACAGTGACTCTAGTAGTCCGTCGATTAATCTGGCTCTAACTGATGATCAAATGTCATACCTTGGATGAATCGGTAAGAGCATTATTGTAATTTCTTCAAACAGTTTGTTCCAGTAGAAATTACGGGTTTTAAAGGCATTTCGTGTATTTAATTCAGTTTTTAATAGGTGACTGTCTAACGTTAGTTACCTCGTTTCATAGTGCCCTGCAACTTCAACTTCAAGGCTGCATGCGACAATTGTGCGGCATGCATAGGTCTAGTTTCAAAGATAAAGTTATCAATACCTGTAATTCCAGCATTTAACGTTGTATTATGAAATATCCTCCCTCTGTTATTTCTTTTCATATTACTGTATAATCTGTGAATATCAATTTTTGTAATTTATTTCATCAGTTGGGCAATTTCTTTAAACCAAGATTTAAGCAGTCACACTCGTATTACTCGTAGGCGTAGGCCTAATCGTAAGCTCATGTTGTATGATGAGGGGCCCTTAAACTGTGAGCACCTAACGTTAGTATAGTAACACTGACTTGAAATTGACAAGCTTTTCCTTTCGTATTCCTCTAATGGCTGACCTCAGTTTAATCTTCATATCCTAGGGAGTAATTGTGCTGAAAATCTCATCAAAATTTGAGTAAGAACAAAGTCATTTTCACAAGAAAAAGAGACGATGTGTCTTAATGTTGAAACGTTATTTGCCGCTAGTTAACGTTAGCAGTTGAATGCACAATATGCCTTACCCTTAAATTCGTTGACGTTTGTGCAAATCTATTCCACTACAAATACAGTCATGGGACTAGATCTTAACTTTAACCTGCTTATACCAATCTCTTGAAATTGTTGACACATTTTTGAGGCCTCAAGTTTTCCATGCTGAAATTACCAGTCAGGAATTAGCAGAGCTCCAAGTTATATACATTACATGTAAAGTGTATTTTTCTACACAGAGTAAAATAAAGTTAGGCCTCGACCCTAGATCTAGGCTAGCCTATAGTCTAGCTGATTTAGGGCCAGACTAGGACCTTGCCCTAGCTCGGGCTCTGAATAAGTATGGAATGAAAAATAACTGTTTATGTATCACAACCCTGTAAGCACAGACCTGCTTTTAGAAAAAAAAAAAAGAAATCAATAGAAAAAGATGAAGCTGAAATGGAGGGGGGGGGGGGGGGCAGGGCATTGCTTATAATTGAGAGAAGGATGGGAGGGGACAGATCATTATTCACAAAAAAATGCCTCCCCCACCCTTCCCAGTGTGTACTGCTCGATTTGTCTTCAGTTTTGAGTGCATTTATTGTCTCTGTAGACTTTCTTTTTTTATTAAAGCAATTGAATTAGGGCCCTACAAACTGATTTTCAATTATTAGGCATAATGGAATATTAAGTTAAATTACTTTTAGATTAATCAAAATTAAAACAATACTAATCACAAAACAACATTATTTAATGGATTAAATGTTATTACTGTCTAATATTTCATATTAGAATGAGTGACACTTTGTATTCCATACTCATTTAATGCTGTTGGTGTACTTCAGCTGTTCTAAAACAATAAATCTGTATATCAGTGTGATTCATCTAAGCAGTTGCTGCTTCTTGTGCCATTTCATGTATAATTAAAAGGGATTTTTTTTTTCTTTTTACAGGCCGTTTATATGGAGCAGCTAAGCCAGGTCATGCTCGTCCCTATCGTCCTTGTCATCTCCAGGCAAATATAGGAATGTTACACTGTAACTTAGAGGCAAAGCTTGAAGGAGAAGGGTAGGACATGATAACCACATTTAATTTAATGATGCTGGAAATTTCAGGTCACTGCATTCATATGAGAGGAGGAAGCAGAGGTGATCTAAGATCTTGAAACAATAATTGAAGTTGGATTCTCTTTGCGTCAACCCAGGATGAACTTCACAATGATGGAGATCTACAAAATGAACATGGTTATGGCTGTACAGGATGTCACTGGAACCAGTAGTGTTTGGACTTTTGGATGCCTTAATGGTCTATGATCACATTCTTTCAGTGGGTGAATGAACTTACCAAAGCTGAGCATGACCTCTAAATTATGTGAGAACTGACTGACAGCATCCAGCTGTACTACAGTTGAAGTTATGAGGAAGTGATGCTACTACTTTAATGAACAAAAGTGTAAATAATTGCTTTTTGTATCTTCATAATTTGGGTGACAAGTGCCCTAAGAATTTGTGACACATGTTTCAATAGGAGCAATCTCACTTTCAGGATGATATTACCTTTATTTCATAGATAATATTTAATTCCAAATATCCACTGCGTTTGTGCTTGCAAAAGCAGACGACTAGAAAAGTAAATTTAAAACGTAACATATTTTTAATTATTGAATTAATGATAAGATCTCTTAAGGTCATATAGGATATTTTTCTTCATGAATTATGTCACATGTGCAATGATCTAAATTTAGATGGAATTGCTTCTTTGTATCTTAACTATGCAAAAAAAAAAAACCCTACTAGCTAAACTTTGTAAAAGAAAATAATGGGTAGATGTGAAGAGATATTTTGGGGCACGTGATTTTATTTTATTTTTTAGTGAAAGGAAACGGAAGGATAAATTTTAATAGGAAGAAAGAACAAACAATCTCCACTCTTAAATTTATTAGAAACCGAAAGTATTTAACATTTTCAGACTACATCTTAATAAAGAGCACCATTCCGGTCGGATTTAATTTCCTAATTTGAAGTACAGTGTATGTTAACTCTTGTTTTGAATAAAAGTTACTAGTATGACAAGTGCAATTAAGGAAAATTTTATTTCACAATGTTGTACTGACCTATTATGTATTTCAAAGTTCACAGTTCAATCTTTTATTGATCCATATTTGAAGAAAAAACCCAGAAAATTGGACTCCCACTAGCAGTGCAAATACAAAAGATACACTGTAGTTAATAAAATGAATGATGAAGACAATATAACATATAGGGACACACTTGAAATAACTACTCATGCTAAGAAGGTGAGTGAAAATAACAAGAGAGAGAGAGAGAGAGAGAGTGAGAGCTATCGAGGGAGCTGATGGAGAGCTTGAGAAACGAAAGATAAGAACGGTGAAGCAGAGAAAAGACAAGAAAACTAGAGATGGTGGAAATAGAAGGGAAAGAAAGAGGGACAACAAAAGGAAGAGAAGGAAAGATATAGACCGAGTTGGAAGGTAAAGAAGAGAAAAGAGCTAGCTGACAGAAAGAAACATGAACATGGAAAGAAGCAAGGGATTGAGAAATAATTTGAATGTTGATGCCTTCGGAATGATTTGTGATTGAGTGGATGATAAATGGTTCTGATTTTTTATGATGAAATAATGAACAAGCGTGCTAATAATTATTAAATTGATTTTCACTGCATCTTCAACACTAATATCATTTAACAGCAATATAAATTCTATGACACACGTTTGCCAATAAAGGGCAAATCTGTGCAAAACTTTAAAAGGGAGGGGCATTAAAAGTGAGAATACCCCACCCCTTTCCCCAAAAGACCACTAAAATTGAAGGTGAATTTAAGATGAATTTTTTGCTCCAAAATTCACTTTAAGACAGACAGATGTTTCATGAAAAATATATGGTGAACAAAGGGGATTTCGCCCCCATCCCCCTGGATCCGCCCCTGGTAAAGTGTAGCTCTGACTCCTCTCTGATTATCTTTTTCTCTATCTCCCTGTTAATATGAAAAAAGAAGCAATCACAAATTTATTTTCGTCAATTTGTGATTGAAATTCACTTAATGACAAAAGTGTATATTTCGCAAAGATTTATGGTTAGCAAAGATGATACGGCCCCTTCCTCCCTGGATATGATGCCCCTGAAACAGAGGCGGCGGAACATCGGGCTCGGACAAAGAAAATGGAGGGGCACCTTTTGTCAAACAATAGGTGCCCCTCCACTTTCATTGTATGAGCCTGACGTTCCACCGCCTCTGCCCTGAAATATGATCCCTCTCCTTTTCCATAATCTTTACATAATATAATCCTTTATACTCACTACAGAATAGCTTTATTCTCTATTTATATCTCTCTACGTAATACAATTGTTTATGAAAAAAAGAATTTCAGCTTAATTGTGATTGAAAATGCAAGCAATTTGAAAGCCAATTTCAAGGCCGTTTCACAGACGTGTACAAGGTCATTTCAAGGTCATTTTAAAGTCAATTTGAGGTAATATAAGGTTTAGAAAAGACAAAGATAACAAGGAAAATAATATTCTCTCTATTATATAATGTAAGTATCCGTCATGGTACTAGGAGAACGTTTAAGTCTAGCCTCTTAGACACGTTAGGAATCTTGGCGAAAATGGCATCAGGGACTGACTTGTTTAACCTTGGTCACGTGCGAGTGTCAGAATAGCGCGCGTGGAGCAAAAAACATGCTTTTTAAAAATTCTTCGATTTAGACACTTAGGGACGGAATTTTGGAAAAACGTTTGCATATTCAGATTCTGCGGCATTCATACTACAAAATAGTGTTGAAAACTCATTTTTGAAAAATTTTGCCCTAAGGGCCCTTTTGTCGCGTCGCGGCCCAAATATGATACGATTGTTGCAGTCATATAGGGTGCATAATGATGTGCATATGTATCTATTCAATTATAAGACTTTGTATTTTTTTTTAATGCTAGAGCCCAAATATTTTCAACCATCGATATGTGATTCTGTGTGTGAACGCTACTTAAGTCCGACAATGGCTGCAGTAAACATTTTTTTAAAAAGTTGGGCCAAAACGAAGGATATATACCGCCGTTAGTACCATTCTTAATGATTGTAAGACTAAGTTTTAAATCATTTGGATAACAAAGTTGACATTTCCTTCATTTTTAGTACTAAACCCTGACCTATAATTGCAAAAATATGTTTAAACTTTATTCTACATCCCTACAAAACCGCTATTGTACCTCGTTTCGTTTCATCAAAGGAAGATCGACAATGCTATTAAAGTTCTGTACCACCACACATACACAACTAGTACGTAGTTCAGTTTACACATTCCTTGTAAGTTATCTTGGGTGGCATATCCTGTATCCATACAGATTTATGCAAATTATGCAAATTGCTCAAGGTTGCTGTTTGGGCAACCAAGCTGAAAATATTCATAAACCACATAGGAACCTAAATCAATGAAAAAACTTCATCGAAAAGAACTTTTCTAGGCTTGTAAATTGTCTAACTGACTATTACAATATAACCAAATAACAGTGTGAATAACATGTGTGTGGTTCATTACCAAATTTATGAAGGATTTCTGCTTAATTTCACCTTTGTACAAAAATCTTTATCCTGTACTTCGGAAACGGGGCTTCTGGTTTTCAATCTCTTTACAATGAAAGTAAGACTCCAGCTTAAGAAATATTCATCTAAGTAAGTAGCAACTGGCAATGCAGTGAGGGGATTTCGATTTGTACTGCCCTTCACTTGAAAAAGAGGTTTATTGTATACCTTTGGAATAGGGCTCTTGGCTTCCAATCTCTCTTTGAGCTGAGAAAAGAGATCAAGGATCTCTGAGCCATCAGCTCTCTGGAGGATCATTGACGCAGTAGTCCTGCTCAGCACCTTGGAGTAGATCACTATCTTGAGGAGACGGAGTGGGAGACCGGCTTTCATCCAGTTGACAGCATTTTCTACCATCCCCTGCAGCATCTCACATTCATCACAACCCTGCATAGTATTAACCCAAAAGCACAATTTGATTTCAGTATAACACACAATTTCCATTAACCCTAGCAAGAGTTATCCCAGGCATAATTTCAATGGGTTATTTCAAACATATGCTGACATCAAGAGCTGAGGTGATGGGCAATGGTGTTCTCTACTGGTCAAATAAGATTCCATCATTTTAAGTCTATAAAAGAAATGTGTGAACCTGATCCAGCAACAAATGCACTGCAGTCAACTTAATACACTCATCAAATATCCATTGGACTCTGATCACATCAGGGGACCATTTCATGAAGATTGGCAGCACTGACAAGTTGTCAGTCACCGACAATTTCAGCAAAATCCTTGGTTTTGATTGGCTGAGAAACACTGATCACTGCCTGTTACTAAGGTAACTGTTAACTTTCATGAAACGGTGCACATATTACATAACTCTTCTTATAAATACATACTCCAATACTAGCCTTTGACCTAAATTTTTTGACGGTTGAAACCTTGAGTAAGCATTGTCAGATAAAATGATGGACCACATAATAGTCATTTTTTCACCAAAATGGGACCTCATGACATCATGGGTTACACTCTTCTCTATCCAAAATCAAAGCTTTTTCTATCATCTTGACCCCATTTCATATAAAACTTGTTATCAGTATTACAACTGCCACATTTATATGACAAATTTGCTCTCAGCCAATCACATGCAAGGATTTCAATAGCTTATAACAGTCATTGTAATTTGTTTTACAGATAACAAGTTTTATAAAACAGGGCCCAGATAGCACATAAAAACTGACAGGAAAAATTGTTTAGCCATGATAAGGAAAAATCTAAATAATAACTCTTTTTCCCTTTAAAATACACAAAAACCCTCTGAAGGAATAGACTGATAAAAGCAGGTTTATTAGTTTTTGCTTTGTCTGTTATTTTACAGTCAATGGTTGTTAGCACAAGACCCAGTACACTTACTGGTACTGAACAAACAGTATGAAAGTCAGGTCCCTAAATGAAACTATCTAATTATGCTAAACATATCATTTGTTTCTCTTTTGATAACACGTCTGTCTCTAATATGCACGAGTACATTTACATAATATTCTATTGATCCATTGTTTGCATTCTCTGTGCTACGGTGTAGAAGTTCAATACAATTATATTTACAACGGCAGATCCCTCAAAAAACACCTTTTTTTCTTTTTTGTTTTATTAAGTATCCATGTGTCCCCACTCTTGTCACAATCTTTAATTTTGTCTTGTACCATTCTCTATTCTCTACTCTCTTTCTTTCATTCTCTCTCTATCCTCTCTCTCTTCCTTCTCTATACTCTCTCTATTTCCTATTCTTTCTTCCTGTTCCTAATTTGTTCATCTTTTCTTAATTATTTATGATTTTTTTTCTTTTTTAAACTTTCACTAGGCCTTTTCACATACCTGGCTCCCAGAATTCAGCAAGGGTGTAATCACTGTTCCATCTTGATTGTTAAGTATAGGAACCAGACACCGGAATGCATGGGATACTAACTCTGAGGGGCGTCCCTTTGCACCCCTGTTAAGATCGTAGTGCCTAAAATTCAAACAGCAAATGAGATTATTATGTATTAGAATACAAAGTTATGTGGGCTTCATATGAAATCACTTTGTCTTCATGATTTAAGGAAATTTGTTAAAATTGAAATTGTAAACTGTCACTGAATGTCAAATCTATCTTTGTCATTTCCCTATGTTCATGATTTTCATTCACAAGCAGATATTGTTTGGGTGCAGAATATTTCATTCACTTAGTATATAAAACTATGAAATATTATGATTGTTCAATTTTAAAGAGCAAAATTTAATTTCATTCTTTCACATTGTAACTTATCATAGTTAAACAGATATTCTGTAAACATTAAATATTTCACTGTGCACCCAGCAGGAAGATATCAAGGACATGCATTTCAAGAAAAATGCTTTCCAAATGTTTTCAATATTCTCTCAAAAAATGATCTACAATGTACGTAACACATTTCAGTTCCTGTATCATTAAGATTTTTGATGATCATCACTATAGTCATGAAAACTACACATTAAAGACATTTGATAAATATTCATGTCCCTGCCCTTTGGAAAGTAAACATGAAATTTTGAAACCCACTTACGATAATCCTGAGAAGGTGGTACTACCTCTGGTCTCAAAGCAGAGCAGTCTCTTGTAAGGTAGATTGTCTGGAAGAGGCTTTGTCCACCAGCAGGAATAGAGATCTTGAAGGTCCTCTTCCTTGTGGGACTTGGCAAGCTGGGACACGTCAATGTTTAGCTGTTTGTGAAGTGCACCCATTACTCCCATACCTTTACTGTAGCAGCCTGCAGAGTGAATAAAGCAAGGCACCTTATCATAAGTCAGAGCCAATTTGGGATGCGGCCTTTAGTGTCTTTCCCGCTCGATCAGCGTCTTTTCCCCTCCGGTCCTCCCGTTCTTCCGTAGGCAAAACAACGGGGGATAGAGAAAGCTGATGTAAAAGAATGGTCGCAGAGTAGAGAATCAAAGACGAGAGATGAGTTTTTAGATAAGCGGCTCAGAAAATGAGGTTGTATGCTGCATGCCCAGGTGCCAACTGTTTGTCACAGCTTTTAGCTCACACTGATCAAATGATTATTTTAAACCACAGCAAAAAGACAATACTTAGCACTGCCTTAATGCTCATACTGAGCCTAACACGAAACACTCTGCCAGCCCTAATCATAATGACATGAAATATCAATATAGTCTGGAATGTGTAAAAGAAAATTTGTGAATTTTATTCAAGAACTATGCCTAAATTGGAATAAATAAATAAATATAAAGTACGCAGTCTTTTTGGCACCTAAGTATTGATTTATCTGCATAGACTATCAGTATCTAGTATCAATACTTCATAGATATATGGTTGCAAAGTGCAAACACAATTTCACCTTTAATCAGCCAAACTTTTTAGATTTTGACTGCTGATGTATTGCCCTGCTTCACAATTTGATGATGATGATGATGGCTTCTTGTAAAGCGCCGGTAGCCGCCTCAACTGGGCGCTTATGGCACTTGCTCCAGAATGTCTCACAAATTACAACATTTAGTCAGTGTCAAATTTATTTCCAGTGTCTTAATTGGCATATTTATTGCATTTGAGATGAAGTCACAGCTGGGAACAGATAAGTCTTGAGTGCAGACATGAAAGTTGACAGAGACTCAGCTTTCCTAATGGACTGAGGAAGGCTATTCCACAATTTTGGTCCTGTTTTGGTCCCCAGGCCGTGCAACTAAGATATTCTGTCAGTAGGGCTTGGTCAGCTAATCTCAGGGTGCGTGCAGGTCGATGCTTTGTCAAGAGCTCTGATATGTATGATGGAAATTTACTTTTGAGTGCTTTGAACATCAGAACTCCAAGTTTGAAGGTGATCCTCTGGTTGATGGGCAGCCAATGAAAATCTCGTAAAACTGGGGTGATGTGGACTCTCTTCCTTTCCCAAACCATATTCTGCATTCGCTAAAGTCTAAGAACTTGATGTTGACTCAAGCCAGTCAGAATTGAGTTCCACATATGCAGTTGTGTCATCACAAAGGCATGGACAAGTAGTTTCGCAACACGCTGATTTATATGCTTGTGGATTCTCCCCAGGTTTCTTATCGAGATACAAGCTGCTTTTGATACTGATGTGATATGCTGCTCCATTGTGAGCAACAAATCAAATATCACTCCAATGTTTCTCACTTGATCTGATGGCCTAATGGTAGCACAGCCAACCCTCAGATGGTCAATCTTTACCTTAGCTCTTTGCTGACGGTAGCCAACCACTAGAAACTCTGTTTTATCTTCATTCAGCTTCAGGTACTTGCTTGAGAGCGATTTGCGGAGATCAGTCAGGCAAAGTAATGACACGTGTTGCGAGGATGTGGTCACCAAATGGTTAAACAGCGGAAGAAATTCTCCTTAAAATGCATATCTGCTATCCATGCATGGATTCCCACCATTCTGCACTGCATATCAAGAACTGTGATAAGTCCAACTTCTTGGACATCCCATTGAAACGCGTGTTGTAGAATTAACACAAGTTTCAATGGGATGTCCATGAACTCAGACTTGTGACAATTTCGTGAAACACAGCTCTGCTTGGCAGATCACCATCTAAGTGAAAAAAAAGCCTAAATATACCTCCATAAGCAGAGATGAGAATGACATCCACCTTGTCCTGTTGAGAAAGTTTGGTGATGTCCCCCAGACACAGCTCAATCTTACACTCTCCACTGGGAGTCACCACGGTCAGTGTGTCCTTGACCAGAAGTCCTGGGATGGGTCCATTGTCCTCTGATGATGCTTGACCATCCCCACAGGTGACCGGGGATGAAGGCTGTTTCCTTCTACCTCTAGTTAAACTCCTGGAATTAAGGTGAAAAGAAAGTTAAAGTTCACAAAACCCACCATAACAATATCAATTTCTTTAATTTGACAAGACTTTAATCTACATCTACCCAGGTGACATAGGTACCCTTTATAAAGAAATCCTTGAATGCTGGGCATTGTGGCATGTGCCTGTAATCCAACCAACAGTGGAAGTTATAAACCCATTCAGCAGACCCAGGTTCGAATCTGAGTCATGTCTTTCGCTTGATGACATAGAAGGTCAGTCCCAGATGAATATAATCTGAACTGATTGATACACATTTGTAAAACCCCAATGCAACACCACCAACAAACTTGAGTGAGTTATCATGTTAGCCAAACCAGTCTGGCTGTAATATGTTTGTAAGGTTTTCTAGAAGAGCAGTATTATTGACTGAAGAAGAAACATGTGCAAAGGACAGTACTGTTATCATGATTATTACATGTAGGACTCTTTATTTTCAGGACATTTCTGATTCTGGAGTTCCATTTGACAGAAGCAGACTTTGATTTTATTTTTAATTACTTATTATGAGTTAAGTGGTTTGTTTGAACAAGTAACATGAAAAAAATTAACATAATCCCTGGAAATCACATTCATTCCACAGAACAACTCACATAATTTGAAAATAGAGACAGGCATAATCCTTAGCATAATCTTAAGACAAATTAATCCTGAACCTAAAGAGTATCCCCCTATTAAACTTATCTAAACCTATTTCGAACTCAAAAGATTGGTAACCAATGAATGTAAACTCTACTAGAGTGTTCATACAGTTTGACCTAAATTTTAAGCAGAATCACTTTAAGTACTCACCAATCCATCCTGAGACAAGAAAGGGTTGTTCCACAGTCAAGATGGTGATAAACTTGTAGATGTTAATTATGGACAGTACAAGATGACAAAATCACCATTCAAGGATTGCCACTGATAACTGTACAAATCTGGAAAGAGAATTTAACATAAGAATCTAGAAAAAAACACAGCTTATGTTATAATTTAGAAGGCAGAAATGAAGCAGATGCTATGGACATGTGGGATACCACTAGGTATTCAATACTTAAAGGTCTGTCTTGGTGTACTCCAAATATCAACACCCCTAACCCAAACCTAACCCCAACTGCCTTTGTATTTGAACCTTGAATCCTGATTAACAAATGAAAGACAGTTTCAAACACTGATAAACATGCATGAAAAAAAAAAGCCAACAGAACTTTGTCACTGCTGTGTTAAAACATTTTAGGAAATATACCTACAACTGCTACCATTTCAACTGAGAATCTGAGATCTCCGCATCAGCAAAGCCTGTGGACTACAAGAGGTCACACTGTATTGCAGAATACCATCAGCAAATGACCAGAGTAGAGATAATCATCTTTAACAGTGCATGCTGTGCAGCTCAGTTCAAATTGTCATGCAGTATTAATGTATTTGGCAATGATCACAAACATATACATATTTATATCCTTCCCGTCATGACATCCCCAAACATGGTGACTCAGATGTAGGGTGGCAGACATCATGCCTCAGTAGGACTGCTAATGCAAACACATATATGGTTTGTCTATATATGGATTGTAGCATGAACACAAAGTTCAATATACACCTACATCAATATTCATCACATGGGTGTCTGCTTCACTTTGTTTTCTGCAAGATAATTAGCCATCATACCCACCATGACTAATGGATTCAGTACAGCATTATAGGAATATGTTTTGAGCATTTTTCTCAAGTATTTTATGTATTTATGTATTTTATTTTATATTGTTCATAAAAGAGCCAGAAATAAACACAACTTCATGTATGCCTACCTGTTTGTAAATATAGTAAACAATCAGAACCATAGATCCATGACTTCCAAGGTTTCAGCTTATGCCACACCACTAGTTGTTACTACAGTGTTTTTCTGTTGGTTAGGCATTTATTCCACGATGACAGCATACTGCATAAAGGTCACAAGTGAGGATTTCCAACTTCCTTTTTTTGCATGCACTCATGCGTGTATTCATTCTTTAAACAGCACACACACTCCAGGGATCGATGGTATCACTAAAGTTTCTTCACTGTAGTATATAGCCTGGCTTCCAAGCTGAATGATTTTGTGCTCTCTCTGACAATCAAAATTAAAATCAATAGCAAAACTGCACCATTTAGAGTGCTGCTGCCAGTCAGATATGGGTGGGAATAAATGGTAGTAGGGTCGAGTTCGTACAACAGTTAAGTGCATAATCTGTTACAGAGGGAACAACAAAGTCACTGAACTTGGAGCACAGGCTTTCTTGAGCTAAAAACTAATTTATAAAAAGTTTCCCCAAAAAAGTTCATAGAACTTGAAAATTTATCCTGTAAACCCACTTGTAAAAAGTACTAATACCCATGGTAATTTGACCAACTTATCATCAAACCATGCAAAGTACCATCAAATTACTATGATTTGATAGAAATTTGGTCAAATGATCATCAAATAGCATGGGTACTTATGGTACTTTTTTACAGGGTTAGCTTGTTCACAATTACTGTCTCCATGCTATAGTCATATTCTCATAAATTTAATTCACATATCTCATCATATATAGGATCACTAGGCCCAGACTAGCCCCTTCGCTACTCCCACTTATGCATAATATTCTTTGGTTCATGCACTCCACACCTCACATTACTCATCTTTCTTGTCTCCCTCAAAATATGTAGATTTAAATATACTATTTTAAAACAGTTATTGTCCTCTCATTCTCCATATCAGTATTATAAATCTCAGAACTTTTCTTAATTTCCACTACACATTATCTCTCTATTCTTTCTCCTCTACTCACTGAAAGAATTACAGGTGATACAAAAATTTGTGACAACTACTATGTGTTAAAGACTTTAAGGGTTTTTTTTTTAGCTAGGTTATTCACCTTTGTTTTATTTTACTTCATCTTTCTTCAAGCTCATGGTACAGTTTTGGTAACTATAGAAAATTAGTGTGGAATTTGTTAGATATGCATGTAGTCACATATTGTCTGCCCTGCATAAAAAAGTATGTGTGAAATCAGCCATTCAAGATATCTTGTAAATTTAAGTGTAGCTAAAAAGGAACACAAGGTTTTTGCTCTGCTTTACACTTGGACTTGACCATCCCAAAAGGTCCCCACATGATGTTCACACTGCTTCATTATGCTTGCCATATGCATGAAAGCAGCATATACACATACAAGCTCTGTATGATGCATGTCAACGTTGTTACAGGTTTAAGTCCCAGGCCCAGGCATCCAGGGACTAAATTTTAAAAAATTTTCTGGAGCTACTTTTGAGCCCACCCGCAGGAATTTTCTACATTTTATTACAGTTTACAATGGACTCTATGACAATTTCAGGGGCTCTTTTTTCAGTTTTCCAGGGCTCTTTTTTGGCATTTCGGGGGCGAATTCGCCCCAAGCCCCCGTGTATTTTTGTCCTTCAGGCATCTAAACATTTTTCTGACTTTCACTTATTTGTCATTCCATTTGAGGAAGAAAAAGCTCCATAGCATTAAAATGGTTAAATAGTTAAATGGTGAAATGGTTGGTCTATTTCACTTGACTGCCAAGAAAGCATGTGTATGCTGGTTAGTAAGCAGCTAAGGGACGACAGTTTTAAGTCCCCTCTGAAGGACTTGGTAATGAGGATTAATACCTTACCAAAGGGCATTAGCGCATCCACTTGGTTTTGAACCCGGGTATTCCCAGCTACGAGACCACTGCTCTATCCACTGAGCCACAGCGCCTCCTACATTATGCAAGTATCAGCTAGTCTCTTATAATTTAGCAACAAAACTGACAGATATATCTTTTTGAGGGCTCTCTAAAACTATTAACATTCACATCTCATCCATAAACATAAAAAAACAACATTGCACACAAGAAATATCAATTATTCAAAAATTTAATTCATTAAAATTTGTAAACTTGACAAAATATTAGATAAACACAAAAAACAACAATGCACACAAGAAATATCAATTATTCAAAAATATAATTCATTAAAATTTGTAAACTTGATAAAATATAAGATGACAATCTCCATGGAGAGGTCAAATATATACATATATTAAACATCTTAAAAGTACACCATTTGTCTACATATGTAAACATGGATTCTCATAGTCCAAAAAGCATGTAAAAATATGCAATCTCACACATTTAATACAATACCATGAATTCAGTAAAGCTACGTTCACACCTTTGCGTATTTGGCTTGCGTATTGCTGCGCTATCAATTCGCAGTCATATCCAGCAATATGCAGCAAATATGATGTGAGCAGTCACACTTTTAAGTATCAAGCTCGTATTATGCTGCTCAGAAAAAGCAAATGGTGTACGAGCTTAACTCGCAAAAACGCAGCTATAGTAATGACAAGCACTCCAAAAAGGGACGATTTAACCTTGCGCTTGCTCGCAATAATTTAAAATTTTTATAAAATAGCGAGCAACCAGCGCAGGTCTATGTGCTAGTCTGCGCGTTGAGTACGATGGGTATGACTGCTTATGTCTGCGTTTGGTCATTACGCAGCAATACACAAGCCAAATACACAAAGGTGCGAACGTAGCATAAGATGTAAGAAAAAAAAAAACAAATAGACTTCTATATCTATAGCTCATGTTTTGAATATAGTGTAGTGACAATGAATCCATAAAATAAAGAACAAAATGTACTTTCTAAAGGCAAATGATCATGATGCACTGTAAACAAAAAGGCTTCCTTTGATTTTCATGGGTTTTACTCCTGGACATCTTTGTAACAATACAGATACATAATTCAGCACAGAGTATAGATTTGAATACATTTGTTGAATAGCACCTTTACAATGAATAGTTTGTTCAGTGGTCCTTTATGAATTGCAGCAAGGCATTTTAAATTTCAGTTCAAGTTCAGTTCAAGTTTGATTTATTCTTTCAATCATAAAATAAAAGAATGACAATAGTATTTACAGTGTAATAATAACATATATATATATATATATAAAACATAAAGGACTGAAGAAAAGGAAACTACAAAAAAAGTTGAAAACTTGTAAGGTGTAGCTCCCTATAATATACACATAACAAATAAAGTAAGGTAAAGTAAAGTAGTAGAAAACATAGATACACGTCATTCAAGTCACCAACATGCAAACCACCAGCAAACACCAGCAAACATACAGGGGAGGGGGGTAATGGTAATGTCTATCAAATATATAAAGGTATAAAGGTCAATCTGCATAGGAAACAATATACAATTTTTTAAACTTAGACTTAAAGGAGCTGATTGTAGAAGAACTTCTGATGTTGTCTGAAAGATCATTCCACAAGCGTGGACCGTAATGTCTGACAGAATTAAGCAGTGATTGATTTTTAACTTTGGAATAATGAAATTTATTACTTGAGCGAGTGCTGTGGCAATGAACAAATCTATTGATAATGAACATTTGAGAAATATTGCTTGAAAAATGGACACAAGATATCTATATGTAACAAAAAACATAGTAAGTACAGAACAAAACTTGTAAAGAAATACTAAAAAAAGATACAACATTAATTTATAACATATCATGATCAATATAAGAAAAGCAAAAATCACGAGGATGATGACAGATCACATCTTGATATTAGACATCATGCTTTATACAGATATTGACTGATTTCAACATTCCAAAGTATGTATTTTACACCCCTTCCAGTCAATATATGTTATATTAGATAGCCTGGCTTGCTTAAGTCTAAAGGCCTGTTCAAATATGAACAGGAAAACAACTAGGGGTTTGCAGGGTGTTTTAAAGCACATTTTATTACAAGAAGGTAAATGAGTGCACGGCATTTTAAGCGCAGTTCTTTGTTGCATCACTGTCCACTGACCGATATACTGACTGGTTGGAATATACCCATCGAAAATGACTGACCATGACAATAACGACATGGCTCCTTGCAATCGATAAAGTGATGCACTTTGGACCAATCTCACCTGGCTATCTCTATGAGCTATACATATAGAACCAGGCCTGACCACCCTTTGGGTTCAGATGGCAGCTTATGATATCAATTTAACAATATACAATACAAAAGAATTTCAGCAGAATACCTCCGAATTTTGATACTAACTCAAAACAGAACACTGATTTTGTATATTTTAGCACACAAAAGATCAAGCAGAGTCGGGACAAAATGAAAAGTGTTTGGAAATATTTCTAAAGGGATGCTGGCATTATAAGTAAGAAAGTGACCATTAGTACATGAATTTATTGTCAACAAACATGAAAAAGGCACCATCATAATATGTATCTCCATGATATACAAAAAGACAAAGAGAGCACTTTCTTGTTACAAAATCATTATGAAAATGTCACAAAAGATTCATTTGACCACCTTACAAATCACACAAGTTACTAAAGAATAACAAACTATTAAGTACCACAAAATAAGTGGATTAAGAACAAAACCTTGAGGTATTTTGGAATATTTTTCCAAATGAACAATGGAGACCATTGCCATTTCTTTTGTTCCAAACAAAATGATTAAACAAAGAGTGAAATATTGCACTTTAATCTTAGTTATTGTCCTAGGATAGTGAGGGAAACAAAGTGAATGAAGAGGATAGAGAGAAACAATTTAAGAAAAATCAAACAAAATCGGTAACAAAATGAGAAAGCTATGAAGGTTTGAAAAGTCTTGATTTACCCTCTATGGCTATCCTAAAATTAGCAATGTTGTTTCAAAATGGCAGGCTTTTTTTTGGACAACTCTTAATATGTTTTAAACACAAAATTTCATATTTTTTTCTATTATTTCTATCATCTCCAAAGATGCTGCTTGTCTCTTTGTGAACGTGGGTTGAGGTATTTCCTATGATCAATACAACATCTAGCAAGACATTGGATATTCCGAGGAGCCTTTTTGCGGCCTATGGCTTCCTGGAAGAAATAGTATCCGATAATGGACCACAGTTTAGTTAGGAAGAGTTTTCCAAGTTCATGAGGTGTAATGGGATCAAGCACACTACGGTGCCTCCCTATCACCCAGCGTCAAATGATGCAGCAGAATGCATGGTCCAAATCGTAAAACGGGCACTAGTCAAACAAATGCTAGATCAGAACCCAAAGAAACGACAGATGTCGTTGGCCCACAAAGTGGCAAACAAACTTTCTGATCACTTATAGAAACACACCTCATACCACTACCAATCAAACACCTGCTGAGATGTTTCTGAAGAGACAAACCAGGACTAGGTTTTCGCTGTTGAAAGCAAACTTGGCTACGTCAGTGGAAGAAACTCAAGAAAAACAGAAAACATATCATGACAAACTTGGATGCAAAGAGAGAATGTTGAAAATAAATCAGGAAGTCATGGTCAGGAATCATCTCGGCAAGTGGATGAAATCGTTACCAGGAGTAGTAGACACCCATGGGCCAAGAACAGGGAAAAAATTCATTTTTTTATTTCGGGGGCTCCATTTCGAGTTTTATACAATTTTTCGGGGGCTACTTTTCCCATTTCGGGGGCTAGTTTGAAGTTAAACATCACAGGTTTATTGATTTATCACAAGAACAAGCAAGTTTCATGTATATAATGACCTCTATCACCCTTTGGCCTTTGACCTTGAGTCCCCAAAATCTAATCAGGTCATTGTCCTTCCCATATGCATTCATGAGCCAAGTTTGAAGTCGATCCGTCAAAAGGTTACTAAGTTATCGCAAGAATGAACCATTTCTATGTACAAAATGACATTTATGACCTTTGACCTTGAGTTCCCCAAATTTATTCAGACATTGTCCCTCCCATATACATACATGATGCAATTTTGAAGTTGATCTGTCAAATGGCTGAGTTATTGCAACAACAATACATTTCTATCTACATGACCTCTATGACCTTTGACCTTGAGACCCAAAAATTTGATCGACCATTATCCCTCCCATATGCATACATGAGCCAAGCTTGAAGTTGATCCATCATATGGTTACTGAGTAATTGCAAGAATGATCCATTTCTATGTACATGTAGGTGTGCTCATAAATATTCATATCTGGTGTGAATATTTATGAGCATCATCTACCTAGCTGATTGTGCAATCACTAACCAATAAAGATGTATATCATTTTTTATCTAAAGTTGTAACTATAGCACCACACATATGTGGAGGTGCTTATAAATATTCACAATATCTGCAGGTGATAGATATTCATATCTGAAGCTCATAAATATTCATATCCTACTTGAATATTCATGAGTGTCTCCTTACACGTGATTTGAAAATACTAACCATGAAAGATATATATTAAGTTTTGTATAAAGCTGTAGCACACCCCTTGAATAATTGAGCCAAAAAAGCTTTCACCGAGAGCTTGGCTGTATCACTGCTCCCAAAGTTAATGCGACGGGCAGTCCTAATCGCATTGGCGGGAAAGATTCATGCAACTGATGGGGGAACGCATGATCAAGCGCATGTGCCATGTGCTTCATCAGGGCTTTCCAACAGTGCTGAAACTTTCCTCCAAAATGCAATTGGTTCAGGAACGGACTTGCTTGATTCCCACCAAGAACTTTCGGGGGCGATTTTCTAATTTTCCGTCGCCCCCGAAATCATTTTTTCGGCCCGTTTCGGGAGCTCTTTCAGGCGTTTCCGGGGCGAATTCGCCCGCCGCCCCCGTGAATTTTTTTCCCTGGCCAAGAACATATTTGGTAAAAATGATTAGTGATGGAAAAATAAGAAAGGTACACATTGACCAAGTCAAGAGTACATCATCTAGGTATGAACCAAGTAATACACATACTTCTCAAATAGAAGGGAACTTGAGTGAGTCTGAATCTGAATGAGACTGGACCCCAGAAACTGAACCTAAAGATCTGGGTGCAAACGGAAATCAAGCTATGGTAAACAGTGACCAAAGACTGACCAACACGGGTGAAAGTGACACATTTGGTCAGGGCAGGTACCCTGTTAGGAAGAGAACACCAGTTGTTTGAATGGATTTGTAAGTTCAAACATGTGCAGTTCAAGAACATATCAGTTAGACAGTGTATGTTTTACCACATTTTGGTTTTTATGTCCTGAAACTTCTAATATGATGTTTCCCTTGATTTTATGTACATGCGGGTGTTAATGACAAATAATGTAAATTTACAAATTGTGCAAACTACAGATTGTGCACACATACATGTGCAGATGCTTGATGAGGTATGCTTGCATTATACCAGGTTAATAACTTTATGAACCATATATAAAAAAATATTACTGATACTTGTTAATATCAGGATTTTTGTTGGAGCAGATATATCATTATCATCATGTACTACAGTTGTATACAGAAGAAAAACAAAAAGGTCTAACCAACTCTAATTCCATGTGTAAGTCAGCAAAAGATTCAGATCTTGGATCCAATCATGCAAATGAATGTATTCATTTATGCTTACAGTATACTTAATTATGTTCCACAAGGCTTGTACAAAAACAAATTTTGTGTTTATGTACTCAATGTGATTGTTCAAACTTGTGAAAAACGACAATGTTTTTTTTCCGTTCTATGTTGGAGTCAAGTTTACTTTGTAAATATGTTGAATAGAGTGTTCAAAAAATAAATACAAAAAATAAAAATGGGTAGTTAAAGCAAGAAAAAGAAGAAAGAATAGATGTAAAACAAGACTCAGTTGTACCAGACACAAAGTTGGAGTAAGATTTTTGCCTAGAGTAACCATATTTTATTCATGACAAGTCCACAGATATACAAATGTTCCAAACATACCCTGTGACAATTGATGTGTATTGTTTTTCAGAGGTTGTAATTCAAAGCAATACATGTGTCATCTACTGTATTTTGTTCAAAGTGACTTTTTCTCTAAGGAGGGAGGAGTTGAAATAGCGCCACCTTTTGTCGAAGTCTGAATAAACCACATGACAGACCGTGTAGTTGAAACCAGGCAGCCAACGTGTCACTCGTACATTTATGAGTGTCTACAAATACCCATATATATCACAAATATAATGAGTAGGTCTAGTGTCCATGTACATTCTTTTAATAGATGTCACAGGTGATACTGAAAGGTAAAATTATGGAAATAAATAAAAAAAAATAATAAACAAAAAATTGTGAAATATAGTTTCATAGGCTTTTACTAAACACTCGGGTCGCTGGGTATGGTGCGCCAAGTGTTAACTAAATTATTCGGTCCAAAAGTACAGTGTACATTAAAACCAAAACCAAAAGTAAATATAGCAGGCTTAATGAGAGATCATAATTATAAATCCTGTCTGTTTACTCATAATGGTGGGAGATTTTTGTTGCACAATTGTCTGTTGCATTTCATTTTGTAACAAAATGGTTCACTGTTCATGAATTCTATTAAGAAATAAAGTTTTGAGTGAACTTTTGACACTAATCTATTTTAGTCCATGCTTTAAACCTGGTATTAAATCTCAGATTTAGACCACGAGCATTTCACAAAAGAGGTTTAAATTAAACCATGGGTTAAATACATCATGATACGTCGTTATTTCTAGTCTGCCCAGGGGGTGGTTTATCCAGGGTTTATCTGAGGTCTAAATTTCTGCGCATGCGCATTCGCTGCTCGTCTGCTCATTTTTTCTACTCGTTCTTTTGTCGCAGAAAATTTAGACAAAAGTTGAAAGGATATTGCTCAAGACCATAACGTTTTACTTTGTTAAAACTTGCATCAACAATCAAAAGCCGTATTTTTACATATTTCATATCATGAATATTAATTCTACCATATTTGTGTTATAAAATGATCCTTCGTTTGTTTGAATACAATTGCAACAACAATCTCTTGAATTTGTGTGAGAGCTTCGATGGATGTTAATTTTAATTTTGAATTTAGTTCCATTCGTGAATTTATGTGCTGGATGATCGCCGGTATTTACTCATGTATGTGGACGAGGCCCAAACTTACTGGGACTTTTTCAGACTACAAAATTGACCAAATATATATGGAATTTTCTTGAATGATCTAGATTTCTTCAGCTCTTATTTAGATTTTAGATTTACCAGGCTCAAATTTTGTTTCAGACTCGGACTCAGAGTCTGACTGAGAGTGAGACTGGTCACTGGTCAGTGAGTGCACCTCGTGAAGTTGTGTCACTCAGAATTTCATTCAGAAAGTCTGAGTGAGTCATGAGAGACAGGATCAGACTGACTGCACTGAGGCGTGAGGGTGTTGTCTGTTAGAGTGTTAGTCTTAAATGAGGAAATGAAAATTCTAATTTTGAAAATTAAGATCGGCATGGGCATGGCTGGAACTAGACCGAAAAATGCTGTCTCTAGTCTAAGCTACCTTCGACGTTAGCCTCTTATTCTGGTAGGGTCGGTCTAACGTTGGTTCTGGAACCACTCATCCTGTGTAAAGGTCAATGAATTGACCTCGTCCTCATCCCATAAAAGTGACAATTCTGTACCGAACTACAATCATAGCATGCTTTCCTATTGGTTACTCAACGGAATGCTGTCGACCTACGAGTATGTTAAGCGTCAGTTTTCTTCCTAAAATTCACCATTTTCAGTTCATTCATCAGATATGAAGCAGAAAGGGGAAAATTGAGAGCCTCAGGAACATTGTTGGTAAGTAAAATCAAAACTTCTCTATTATCTAGAACTAGAAGATCTAGATCTAAGTCAATATATTTCCCGTTTGCATCAGCAATTACATGTAGTGTCACTATTTAAAACGCCGTTTCGACCTTCGGGTGGTTGGAACATGCCATGCTGCACTGAAAAGTGTCAGCTTAAATTCGTATGATTCAGGGGAAAAAATTGCACAATTTTTGAGGCAAATTCATCTTGAAATTGAAATGTGATCTGATTTTAATATTCATCTCTGATTTGAAATGAAGAGTAAAGGCTCTGGTGTGCGGCTGCTTAAATTAAAGGAAATTTGCTGATAAGGCTAGTCTATATTTATCAATCAAAGACTTGCACATAGTTCAGTAGGCCTACCATCAATGCAGAGTCCACATCCTTGCTTATCAACTAAGAAGGCAAAATTAAAATAATTGACCTATAACATGTACGTGGTCAATAGACGTGTCCACTTTTAAAAATGGTGGGTCCTCTGTGTGGCTACCCCTACCCCTGTGGGCATCCTGCCTATCATTTGGCGAGCAATTAGCGCCATAATTTGTGACTGAGTAAACAAAATCAATATCAAATTTCATACGTAACAATTTTCATGAACTTCATTCTTACTGACAGGCCATTTCCAGCAAACTTCTGAAAGGCTTTGATGAATGTTGATCACTCCCGGTTGGATAGTCTAAGTTAACAACAAGGAGCAATCTTCAAAAAAGTAAGTCATGGGTCAAAAATATAATGGACTGACACGGAATAGTATACATGTATTCCTAATTTGTTAAAAGTGTATAAATCCAAATAATTGGAAGCTTTTGATAGTTGCAATTCCATCATATTAGCATACATTGTAGAACTCTGGGCCCCGTAACAGATTTGCGATCAATTGCAAATTTGAAACAACGATGATCTTGATTGCCCACTGCCACTTTTATTCCATATCTTCATGTGATGGGGCCCTGAAATTAACATTGAAAAAGGCAAACTCAAATCTGTTTTATGTATGATTCTACCTACTTTTGCAGTAAACATAGCAAAGTGCAAGACTGAAATGGCACAGCGCATCGACAGAGTCAGAAGAGAGGTGAGGTCTAGGGTCTATTCTATGTTCTTAGAATAAGTATAATATTGTTTGCTGTGATTTCTACAGGAATGGAACTCAGTGGTATAGCTACAATTTCATGGGAGGGGGGGGGGGTAAGGATGGGCATGTGAAGCATGCAAATTACATACCACACGCCCTTCATGTGCGCCCTGGGGGGGGGGTGCAGGGAGGGGAGAAGCTCAGACTTTTCTTTGTCATTATTTCTTCTCTGCACCCTCCCTTTTCACATTTCTTTTTAGACCTTTTCCTTTATCGCGCATACCTTTTTCTTTCTTTTCTTTCTCTCTCTTTGTTTTTCATATCTCTTTGCTTCAGGTTTAACCGATCTGGGATATGATTATGCCCTCCGCGTACTCGCCTTTCACATTTTCGGCATTCTTTCATTCCAAATTCTATACAAATGTTCAATTCTACTGTGACATGATGACTTTAATGTACGGATATCATGTTATATTTAGGCATTATCTGATTGAAATTATTATGAAGAGCAACTAATCATGAAATGGGACGAGGTCCAAGGGGGTGAGGGAGTGGGGGGGGGGGGGTCTGTGAACTGAGCCTGAGGGGAAATCGGGATTGTAGAAATAATATCTGAATTCAGTATGCATCATTATTGTTCAAATCATCAAAACTGTGATGTCAATAACAAACAACGGACAACTGAACAATTGGGGGGTTCAGGGCAAGGTCGGGGAGAGGCCTGAAAACTGGGGAGTTTGTAGAAAGGATCTACTACTAGTCTACTATCATTCTACAAATTAGATAAGAACTTTTGGTTAGTTGTAAATGATATTAGGATGTATATGTTGCTTGTTCATTAATGTATGTTCTTTCACTGTCCTAGTTTTGTTTATTCTGGTTGTATTGTGTTGAAAGCCAAATGAAGCAAAATTTCTTTGTGATTAGAAGGACCAATAAAGTATATTGAATCTTCAATCTTTTTTCCTTTTTGGTGGCATTTGAGGGGGCGAATACCCCATGCCCCCCCCCCAATCTCTGCGTCTGATATGTCTTTTGACATTGAGCAACCTCGATGTTGAATTTGGTGACTGTTGCTCAGCATTAGGCCTTGTAAACCATTGTTCAGTCAATTTTTTTTTTTTTTTTTTTTGGGGGGGGGGGGGTTCTGTTTCTGCATTCGGCAATCACTTTTTAAAGAAATTTGTTCCATTGCTCATCTCATTTTCATTTCTCATAATGTGCCAATAGCCTAGGATGAAATCTATTTCCTCCAACAAATCCAGGTTTGAATAATCTAGACTAGAATAACTTCTAGATTCTCTTGCCGTGGTGAGGCCTGGGCAGCGCGCGTGGTGAGTACGGAGGGATACTCTTTAGGCTCTCCGCCATTTCTCGACGCCATTTTCTCTCGTGTCGTTCACCGAACAATTCTTGAACTGTGCGTTCGTCAAATTCAACACGGAACTGCAGCATCTCTTTTTGTTTTGGCTTAGCTTTTTGAACATTTTTGCCGTAGGGTAAGTTTTTATATGTTATTAGCTTTTAATATCTTCGGAGTGTCTGTTGGTGCTTTAGCTAGTGTTTTTAACTTAATTTTTGTCTGAATTTTAGTGCAAGTTTGTTGCACTTGGAGTTTGGACAGTAGTATAGGTTTCATTGCAGGGAATCTTCGCACACCGCTAGGTTGTGCATAGGCCCTCGTGTGTACGGGTGTGTGTATGGTTTTTGTGCGTGTCGTGTGTGGACCCACCCACTCCTTGTAGTGCGGGAGTCCGTTCAAAAAAAAAAAAAGAAAAAAAATTGTGAGGGTGTGAGGGGTGATTATCTGTGAAGTTGTGATTTGTATGTATGGCTGGTGAGGGTGACGAATTTGTTATTGCAATGCAGGGCAAAATTAATCTTCTGCTTTTGATGATCGAGGCCTATAAGGCTGATGTTATTACGCTGCAGGAGTTGATCCAAGTGCTAGTGGATGTCTTATACCAGGATTGAATATTGGTATTAATTATCGATAAGTTTCAGTTGGGTTAGTAGGCAACTTCAAGTGCTATATACTTGCTTATTGTATATTTTTTCGGCTGGATAACTCCCGTCAATTTCAAATTCAATTCTAACCAGGTATTTACCGGGTTAGGTTGTCATGACTGATGGTGAAGATAAGATCCCTATCAATCTGTGCTCTTTTGACGAGCTCAATGATGTGCCAGGGCTAGCTCCAGCTCAGGCCGGAATAATCTTGGGACTCCAATCTGAGCACGGAAATGTAACCCCAGAACTTTTCAAGGCGTCTCCAGGGCTGGCAGAGTCTAGGGGACTACTTGATAAGTTCGATTTTGCACCCAGGGACACCGAGGGTTCCCAGGTCCCGGGTGGGGGCAGTCAAGGCCCCCTCTCCACGGAAATGTAACCCCAGAACTTTTCGAGGCGTCTCCAGGGCTGGCAGAGTCTAGGGGACTACTTGATAAGTTCGATTTTGCACCCAGGGACACCGAGGGTTCCCAGGTCCCAGGGTGGGGGCAGTCAAGGCCCCCTCTCCACTGCGTTGGGGCATCAGGCTCCGGCCACAAGCACCCCCTGCGGGGCATCAGCTGCGTCCGGGGGAGGGGTGGGTGTCTGAGGATACGTACATGTACCCTTATGATGTTTACCGGCCCCCATTATCAAACCAAGGGAACACACCATGTAGGTCCCAGGGGGAGACACCAGTTCTTTCCTATGCACCGGGGAGGAAGCACTCATTTAATTCCCATAAAGTAACCCCAAGGGGCAGCAGGTCCATGGGAAATCAGCCAGTGGGGAGGGTAGATGAGGCCCCTCGAGAGGCACATGAATCTGGGGGGGGGGGGGGCTCTCTCGGATGGGGGGCGTCCCCGCCGACCGGTCGGGATGCTATGGCCCCGCCACCTGGGGGTTTCCTCAGAATGGAGGTTCAGTAGGCACTAATATGGGAGGTGTCGGTTTAGGGCGGGGCCTACAGGCCCCACCATCCCAGGACTTTAGCTCTAGGGATATCCGCCTTGAAATCCAACCTCAATTGGGTCAGAGGGATAGCTTGGAGGTCCAGGGGTGGGGTAGTACTTTCCCCAAGTTATCAGGGGAGTCCATCGAGGCCCCTTCCTATTTCAATTCCTGTGCCGAAGGTGAGGCAAGGGGGCGGCCGGGCAACCTACCAGCCACTTCCCAAGTCTATCGCCTTTGACGGGCATGGGAACTGGATGACTTTCTATCACAAGTTCACTGTCTATGCAGATCAACAGAGGTGGACTTGGCCTGAGAGAGTCGACCAGTTACATTGGTGTCTGACAGGGAAGGCCGGGGATTACCTGAGTCTGGTTCTCGAGCAAGAGCCGGGCCTGGGTTACCTCGACCTTATGGAGAGGCTGGAGCAACGTTTCAGGGAGAATGGATTGCCAGAATCCGCCCAACTCGAGTTTGCATCGGCCAAGCAGGGGCAGGATGAGTCCCTGCCTGAATGGGCAGACCGGGTGCTTGGGTTAGCTCTCCGAGCATTCCCGGAGGTCGAGGGGCCTTACCCACAGCAGCAGGCGGTTCTACGCCTGTGCCAAGGGTGCTCTAACAGGGAGGCAGGGTGTCACACACTCACTCAGCATCCCGCCAATGTTAGGGAGGCCCTACGACTGATAGAGTGGCACCAACATGTGCATCGGTCTATGTATGGTCGTGTCCGTCCAGTAAAGTCCTTTGCTATGACGGCCGTGGAGGAGGGGGAAGTCCGTAAGGTCGACCTCTCTCTCCCATCATCAAGCCAGTCTTCTGAAGAGGGGCTATCTGCCGCGCTGGAGCGCCGCTTTGCCGCTTCGGAGCGCCGAGCCGCCGAGACAGAGCGCCGACTAGTTGAGTCGGAGCGCAAGACTGGGGAGCGCCTAGACCGCCTGGTGCGGGATCTTAAAAGGGTCCTGGAGTTAATACAGTCCATGCCCAAGGCTTCCCGGGAACGAGCCAAGTCTCCGGGGTGTGATCGGTGCTATGCCTGTGGGGGGTATGGGCACTTCCGAAAACAATGCCCCAATGCTAAAGAGAACACAGGAAAGGTGCAAGTTTCCTTTGTTGAGGGTCCAGAGGAGGGGATCACTACTCCTGAAGTTCCTATCGGTTTCTCGGATATCCGGTGTCCTGACCGGATAGGAGAGGGTCCCCGGAACTTATTCCAGACCCCTCCTCGGGTTCCGAAGGAGCTGAAGAGGTGATGGTGTGTAGGCTGGAGTCCGGCTCCAGCCTCAATGTCTCTGTCGTGGTCGGGGGTCAGCCCATTAGCGCAGTGGTAGATACAGCAGCTCGGATAAGCTGTTTCAATCACTGGACCCAAGACCAGCCAAGCTGCGAAATGTCACTCTACACGCGGTTGGCAGGGATTTGAAGATGAAGGGTACCGTAGTCTGCCCCCTCCCTGTGGAGTTAGGAAGTCAGGAGTTTTCCGAGGAGGTATATGTGGCGCCTATAGCAGACCGCATGCTCCTTGGATTAGATTTCCTGAGCAAGCACAAGGTGGCCATCCATCTCCAAGAGCCTCATATGCTGCTTGGAGGTGAGACGATTCCGCTTTGGTTTGAGAATGATCCTGGGCGCCGAATCGCCCGAGTTCATGTATGCAAGCGCGTGGTGGTTCCTCCTAACGTGGTCAAGAGGATAACTGGTGTCCTCGACCAACGTTTAGGGGAATTGTCTTCGAACCTCAGATGGATCTCCCAGTTATGGTTCCTAGCTCGGTTCACCGTGCCAGGAAGGGGTTAGAAGTCCATGCTATCAACCCCACAGATAGACATCAGGAAATCACTTGTTCGGATGTCTTAGGGGAAGCTAAAGAACTACAAGATAGGGAGATCCATATTGGGTGACGGGGCGGTTTCCCAAATCAAAACAGGGGGGAGAGGAGAGTTGTCTCCCCACCTGGAGGAACTGTACGAACAGTCGGCAACTCATCTATCAGATGGGGAGCGGGATAAACTCCAAGATTTATTAATGTAGTTCTCGGGGTGTTCGAAGAAGAATTTGATTTGGGGAATTTTGACGGGGTAGAACACTCCATCGATAGTGTGAATGCAGCCCCAATTAAGCAGAAAATGCGGCGTACTCCGCTAAACTTTGCGGGTGAGGAAAAAGCGCATCTGGACAAAATGGCCAAGGCCGGGATTATCCAACCCTCCCAGTCTGAGCGGGCATCTGCCACAGTCCTCGTCCGGAAGCGCGACGGCGGTGTCAGGTGGTGTATAGACTACCGGGCATTGAATGCTGTTACCTGCAAAGATGTGTACCCACTTCCGAATATCGATGAATGCTTGGACACGTTGGTGGGTAATGCTTGGTTTTCTAAGCTGGATGCTAATTCGGCCTATTACCAGGTAAAGATTAAGGCGGAGGACAGGAAAAAAACTGCTTTAACAACCAAGTATGGGCTGTATGAGTTCGTACGCATGGGGATTGTGTGGGGGTAACACCGAGCGAAAGTACCCGCATAGATAAGTATTACTGTCCCCTCTGTGTGGGTAGGAAGAGATAAAGAATGGAATTTCTATTAATTGGGTCTCCTTTATGTTATTAGCACTAATTATGTTTCCCTGTTTCTTTTTTTCTTTTCTGCAGATGGCGGGGGCAGAGAATCTACCACTGCCCCCGGATAGTGATTTGGAGAGCTCCGGAGGAGAAGACACCGGAGCAGCTAACCATGGGGTGATGACTGGTTCTGTGGTGGAAGAGGGGGGAGGGGCTGATCTGGCTCCTCCGGAGGTAATGGGGTTGGGAGGAGCCCATACGGCATCTCCAGGGACCCTAGGGTTGGGAGGAGCCCATATGGCGTCTCCCGAGGTCACGGGGGAAAAAGGAACCAGCAGGGTGTCTTCCGTGACTGTAGTGGGGGGAGGGGCTATTTCAGCACCTCCCTGGAGGGAAACCTGGGCTAGGGGGTTGTTGGAGTGGCTGGTAGGGGGCCCACTTCTCCCGTACCCCGGTTTCGTGGTCCCGTCTGAGCTGCCCTGGGACATTGTCCTGGCGCACTTAGATGGGGTGTATACGCGAGCCATAGGGGCCGGTGATGCGGGCTGGGTGAGCTGCCTGCATGAGTACCTCAGGGGACGTTTGCCCCCAGAGGATTATCTCGACAGGTTTCCGGTGTTGGAATCCGAGGGGGGTGCCGAGGTTCTAAAGTACTTCGATCCCAATACTCCTTGGTGGGAGCCGAGCATGGTGCAAAGCCAACGCTTTCATCCGATTCTGGTTTACTTCACACCCTTCTCTGGAAGAGCCTCGACGGAACCTCTAACCCAGCCATGGTTCCAGGGGGTACAAGACCCAGGACCAGAGGTTGGGACCCAAACAACGGATCAGGGTGCCACATGCCCTGAACCAGCTGAGGATCCTCCCTCAAGGGTTCACCTGGACGTCTCCACGGAGGCAGAGGAAGCCATGGAAACGGGGAGCTCTTCCCCTGGGCCGGGCTCCCCGCCTTCAGACATCCAGGGGACATTTCCTGGAGACTTGGGAGCTTCAGGCTCCCAAGCAGGAGAGGAACCTTCCCAAGAATGGGTCACCCCTTGAAGGAAGAAAGCTTCCCAGCGGGGGGTGAACATGACTGAACCTCAGCCTCACCAGGGTGTAACGGGGCTCACTCGGGTTGGAGTCCCGCTCAGCCCGAGTAAGCAACCGTTGGACGGGTCCTCAGCTGGATCTGCCCGTAAACGCAAGGCAAGGGGGATCTGTCCCCTTTGCCAAGCAAGGCCCTCGGGGAAGGTGAGACAACATGTCTACTGGCACATGCCGCCGGCGTTGCGCCTTTGCCAAGGTAAGGAAGCTCCGGAGGATTTCCCAGTCCTTGAGATCAAAGGTTGCCTTCGGTATCTGGCACATACGTTCACCGGGACCTATGGCATCGACAAGCTGATGAGGCTAGTGGACGCAAAAGCTCCCAGGGATTGGGAAGTGGAAAGTGTCGGTGGGAGTGCATCCCAAATATGCTCCTACCTTCGACGATCTGGCTCTGGACGTCCTGGGCAAGCTCGCCTGTGACGCCAGGACCAGCGCCCTTGGGGAGGTGGGATTGGACTATTCCGTTCCCCCAAAGGCCTGGCCATCCCAACTGGTCCTCTACAAGGCTATCCTTGAGAAGGTTGGTGTGACTGGCAAGGTCTTGGTGCTGCATATCCGTGGTGAGAAGGTGACTCCAACCTCCGACAAGCCTTCTCGCGTCTGCAGGGAAGCGACTATTGGGAGGGTCAACAGGCACCAGAGGATACATATCCACCCGTGTACTCTGGGTCCTCTCGAGGTCGAGGCGTGGGGGAAGGCATTCCCTAACATCTATTTCGGCTTCACTGTCCTAGTGAAGTCTTTTACTGGGGGCCAACTGGCCGCCTTGCGGACGGTTCCTCCGAGCCGGCTGTTGTTGGAGACGGATTCTCCTCATCTTTCCGTCGGCGGGGGTGTGACCCATATGACCCCTGCCTACATCGGGGAAGTGGGGCAACTTGTTGCCAAAGCGCGACAAGTTCGGTTCCAGGTTCTCATGGAGCAGGTGGGGAGTTATTTCCGCCAACCTGAGGGAACCCATAGTTTCCTCAATTTTGTCTGTGGGTGGGAACCTTCAGGGATTCCATCCCTTCATTTTGCTATTTAGCAAATATTTAAGTTTTTTTGTATTTGTTAGGCTTCCCGGGGGGTTATAGGTTATTTGCCATTGGGCATGGGTTTTTGTATATAATTCCAAGGGGATTTTTTCAAAATGGCCCGCTCCGGTTAATGGCGGCGCTGACGCCTCCTTGCCTGCGCCGGAGTTACCTTGGCGGGTATTCGGTTGCCCGGAGACTCGCCGAAAGGCTAGAGAAATGTACCTCCCGAGCTGGTAAGATGGCGCCGTAGTCTGGGAAGGACAAGTGGACAGTTCCCTGCTATGAGAGCGCGAAGCATTTCGGGTGGGTTCCCCTTGGAAACCACTAAGTTATTTTTTGACAAGTGTTTTTTAAAGGATGGAAAAGTTCCTGCCACATTCCATTCTTGTACATGTGTTCATAAGAGTTTTATATCTATTTTTATATGGTTGGTTTTATACCATTGTACATAGACATCCGTTCACTGCTTTTCAAAATCAGCAGCTGACATTTTTGTAGTTATGTAGTTTAGCTTTAATGTTCAGGGAGACACCCAATCCTGCAGATTTCTTAACGAGTTAGTGTTCATGGTTATTTGTTTTTGTATGTAAACATTCCCTGGTTGTTTTGGGGATATACCAATTACTAGTGATTCAAAAAACTGATTCTAGCACTCCTTGGAGGGAAATTGAGTAGTGTCCCATGTATCTAATGTCACCTCTATGGAAAGTTTCCAAACCCACGGGAGGGGCAAAATTTTTTTTCCCCTACCTTTTTCATTTTTGCTGGGCTTATTCCTAGTGGGCTTATTCCTGGTGGGGCCCAGTTCTTCAAAACAGGGGGAATATAGTAGTCAGTGACCCCACCCCCCTACAAGCCTCCACCACCAGAGGGCGCCTGACTACTAGACGGCCACTGCACGTCCCGACATTTGTTTTTGTATGTAAACATTCCCTGGTTGTTTTGGGGATATACCAATTACTAGTGATTCAAAAAACTGATTCTAGCACTCCTTGGAGGGAAATTGAGTAGTGTCCCATGTATCTAATGTCACCTCTATGGAAAGTTTCCAAACCCACGGGAGGGGCAAATTTTTTTTCCCCTACCTTTTTCATTTTTGCTGGGCTTATTCCTGGTGGGGCCCAGTTCTTCAAAACAGGGGGAAATATAGTAGTCAGTGACCCCACCCCCCACAAGCCTCCAACACCAGAGGGCGCCTGACTACTAGACGGCCACTGCACGTCCCGACATCGCCAGATTTGATAGACTGTGTTACGACGTTGGATTGAACTTGGAAACATTTACTTGCATTTACTTGCATTTACTCTCAGTAAGTAATTGCTTTTGGTCATTTATTTTGGGAGTATATGCGCATACCCAGGCAGTCAGTGATTTATCATCACTGACTGCTTCAGTACAGCCGGCCGTCGGATATTCAACATACCAAACAGTTTAAGGGTAGATCTAACCTCGAGTCTTGACAATACTCTTCCAACACTCCAGCGAGGGTATGGGACTGCACAGGGAATGCAAGTCTGGTCATTCTGCAGCAAATTTATAGTGCATACACACACAGACCACAGACACACAACGAATGTGCTGCGTTCACTGACCTGCGTGTTGTGACCATAGTGCAAAACATGAATGCGTGGATGATATTTGAGAACTCATACGCCGTTCCATAAAATTTGTTATCAATAACAAGTTGCAATAAATTTGTCATAGAAATATGGCAGTTGTTACTGATAACAAGTTCCATGGAACCGGGGCCATTGGACTACCTTTAGCGACCAATAAGACTTCTGGTCTGCGACCAATAAGACTTCCGGTGTGCGTAAACACACTAAATACGGGAAAATGGGGCTATGGTGTCTTCAAAACAGCCGATGAATAATGAAAAGCGGATTGTTGCTAATTTAACCAAATAAAAGTGATATTATAATGTTATTCAACCCTCGACTCTTAGGAACAAATTGTGTCAAATATTAGCATAACAAATGCCCTTTAATTTGATTTAATGTAGAGCTAAAAATGTGATTTTTTTGTCTGGACCTTACTGTTTTAAAATGAATGTAGGGGTCAGACCGGCAAAATACACCCATTCCAGGCAATGTTCGCTCATTCTTACATTCAAATGACATAAAACGTTTCTGAATTCATGGCCTTTGAAATATATCGTATGACATTCTAACTAAATAATGGCATACATGAGGTAAAAGCTGAAGAGTTGTTCTTTACTCTTATATAAGTGGCATGCCGAAAATCATACAAAGATTTCAAGACAGAGATTTCAAATCTACCAAAGACCACGGGTCATGCAGAACGAAGAATGGGGGTAGTCAAAAACATTCAGCTTGGAACAAAGAAAATTAATCGAGTTGATGAGTTCATAAGTATTCTTTCGAAGCATTTTATGGGCATTCAGAGAAGTTATGACGATCACTTGACAAGGCTTTTGGGAAGAAATAAAAAGGCAAAGAGTAAAATTCATATATCTAATGATATTCTGAATGCAAACCTAAGCCCACCTTATTCAAATTCAGATAAGCAGTACCAGTCAAGTTTTGAGGTCAAGTCAAGCTCGACCGTTACAATAAGTGAGGAGTGGACCAAAAAAAGGAAGAAAAGGGTGGGTGCATTTCAAAGAGCACCAAAGACAAATCCATTGAGAAAAGCTGGGGAGACAAAGGGAACATTTAGGCATGTAATTGGAATGGAAAATTTTCAGAATAATTGCTGGTTTAACTCCGTAATTCAATCGATAAGTGGTATTCCCCAAGCTCAGCATTACTTAGAAAATAATGTCGAATTCACGGGTACCACAGATAGCCGTGATATGAAAGTAGCATTTGACAAGATTTTCCAGATTCTGAGGCTTTTGTCCATATCCAAAGGTCCCACAATTCCAAAGAACAGAGTAAAGTACGCCCTCATTGCAGTTAGTAACGCTTGTAAGTTTAGGATGTGGGTTCAACAAGATGTACACAAATTCCTAGTCAGTTTGATAATACCATTTTTTCATGCATGTGGTTTGGGTGGATTATGCGATGGAACTGTTAAGGTTCAACGAACATTTAATAACTGCAATAACTCAAGTATTTCAATTGAACAACAGAATATTTGGACTGTCATGGTTCCAGATGTTAGGAATATCATATACATACAGGATATAATAGATAATCAGTCGAGACAAACAAAGTCTCCTCAAATTGTGAAAAATGTCGGAATCAACTTTCCAATCTACACAGAGAGATAATCAAAGCTTCAGATCTTCTTCTTATACAACTGCAAAGAGCAACTGGCTACTTTAGTGAACCGGGACACATGATCGAGGTCAACACTAGAGTCCGGGTCCAAGAATCCATCTCACTCAACGCAGGGAAAAGTTTAGTTAATCACCAATTAGTAAGTATAATAAGACATCATGGGAATTTCGCCGATTTGGGACATTACACCACACTCATTAAACACAATACTAGAAGTTTCATTATTGATGACAATAGGGTTTTAAACTATGTGGAATGTGATAGGACCAACGTAGAATCAGATATGTCTGCCTACATAGCTAATTTTGAAAAGACAGTAGAAATGACCACATCTTTCCCTATTTCCGCTTCTAATACTTTAAATGATGTGGTTTCATCTTTTTCAGGGGATAATAGATGTGCTGGTAATGTAACGAGAGCAAACTGCCTTAAAAGACAAATTCAAAACAAAACTCATGGAAATGCAAATGAAGAATGCCGATGATAATTTAATCCAGTTCTTTGCTTCGATAAGTGCATCAAATGCAACCATGTAATATCTGATTACGTCACTCTCATTCCGCTTTTCGAATACTTAACTGACATAGCAGAAGCAGTAAACTGTCTCCCCAAAGACATTGTAAGACATTTGACTTGCTCCTGTTCTGACACTGAAGTTAAAAGAAAGTACAAGGTTGTTACTCAAGCTAGTGTATTAATACAAGTAGTAAACAAGGGTGATCCCGCTGAAATAGCAGACTCGTTTCCAGGATGTTCCAAAGGTTTTGGAATAGACCAGTTCTATTTGCTCCATCACGTGATCATGGCGAATGGTGATTCTGTCAGGACATACAAACGTGAAGGTGATCACTTCAAACTCATGAATGGGAAAAAAAGAACGGGGCAAGAATTGAGTCTATCCCAAATTATTGCACAGGCTGAGGAAAGTGATTTATTTTTAATATACTTAGGCAATACTTCAGTGGACACTAAAATTGATAACATTGAAGTGAATATAGATAGCTCTGGTAAAGTTGGGCCAGTAGTCGACCTTCCACAAGGAATAAATGATAGTCTTTTGAACTTAGTTACACGTATTCCCTTAGAAATATTACCAGAAAAGCACTCATTGGGCAAACATTGTTTGGAAAAGCGAAATCTTTCAATTTTGACTAACGACAGCTGGTTTAACGATAAGATTATCACTGCTTGTTTCTAGTGAACAGAGTATACCTCAGATGAGACATAAAATAGGCTTACTGGATGCTTGCTGGGCAGGAAGCAAGCTTGCTAGAAACCGCTCTCAAATTTGGTACGTAAATGAGCCAAAACATCTAAATCGGAACAGAAATTGGGCTCAACACGACCTGGTCTTTATTCCATTATCCTACAGCAATCACTGGGTTTCACTGCAGTACAACCTTCGACCCTTACCATAACCATCATGGATCCTCTGGGGAATGCTTCACATGACACTGTAAGGATTGCTAAGAGAGCTATGTGCATATGCATGTTCTCCATGCATGCAAGGTAGTGGTAGATAGTTTTGATATGGCTAGTTATATCAATCAATGGAAAATTGTATTTCCTTCTGGGCTACCTAATCAACAAGACGCAAATAACTCTGGGGTCTTTATCTGCATGTATGCATGTTCTGTAATGGAAGGCAGGCTTTTGCAACACGCGACATACACTGAAACTTTGAAAAAACTTAGAAACTTGATGCTGAGAGAATTCATTGAACGTAAATTGCCGCCATTGTAAAGAGAATAGTAAGCTTCGCTGAAAAGGGATAAACTTAGTTTCTTATAGGCTTGTAAAGTTTAAATATGAAAACTGAATTTATGTTAGATGCTCCTGATCTCCTGTTAAACTGCAAGTGGCATTAGCATGGCATTAATGCAGAATATGGCGGACACTCTGCGAAAGGTTGGACAGCTAAATATTTAAAAAAAAACAAAAAAAAACAGCGTTCTGCATTATTTGGTGGATTTTTTTCTCTCAATATTTCCCCCAAAGAAATATTCGTCCATACTTTCACCATAAGTTCGTAATAACTCTGTTCTACAATTGGCAAACTTTCTGGGAAAATTGTGCCCACAAAGCGACACCTTCCCTTGAAACAGTGCCTTAACTCGACTTAGGTCTTAGCTGTCCAATATTTTACTCATCTTTTCAATGGTTAGGGTGATATGAGACTGAACCATGTGGGAGGGGAGGACTTTTTAACTGAAAATTTGCCAAAGTTCTACCAAAGTATGCACCCGATCCTTCCGTTCCAATTTCAAAATATGCAAAAGCACTTTCGTGACCAACTAGGTTGCTTTGCACACTCGCTTACAATCTTGCCCCTCTCAAGGAAAAGGAAAGTCTGAGTCGGGGTCTGCGTATACGGCCTTGGACTGACCAAACCGGTTTGAGCACTTCAACTGCAATAATGCTGTTATAATTTTGAACATGAAAACTTTTGGTGACAGGTGATAGCCATAACTTCCCTCCCCCTCTGTTACCCTGGTGTGCACGTTTGTTTACATAGTAATAACAAAATAGATGATGTAGCACTGGATGTAAAAGTCTTCTTCAAAAATGGAAGATGCTGATTAATACATTGTATTAAGTTTGAGCACTGAGGAACTTTAAAAACACTGTGGTAATATATTAACGTTGCGTTCTTCAATAATAACCTTTATTTACCCAGGGTAGCCACTACAACCTTGACAACTTTATCAGCTGATCTTCCAGCGGGCCCTGCATAACATAATATGTTATTATTACCCTTCTCCATTCTTATCATGGCATGCTACCTATATCAGTTACAGAGCAATTCTTCAGCTTTTGCCTCATGTATGCCATTATTTAGTTAAATTGTCATACGATATATTTCAGCCCATGAATTCAGAAACGACTTCGGTCATTTTCGAATGAGAATGAGCGAACATTGTGCGGAATGGGTGTATTTTGCCGGTTTGACCCCTAAATTCATTTTAAAACAGTAAGGACCAGACAAAAAGTTTCGGCATGCCATCTATATGAGAGTGAAGAGCAACTCTTCAACTTTTACCTCATGTATGCCATTATTTAGTTAAAATGTCACACGATATATTTCAAAAGGCCATGAATTCAGAAACGTTTTATGTCATTTCAAGATAAGAATGAGCGAACATTGCCCGGAATGGGTGTATTATGCTGGTTTGCCCCTAAATTCATTTTAAAACAGTAAGGTCTAGACAAAAAGTATTGGCATGCCACCTATATGAGAGTAAAGAGCAACTCTTCAGCTTTTACCTCATGCATGCCATTATTTAGTTAAAATGTCATATGATATATTTCAATGGCCATGAATTCAGAAACATTTTTTATCATTTGAAGGTAAAATATTAGCGAACATTGCCCGGAATGAGTGTATTTTGCCGGTTTGACCCCTAAATTCATTTAAAAACAGTAAAGACCAGACAAAAAGTTTCGGCATGCCACCTATATGAGAGTAAAGAACAACTCTTCAGCTTTTACCTCATGTATGCCATTATTTAGCTAAAATTTCAAAGGCCATGAAGTCAGAAACGACTTTGGTCATTTTCGAATAAGAATCAGCGAACATTGTGCGAAATTGGTGTATATTGCCTGTTCGACGTCTGATTTCATTTCGAATCACAAAGGTCCAGACAAAAAAAAAAACGTTTGAAATGTCACAAGATACTTTTCAAAGCCCTTTGTCTAAGAAAAAAACGCAATTTTACTTTTTCTTTTGTTCGTTTGTTCTTTTGGCGACACCATACCCCTTAGAATGGTCCACTAATTTTCCTCTTATTGGTCGCGGGCTTATTGGTCGCCAGTTTCAAGGAGTGACCGGGACCCTGCTGGAGAAATAAGATGAGAAGGGGGCTACTGTTCATGAAAGAGGAGGAAGAAAAAGCTACCAAGATATGTCAACTGGCTTTTACTAAACACTTGGGTCGCGTCCATGGCGTGGCGCTCTGGAAAACACTCGGGTCGCAGCTCGCTGAGCCAATTTTTTTTAATGGTATCTTCAAATCGGTCTACACGATGGGAAAATTTCATTGAAAATTATTGATTTCTTTACAACCCTTTTTCATTGTCTTCAAGGCGGGTTCGAGGGGAAATCTACTTTAAAAAAAGACAAGTTGAAAGTTGCTCTTCATTAACTGATGAAAAAATAAGAAGACAAGGATTAGGACTGACAATACGAAAGAAAGAATACTAGGTAGATAAACTGAACTTTAAAGAAAGTGTAAGACTGCAAGGAAAGGAGTATGACAGAATGGAAACGAGGAAGAATGGAACGAGTGCAAAGATGAACTGTGGGAAACTAATAAGAGAGGAATACAAAACAATGAAAGAAAGGAATAGTATGGAATGATAGGAGTAAAAGTATAAAAATGAAAGAATTTATTGGCCAGGTTTAACAGTGATAAAGATTTTTTTTGTAAATCCAAGACAGATAAACAGAAGGTAAATAAAGGGATAGAATAAAATGTAGAAGTTTGTTGTTTAAGACTGCCATATGAAAATAAAGTTAATAAAACTGAATAGGATAGAAATTACAAGGATGGATGGAAATAGAAAAAAAAAGAAGATGAATTTTGGGAAACAAAGAACACATATATAAGGGTAAAAAGGAAAAAAATATTTTGTATTCCTCTCTTATTAATTTCCCACAGTGTTCATCTTTGTACTCGTTCCATTCTTCCTCATTTCCATTCTGTCATACTCCTTTCCTTGCAGTCTTACACTTTTTTTAAAGTTCAGTTTATCTACCTAGTATTCTTTCTTTCGTATTGCCAATCCTAATTCTTGTCTTCTTATTTTTCCATCAGTTAATGAAGAGCAACTTTCAACTTGTCTTTTTTTATAGTAGATTTCCCCTTGAACACGCCTTGAAGACAACAATGAAAAAAGGTTGTGAAGACATTGAGAATTTTCATTAAAATTTTCCCATTGTGTAGGCCGATTTGAAGACACCATTAAAAAAAAAATTGGCTGAGCGAGCCGCGACCCGAGTGTTTTCCAGCACGCCGCGATGCGACCCGAGTGTTTAGTAAAAGCCTGTCAACTTGTGATGGTTTGTTCGTGAGTGTCAGTGTGCTTTTTTTGTTGTTGTCAGGAATCAATATTTATTGATAAATGTTTATGTTCTGTATGATTTCAATGTTGTCCTTTGGCAAAGTTTTATGTATGTATACGGAGCCCCTATTGAAGTAAATAAGAGAGGAGTAGACCGAAGCTAAGAAAATGAAAATTATCAAGGAATTTGAAAATGAAAGCCCGCATAGAGATCAAATGATTCAGAGCCTGGGATTTTTATATATTAGGAGTGAAAAATTCCACAGATAACATTTATCAGAGAAATGTAAACAAAAGTCGATGAATATCGTCGTGCGCATGGCATATTGTCGTTAGGTCGATTTTCGGTCCAAAAATCGATTTTTAGATTTTCATGTCAGTTGATAGTGTTTACAGCTCTATCACGTGATGTCCTTAATATCATAAAACATGACGTAATAATGACGTAAAAGTCAATTGAAAAATGTCACTTGCACGAATTCGTCGGGAGGTGCTCTAGCAGAATGTTGTTACACGCTATGCGACCTTTGGAAATTAGCGCCGAAACCAACTCTGAAACAAGCAGAATGCCGTTGTGATGTCGCTGTCGTGTGATCCGGACTTACGGTGAGTTGATTTTTGTGTTTTATTCGTGAAAGAAATATGATCTGAAACAATTTTATAGGTAGTATGAGTGTTAAAGCTATAAGATTACTGTGAGCCTATTAAAACACGATGGCAGTTAACATAAGTGAACTTTTACGAGGAATATTGTAGAAACTGTAGCAGGATAGTATAGTGTTGTCCCATGTATTCGTTTCTGCGTTGGTTCTTCGTGAACAAGCCCAAGTGCAAGCAAACGCAAATGCAAAGCTTACGTTAGGCTTAGCCTTAATTTAAGAAAGTCACACACATCAACAAGGTGTATGAAATGCAGGGGGATTTTTTAAAACTGCTTTGTAATGTATTTCCCCCTCATTTATTTATTTTTTTTGGGGGGGTGGGGCATTCAATTCGGGACAAATGCATGGCATTAATATATCAAATTTAAAATTAAAATTTTAAAAATTCATAACTTAGAACCCATTGTCCAATTTCAATAATATTTGTACCACTGAACTCAGAATAACCTGAGGCTGAGGCTCAAGAATACATTCACAGCACCCAACTCTCTACAACCACATCACAATTCCCATTTCTGTCCCTACAAATACAATAGCAAGATAGTAATACTAATAGGTCTAGAGTTGCCTACGACGTACGACCTGCCTACGCCTATGACATAGATCTAAATTATCTACGTTGTAATACTAGTAGTAATAGGAAGAGTGAATGTGCTCCTTGCTTGTCCTCTATTTTTGAGCACTAGGCACATTCGTCCACTTTACACTTTACAGTGTAATACTAATAGAGTGATATACTGAATAATTCATTGAATATAAAATTATGAACCTGTTGAAATTGCTGTACTTATCTGCATTGAATAATAAAATAGCTGGTCGATGTAAGAATCCTTGTGCTAATCCTCACCAGCGCCGACATTTAGTATGCTCGCGCGCTCGCTCAACCAAATGACATCTGTATGTACCGGTATGCGTTTGTACCGTGCAAGCCGACACAAAAGTTGTTCACACGTATTTGCTATAGTGATGGTGTAGATGGTCATTTATGACCATCTTACTTGTAGATGTGGGGGGGGGGGAAGGACTTCACAGAAATTAATCAAAATGCTCTGAAAATTACTTCTGTCAACCTTTCTTTTGTAGACATTAGTTCATTGATTGTTTTATGCTATTGGGGTTGGGCCATACATAGTCATTAGATAAGTACAATTTATTTTCCATCAAGTAAAGGTCATGGTTTGGTGTTATGTTTCCTTGCAGATTCAATATGGATCAAACTGTATTGACAGTAAAGTGGCTGAAGGATGGCTCCATCAACACGGTTGTTGCCAGAGATCTGTGGTACAGGAAGACGGGGCAGTTCAAGAAAGGGATGCAGGTGCAAATGAGAGATGAGAGAGGGAGATGGTGGGCAGGGAAAGTCATCAGTATCCTACCGTCGTTATTCAGTAAGTTATAATGAATACTGAAATTCATATGGCAATTTCTGTGTTGAGACACAGTTGTTATTTTACTTTGTTTTATTTTTCAAAAGAAATGAGCAGACATTTTATGCAACAAACACAAACCCTCACTGTATACTCTCTTCAATAATTTTGTTTTACTCTATTATTAAAAGGCAGACCAGAGCTTTCATCATATATGATGGTTTGTATGAGAAAAGGAATAAATATTACTTCCTTGACAAGTTCATTAATGGCAGAAAGTATAAATGTATTTTTGTGTCTGATTCTTTTTTACTCTGTATCAAAATGCAAAGTAGAGCTTTCAAGCCTTTCATTCTAATGTATGATGGTTTGTATGAGAAAATGAATAAAGATTATCACTTCATTGACAAGTTCAGTGATGGCAGAAATTTTAAACTTAAAAGGTAACATTTGTGACTGCCAGATTCACAATTGAGAAGCCAATCAGGTAAACTTTGGAGATTGCACCCATTAATTGATTCCAATGTTACTTTCACAGTTGATGGTGCTACTGATGGTAATGGTGACAAATGCCCTGCCAATGATGAATGCCCACCTGGAGATGACGACAACATTCCTCCAATGGAGTTACCGCCTGAAGGTTAGTATTTAACCCTTAACGTGCCACGTTCATGTACACTAGTATCCGATGAGCTGCTACGTGCATGCATGTACACTAGCACATGGCAAACAGCCACATTCATGTATACTCGCAATCGTCACACAGTCATTGTTATGCCTATTATTATGTGTGGATTACTTCGCACGCAGGAGTGATTCCATTGTTTAGTGCATGCGTCACTCCTTCACCCAGGCCCATTTGTGTTTTGAGAAATCTAAGTGTAACTTACCAAATTATTTTTTACCTCTGGCATTAAAATAAATCTGGCTTTGGAAGATGAACACTTTGGTGTTTGGTTTAAAATCAATGGGCACATTAAGGGTTAACACACGATTTTTAAATGTTCTTTATTTAACTATTGACCTATCAGGCAATTGTTTTCAATGTTGCTTTCACAGGTGATGATGCTACCGATGGTAATGACTGCCCTGCCAATGACGAATGCCCACCTGGACCATCAAATCTATCTCCTGACATTGATGGCAGTTGTAGTGGAGATGATGAGGATAACATCCCCCTGACAGAGTTAATGTCTAAAAGTTAGTATGTACTGCCTAATTCTGAAATGTTCTGTAGTTTCCTAAAATTTCTAATGCACACTCAGTACAGAGCCCTGGTAGCTGGGGGTGCTGCAGCACCCCTAGATTTTCACGGGTCTATTTGTTTTTCTTTATTTGTGTATTTTTTTTCTTTTATTGTTTTTATTGTTCCAGCACTCCCAGCGAAACAAATTGTTCCCAAGTTCCTGACTCAGTATAATTGCTTGATTCTGAATGAACACCGCGGTGTACACATTGAGATGCTAGATGATATGTCCACTGAATCAGTGGCGTCGGAACATTCTGATCAGACAAAACATTGGAGGGGCAAGCCATTGTGTGCTAACAATGGCTTGCCCCTCCAATCCTTTGATCAGAACGTTCCGACGCCTCTGCACCGAATCATTCATCCTTGCCCTTCGATGTTTCATCGCCATCAGGGGAGCAGTCCGGCAGATCCGGTGTGATCAAGGAACCAATTTTGTTGGAGCCAGAAACGAACTCCAGGCGGCAATGAAGGAAATGAATGCCGATAAGGTGGAGGCTTATCTTTCAGATAAGCAATGCGAATTCGTTTTCAATGCTCCACACTCAAGTCATGCTGGCGGGGTATGGGAGAGGCAGATTCGAACTATTCGAAACGTTTTAAGAGCCACAATAGATCTGTGCCCAGGAAGGCTAACAGATACAGCTCTACGCTGCCTCTTCTATGAAGCTATGACAATCGTGAACAGTCGCCCCTTGTCGATGGCCAACATAAATGACCCAAATGCAGATGCCCCACTCACGCCAAATCATCTGCTCACCTTCAAGACTACCACTCCGCTACCCCCTCCTGGAGAATTCCCGGAGACGGACATGTACACCCGAAAGGCTTGGAGAAGGGTGCAGTTCTTGTTGGAGCAGTTTTGGTCTCGGTGGCGCAAAGAATACTTGCTGGGGCTGCAGGAGCGCCAGAAATGGACAAAGCCCCACAGAAATCTCCAAGTAGGAGATGTAGTACTTGTTATTGACCAGGAGGTACCGCGTATGAAATGGCCTCTGGCTGTTGTGACCGCAGCTGCTCCGGATGCATATGGTTTGGTGAGAAAGGTCCGTGTTCGCGTCGGTAACAAAGAACTTGATAGCAAGGGAAGGCCTTTGAAGAAGCCAACAGAGCTTTTGAGGCCCATTCAGAAGATAGTTCTCCTCATGGCGTCAAGTTAATATTTAGGTAGTTGCCTGTCAACGATCCGTTCTTTGTTTTGACTTCAATTAGGCCTTTCTTTCGTGCTTTGGGAGTTTGGATACTTTAAATGCTTTGAATCACTTTCGCTGTGCGCGTTACTAGCATTCTGCTTCTTTGTGCTTTGTACACAATGAAATGGTTCTTTTTCTTTCAGTTTCTAAACTTGTTAACAAAATTGTCATGATTTCCGTTTTTGATGATAGTAGCAACTTGCAAAGGCGATGTGATATAGTTGCCTCCTTCACTTGTGATAATGGAAATCATTGTTTATATTGTATACCTCCATGTAAATGTCATAACTTATATTGTAGGAGTTAGGGTCACGTGGTTTCATACTTTGAAGTTACATTTGAGGGTTATAAATAAGTTTATTAATAAATTTTTTAGTTGAGTAGAGAGTGCTTTTAAAACTTAAGAAAATTACTTCGTCATGTATCATTATGATTAAACCCTAGGGTAATTTTGGTGGGAGTGTAACAGCACACCATACTCAACTGAACTCATTTGGCATCCCATAATAATCCAAACACTACTTTGTTTGTTTGGAGGAAGTCCTCCAAGGTATATAGTGACAGGGAATGGGATGAAGGGTGGTATGACCTAAGTATTGTTACTGCAGATAAGAGGCCAAGCAGCGTGCTCGCGTGTCAATACAGGAGAGCAGTGCCATTGCAGTACTGAATATCAACTTATAGAACTTCCAACTATATTGGTTAAAACTATGTTTCCTTAAATGTTGCCTTGATGGAGCAAATGACCATGTGGATAGGAAACAGTTCTGCAGAATTCATTTAAACTCAGAGATTTGTCTGCCTTTGATGCCAACTGGCACAGTGGTAAGCATTATTCAAAGTCACATTATTATTATACTGCATATCTTTGTCTATTTCATGTTTCTTTCTTGTATGAATGTTCTTTTTATTGATCTGTAATGTCTTAAATACTTTATACTTCATACTGGAAATGATAAGTACGGAAGAAAGATATTGAGATGTTATAATGTATACCGTAATACTGCAAATATAACTCTGTAAATAGGGTCTAGCATGTGAGACTACACATACCTAGGGGCAGCTCATTTTGGGAAACAAAGAGGGTCTTGTTATCTAGCTGTTTGTGGGGTCCTCTGACCACTGTCCACTTTGGAATGTGGTTCCTTTCACACTAATCTTTATTTACTTTCTCCTTTCACTGGGTAGTTTTGGGTTTATAGTAATGAACGCACGGGTCGTTTACATTGTAGTAATTTAATTCGACTTAAATCTTGTGCTGTAATATATTAGTTGCATAGTGTAAATGGCTATATGTTGTTTCTCATCATTGAACTATAGTCTTAAGTCACAAAGTTATGAATTAGCTATAGTATATGTCTGCTTTGAATATAATTAACTCGATTTCTCTTTGTAATCATTAATTCAATACTAGACATTAATTGTTCACTTCAAATGATAGTTTTCGTGATTAATATAAGCAGAATCAAGTTCACCTTATGTACATATAATCTGTATCATTTGTTAGATTAGTTGTTTGTTACCTTTATTTTCATATACTTATTTTGTTTATTTACTTTGTTTATTTGTAGTTCTTACGGCATTGGCTAAAGCATAGAGATGGATTTACGGATTGAGAAGAAACCTTTACAGAATAAAGTCTTTAGCTAAACCAGTACTTGAGAACGTGTCATTTATCGCCGTTATTTGTATTGTCGATCATCGGGGCAGGCACACCTCCAATGGAGTTACCGCCTGAAGGTTAGTATTTAACCCTTAACGTGCCACGTTCATGTACACTAGTATCCGATGAGCTGCTATGTGCATGCATGTACACTAGCACATGGCGAACAGCCACATTCATGTATACTCGCAATCGTCACACAGTCATTGTTATGCCTATTATTATGTGTGGATTACTTCGCACGCAGGAGTGATTCCATTGTTTAGTGCATGTGTCACTCCTTCACCCAGGCCCATTTGTGTTTTGAGAAATCTAAGTGTAACTTACCAAATTATTTTTTACCTCTGGCATTAAAATAAATCTGGCTTTGGAAGATGAACACTTTGGTGTTTGGTTTAAAATCAAGGGCACATTAAGGGTTAACACATGATTCTTAAATGTTCTTTATTTAACTATTGACTATCAGGCAATTGTTTCCAATGTTGCTTTCACAGGTGATGATGCTAGCGATGGTAATGACTGCCCTGCCAATGACGAATGCCCACCTGGACCATCAAATCTATCTCCTGACATTGATGGCAGTTGTAGTGGAGATGATGAGGATAACATCCCCCTGACAGAGTTAATGTCTAAAAGTTAGTATGTACTGCCTAATTCTGAAATTTTCTGTAGTTTCCTAAAATTTATGATGCACACTCAGTATAATTGCTTGATTCTGAATGAAATGCCCAAATATACTTTTCATCCTATATTTTGATTTGTGAGATGAAACGAATAATTAATATAATTAATTTCATTGACCAGTTCATTAATGGCAGAAAGTTTAAATGTAGTTTGTGCCTGATTCACAATATAGATCGGAATTCAAGAACTTGTTATACATTTCTTTTCTTATTGAATGGCACTTTCATGAAATTAGATTAACATGGTGGCATTTAAGAATGTGTCTTTTTACTTTAACACATGAGACCCTTAAACTATGTCTTTCAGGTAACAATGAGATTCAGCCTGATCAAGCAACAATGCAAGGTAAGAATGATTAATTTAAAGAAACATGTTTTAAGCACATCCTAGTTTCTATGTAAAATCTAACCTAATTTATTTGGGGGAGGGGAGGGGAGCACATGGGGGAGATCAGTAAATGAAAGCATTTTCTTAGTGAGTCCGGGCTTAATTACCCATTTGCCAATATTACCATACTCATGTTTTTTTTCCCCTTCATCTAGAGCAGTTTAACAATTTGATTATTAAAAAAAAATAATTTTGATTATATTTTTGTTATGGATGGCACATGTTTTTTTTTTCTGTCATTGATTAATTGCTCTTTGATAATTGATGACTATTGACCGATTCCTTCTTTGTGGCAAATTAAAATGATTCAATATATCTGCATCTGTTCTCTTTTCTTTTCTTTCTATCTCGGCAACATAAAGCTCACTGTATGCACATAGGCTGTAGGGAGGAAGTCTTTGCAGCGTGTGTGACGTGCCTATCTCTTCTTTGTGGCAAGCATTTCTTTGAAGATGATCCCTGCAATCAGCATATTGAAATGTTGGTACGGTGATTGACATCTCATGTTCAGTAAATATTATAGATGAATGGAGATAGCTTTAACAGATTGATAACAATTAAGCAGTCAAAGAGAATGAGTGCCAGTCAGATGTGAGAATTTCAAGAGTACAATATTGTGCAATTTGTGATACTGCAATATGTTGTATGGTTGTATGCAATTTTTGACAATGGATGTTTTTTTTTTAACAAAGAAATTCACACTTTATACTTCCATGTGATAAATCACCTTTAAATCTGTTGAAATATTCAATGTTATTCTGAAAATACACTGCTGACACATTGTCAAGTGCATATTTAAGTATTTGTTTTTGTTATTCATTCAAATTTGAAATTTAGAATGATTTCAAATGTAAAGTTTTTGATCATTTATTCTTTAAACAGAATGACCCTCAGCTGGCTAGGTTAGTTGAGACGATTCAGGCTGAAGACATCGATTTAGCTACATCATACACAATAGTAAGTATCTTCAATTTGTAATGATGATTGTTAATGTTGCATAACATGACAATTGCCTCTATGAATATAATGACGACTATCATTCTTAATACAGGGGAAACTCCGTATAATAAAAAAAAAATGGTTATTACGAGGCCATTGCCTTGGTCCCGAGTTTTCCTTCCATACATATTAATGCATCATGTATGCTATCTGATATAACAAGATATTGGCTTTAACAAGGAAAATTGCTTGGTCCCAATGACCTTGTCATATCAAGTTTGCCCTGTATTATTTTCATCTTGATGACTATTTTATGAGGAAACCATTTATTCATCCCTTTTTGCAAGCTTGGTTATTATGAGGTTCTGTTTTACCAGGCCATTCTGTGTCTCTACCTCCTAACTTTCCTTCATTTTTATTTCTTTGTGACAAAAAGAAAATGCTTAAGAATTGTTATTCTATATTTGATTTGTTGGATTGAAGGAAATTTGCATAATTAGAAAGTAATGTCATTATTTAACTGGAATTCTTATGTATTTTAAAGGGCATGGTTAATCCTTTACCAAAATTAACCTTTTCAGGTTGACCTCCAAGATGATGGAAGCCAACCAAGCGTGCCATCACAACCAAGCGTGCCATCACAACCAAGCGTGCCATCACAACCAAGCGTGCCATCACAACCAAGCGTGCCATCACAACCAAGCGTGCCATCACAACCATGCGTGCCATCACAACCAAGCGTGCCAGCACAACCAAGTATGACATCGCAAGATTTCACTCCACCTTTCCCAAATGTAAGTAATATTACATCTCTTACAGAAAGATTTCTAGTTACTTACCACATTATTGTCAGAGAAAACATTATTATAAACATTATCTATTATTTATTGTAATGCCTCTTCTACCATTTTTGTTGTTCCTACCCTTATATAGAGATTCTAGGTATTCATTACACGTGAGTCATTGTATGAGACTGTTAACTCTATGCATGTGGGTCAGTGTTGAAAGGCAGTAGAATTTTACATGGTCTGTACCACCTTGATTTTAATTACAGATGATGCCCGTCTATGCATATCATTCTGTTGATTCAAATGTGGACACTGAGGCAGATCCCCTGCAAATGACTCCAAAGCAATGTGAAGTAAGTTTTTGCTTATTTCGTTGACGTTCATCCGAACGGTTCTATAAGTAAAAAATGGCGAATATTTTTTATTTTTAGTTTTCCCATTTTAAGACTGCCCATACGAAAGAGTATCTACTTGAAAAATTTTAATACCCAATTTAGTATATTTTAAGAGAAATTTAACTTCGAACATTTTGCCTGATCACGAATTTGTGATAGCGTTATCCGAACTGTCCTATATAAATTCCCATTGACATGTGTATCAAAACATGAGATATACAATGTCTGTGACTGCGCACACTAAACGCACAGTCGTTCGAACCGTTCTATAGCATTGATTCATGTGTGGTCTCCACACCATAGTGTCACAGTTTTTTGATAGTGTGTGTGACATCTACACATTTGTCAATGTAACTTCGGTATTGCCTATTGATACAAGTGAATGTTTATGGCAAATTAAACGTCTGAATTATCGCTTTCTTGGCATATTAAATAATTTAGAATAGTAATAATAATAATAATAATAATGAATGCTGACAATTTTACTGGTTCATTTTTTTTCCTCTTTAATCATACTAATGATGTAGTTCTACTTCACGTCAGTATCTCCCTGGGAATCTTAGCATAAGGAAAATGTATGATCTGTACAAACAAGAAACACCAAACCCCAAATGTCTCAATGTCTACCGTAGAATATTCAATACGGAATTTAACTTGGGGTTTCACATGCCCAAAAAAGATGAATGCAAGGAGTGCACGACATTCAGGAATGCCTCACCTGAAGCAAAAGAAATCCTTCGAGCTGACCATGAAGAGCATGTAAGAAATAAAATAAGGTCACGAGAAGAAAAAGAGAAAGACAAACAAAAGGCAATGAAGGATAGCACCTACCATTCTTATTCATTTGACCTGCAGCAAGTGTTACCCTGTCCCTCTGGAAATGCGTCGCTCTTTTTTTATAAAAGAAAGCTATCAACGTATAATCTTTCCTTGTACAGTCAGGGCAGTGGCGAGGGCTTTTGCTATTTGTGGAGCGAGGAGAAGGGTCGTAGAGGGGCATCAGATGCAAAACATCAATCTAGAACCCCTCTACAATGATCTGCTCAAGATCAGTGCCGTGAAGAAGGCCGACCTCCTTGCCCTGTGTGTCCAGAACGTCATTCCTCAGGCGTATCAGTCATATTATAGGGCCTTACCTGCAGAGGAGTGCAATGCTGTTGACGCGGAAGACTTTGAGACTGTAACAGAAGAATAATGTGTCAGTCTTGTGAGACTTCAACATGATGTACAGCCTGCGTTAGGAGGGTAATTCTCATGATTTTCTCAACATGCCAGGTCATTATGCCTGGGAATGATGTTTCCCACCTGCTTGATTTGGCCTTGATTTAGGTCACTGTAAAGGATCAAACGATCAAAGAGAGAGAGAGAGAGAAAAATGTCGCATACAAATAGTTCCAGACCTGCAGTGTGGGTTGCTTGTGTGTGTGTGTGTAACTTATGGGCAGAAATGAGGCCCTGCAAAAGTATATAGCCTCACATTTGTTTTCCTTTCATAAGCTTTCTCACTTTCCTATCAACATGTTTTTAAAGATCTTATTCTAAATAGTATTTTCATGAAGACAATCCAGTTTGAACAAGGCTCATTAATAAAAATTAATAAAAACTTCTGGGGCATCGTGCATTATTTATTAAGATACTCTTAAATAAAATACTAATAGACTGAAACACAAGCCAGCAAATTTTCAGGAAGAACCAGTACTTCAGTATCCCTTTAATCACTGATGCAATTTATATACTGAAATGTTTTCTATTCTGAATGTGAAACATTGTATTAAATTCAAATGTGATATCTATATGAACTTTGACAACTCTTTTCATTCTCTTCTGAATATATTATTTGTTATTCACCAAAATGCTTGCCATTTTCATGTATCATTGATGAAATTTATATGATGAAATGTTTTATCGTCTGATTATAAAGTATGTTTATTCATCAAAATTTTGACTTTCTTGGAAAAGATTTTGCATTCATTTTTGAACTGATGCAATTTATGTACTGAAATGTTTTCTATTCTGAATGTGAAACATTGTATTAAATTCAAATGTGATATCTATATGAACTTTGACAACTCTTTTCATTCTCTTCTGAATATAAATTATTTGTTATTCACCAAAATGCTTGCCATTTTCATGTATCATTGATGAAATTTATATGATGAAATGTTTTATCGTCTGATTATAAAGTATGTTTATTCATCAAAATTTTGACTTTCTTGGAAAAGATTTTGCATTCATTTTTAAACTGATGCAATTTATGTACTGAAATGTTTTCTATTCTGAATGTGAAACATTGTATTAAATTCAAATGTGATATCTATATGAACTTTGACAACTCTTTCATTCTCTTCTGAATATAAATTATTTGTTATTCACCAAAATGCTTGCCATTTTCATGTATCATTGATGAAATTTATATGATGAAATGTTTTATCGTCTGATTATAAAGTATGTTTATTCATCAAAATTTTGACTTTCTTGGAAAAGATTTTGCATTCATTTTTGAACTGATGCAATTTATGTACTGAAATGTTTTCTATTCTGAATGTGAAACATTGTATTTAATTCAAATGTGATATCTATATGAACTTTGACAACTCTTTTCATTCTCTTCTGAATATAAATTATTTGTTATTCACCAAAATGCTTGCCATTTTCATGTATCATTGATGAAATTTATATGATGAAATGTTTTATCGTCTGATTATAATGTATGTTTATTTTGCATTAATTTTTGAAAATTTCAGTCACATGTATTTGAATAATGAAATTAGTTCCAAATGTTTTACATTGTTGTTTTGGGTATCAACGTCTTTCAATGTAACCAAAGTACTGTCATTTGAAATGTATGATGAAATAAATAAGGACATTCTGTCCTCTTTATGGTAGAGCATCCCTTTTACAGAGTGAATTTATGTAACATTGCAGATTGATTTCAGTTTAGCTTTCTTGCCCCTTTACTTTCTTTGTTACTTTCTTCTCCCCCTTCATTGATATCCATTTCCGTAAAAAAAATAAATAAATGAATGGATGAATTTTGGATGGATGAATGAATGATTTGGATAACTGAATGAATGAATGGATGGGTGAATGAATGAATTAATTGGATGACTGACTGAATGGATGAATGGATGGGTGAATGAATGAATGAATGAATTGGATGAATAAATGAATGGATAAATGAATGGATGGGTGAATGAATGAATGAGTTGGATGAATGGATGAATGGAATAAATGAATGGATAAATGAATGGATGGGTGAACGAATGAGTGAAACTTATTGTCTCTCCATTCCCAAAGCTTTCTTTTCAATGAACTATGACACAATATGAATTACAACAATAAAAATCCTCAAGTTTATTGATTTGGTCATACATTTTATTTCATTTTTGTTTCTTTGAAAAGAAAAAGCATTCTAAGGTTAGGAAGCATGGAATGATGATAATGGTGATGGTGATGATGATGAATAAGATAATATAACAATAAAGAAGAACAAGAATAAGAAAATATACTGTAATAATAATGATGATGATAACAATAGTAATAATACCAAAAGGAAAAAGAGAAGAAAAGGGTATAGCATTTCTCTATGCTATTTTTCCGCCGGCGCTGTCGTTACGACAATGTACGGGCATCAATGTTCGCGCGCTTCCACTTGTGTTCTAAGCAAATTGTCGTTGCGCGCATTACGCCATTGTCCGTTACTGGTATGCGCGCTGTTGTGCACTTTGCGAATGTCGTTACGCACCTTGCGCCAATATCCCTGGATCGAAGACGCACTATTTTGGCCTAAGCAAAATGTCGCTGATAATAAATCGCTTTTATTTTGAAAACTACTATTCAATTTTGCATGGAATTTGATAGTATTGTTTTTTATATCCTTTTCCACTAGTGCACCGAGTTTTAAATCGATCACATGTTCTAAACTAGGTTAAAATATATCTAAACTTTTAAATGCGATTTTCTCGAAACTAGGTTTTCTGCTCTCCGCGCCGCTAACGACAATATGCCATGCGCACGACGATATAAAAACAAGCCGAAGGAGAAAGAAACTCAATGAGAGAGTAACAGTGAAAGAAGAGAAAAGAGAAGGAACATGCATGGATGAAAAATGAAAAGGAAGAGTAGACAAAATTTATGAATGAAAGTTTCTAAGATATAGGCTTATATGCAGCTCTTTGTGATTGTTTGATGGTTCATGTATGAGGGAGAGTCCGTGTGCTTGCATGTCAGATTTAAATTTTTTGTTGCCATGAATCAATATTTATTGATGGAAGTTTATTTTTTATATCATAGTGATGTTCTTTGGCAAAGTTTCATGTGTGTATCGAGTCTGAACGCAAGTGCGCAGTAGCTCGAGTGTCAAATCCTCCTCATGCACAATCCCTATTGTGTGCGCTCTGTGTGTATTGTGTATGTCCGGCCCCTGCGGTATCGCTGCAGCGTGAGCGAGTGAAAGTCGTGATTGTACGTGGGGATATGGAAAGTGATTGTTTCAATTTGTTTTGAACGCGATTGCGAACTTTCAATGAATATATTTTCACAATTGTTGATTTCTGTACTAAATCACAGGGAAATAATGTAAGGTAAGGTATTATAGAACAAGTTTTATGTAATAAGATTTTCATTTCCGGCTTTCTTTTATTATCTAATGTTGACATGAATTTGACCATTTGATGAGTGCACAAAACTTCTGTGACGTACCGGGCCAGAGGGAAAGCTCTGTTAAAACCTGTAGGGGTCCGATAGGGTTAATTACTATCGTAAGTACGTGCCTAATCTAGCTCATGAGATAGCACCGTTAACGGATCTGCTGAAATCGGATCGTAAGTTTGAATGGCATGAGTAAGCCGAGAAAGCTTTCATTAGGTCCAAGAGGTAAGAAGCGGGTTTTCTTGTACATTATGACCCAAAATTGCCCATTTCAATTGCTGCCGACGCAAGTCCAATAGGTATCGGTGCAGTTTTGTCTCACATATTACCGAATGGTGAGGAGAGGCCAATACAATTTGCTTTGTGATCACTCACAAAGACAGAAAGGAAATATCCGCAAATTGAGAGAGAGGCTTTGGCAATTATATTTGCATTACGTAAATTCTACTTGTTTGTGTACGGACGTAGATTTACGCTTATCACGGATAATAAGCCACTTACAGCATTGCTAGGCCCATGCAAAAGCTTACCAGCTTTAGCTGCTGAACGAATGCAAAGGTGGGCAATGTATCTTGCCGGATTTGATTATACGATCAAGTATCTTACTTCAAGCGCAAATGCGAATGCGGATTGTCTCTCAAGACTACCCGAGGGAGGTGCGAAACCGAAGGTCGTGAACCGCAAATTGTCTCGGTCCGTCATGTGTATATACTACCCACATCGCATGAAGCATTGCGTAACACAACCCGAAAAGATCCAGTGTTGTCCAAGGTCATCAGATATACAATGGATGGTTGGCCAAAACAGTTGTCCGCAGAAGAAAGGGAGCTGCAACCTTTCTTCAGGCGCAGACTGGAAATTACCCTAGAACAAGGCATACTAATGTGGAGTACCCGTATCGTAATTCCAGTCAAGAGTCAACGCGCAATAATGGAAGTATTACACAGTGGACATCTCGGAGTGGTAAAGATGAAATCAACCGCGCGGAGTTACGTATGGTGGCCGCAGATTGATGTGCACATTGAAAAATGTACCAAACGATGTAGTATATGTCAGGTTGTACAAAACCAACCACCGCAAACATTACTACACCCATGGATACCAGCATCCAAGCCAATGGAAAGAATCCATATTGACTTTGCAGGACCATTTGAAGGTCGTACGTACATGGCCATAGTAGATGCGTATTCAAAATGGCCCGAGGTTTTTATCATGCAGAGTATTACTTCGGAACGCACTATTGACGTACTCAGAGGCCTATTTGCGAAATATGGATTACCGCAGATCATGGTAACTGATAACGGAAGTCAGTTAACCTCATCGGAATTCAAAGAGTTTTTAGACAAGAATGGTATTGTACACAAGCGGAGTGCACCATACCATCCTAGCACAAATGGTCAAGCCGAGCGCTTCGTACAGACATTGAAACAAGCAATACGCGCTGAGAGATCCGATGGAGGATCAGCACAAGCCCAACTTGACAGATTTCTACTGGCATTTCGGAATGCTAGACATACTGTCACAGGTGAAGCACCTGCTGTTCTCTTTATGAAGAGACAACTTCACATGCGGTTGGATAATTTACGTCCAAATGTAACGCATAGATATGCAGACCGATTGCATCAGCAGGCAGAGTACCGAGATAAACATAGTTCAGTAGACAAGCTACGCAAGTTTGCAGTAGGAGACTCAGTACTTGTTAGGGACTATGTAGGAAAGCATAAGTGGGTACCAGGTGTCATTGTAGATAGACAAGGTCCACTAATGTATAAGGTACAAGTTCAGTCAGGTATTTGGAGGAGACATGTAGATCAGTTACTTCCAAAACTTGAGACTGAGGTTGAGTTAGATCAGAGTAAGTCAAGACAAGATTTTGGTTCAGACATACCAGAACAAAGTAGGTCAGTTCCTGAATCAAGTGAAAGTAGGTTGTTTTCAAGAGAAGAATTAGCTAGTTCTCAAGATAGTCACATGGAAATTGTCGAGGGTGATTCAGTTTCTCAAGACTTACCTGTTGTATCAGAGGAAGTAGTAGCAGATCGGAAAAAACCTCAAGAGCTTAGAAGATCCCAGAGGAAGAGAAAAGCTCCAGATAGGCTTAATCTCTAAGGTTATACAGGAAGAGTTCTGTTGTGTTTTTGGTATGAAGTCATTCCAGGTTGAAGTTTGATGTTTTAATGTTTCCAAACGATTATAGAAACATTGGATACTAAGCCATATCTTATGTCAATATAAGTATGTTTTTGGATAGAGAAAGATCTATCATTTTTTGTTTTATGCATACTAAGTCAAAATTTGATTTACATATGTTAGAGTTAAGAACATGTGTCAAGTCATGTTACATTAAGTAATAAATAACATGGATTTAAAAACATGTTATTATGAACATGTTTCCTGTTATTCACTCACACTATTTCAGTTTTGACAACTACAGGTTTGTTACAAAACACAACCAAACATATATTTCATTGGTACGTAATTTTATTGGGACCAATAGACATCATGACATGATTGTGAATTATGTATACATTTACAGGAAAAAAAAGCATAAGCTTTATTATGGCAAGATTTTGAAATCTTGACAGTTGTATTGTATACAATCATTTTAAAGGGTTATAATAGTTGTTACATAAGACCTGTAATACACCCCCAGTTTTATTGTTGTTATACCAGTTAAAAGTTGTCTTGAAGGACAAAATTGTTTATTATAAGCATAAGCATCAGTATATGGTATGTCTATGCACATAAACCAGTTGCAAAGTTGAGGTAACTTTAAATTTGCTGTGGGGGAGATCTGTTAGATATGATATCAGTTGGCTTTCCATACTCTCATAATGATATGTGTATTGTGCATACATGTGAATAAACATGAAGACATGAACATGTACGAGAATTGGCTCTGACTATTTTGTGGTAGTTTGTGAACAACAAACCCAATAACACCCAACAGTTATGTTATGTTGAGTTATGCTTATGTTATGCTTATTGCTTTGGCTGACTATGTTTTTTGGTGCAATAGAACCTACAGTGTACCTTAGACTGTTCAAGGTGATTTTTGAAGGGATATAAAAAATCTCTTTTATTTTTAGTTTTCATTCACCACTGGCTCTCCCTGGGGACTGGCTGCCTACAGGAGCACATACATGTACTCTATGGAAGGAGAAAATTCTGGTTCTTATTTTGATGCTAGCTAAGGACAAATTTATACATGTAGCGTATAGAATTTAGGCCTACTATGAATAAAAGTAAATTTCTCTTGACTCAGTACAAGAAAAGTTGTAGGCCTAAACCCTTATAAATTGTGTGTATCGCCTACCGTTATTTGTATTGCCAAAATTTTGTTTTGTCATTGTTTATGAATAGGAAATCCTCACTTATTTCATAACATTATTATAAGCATTTCCAGTTTTTTTTTTAATATTGGCAGTATTTAAGTGCAGTTTTAGGAAGGAGAATAAAAGAATCTAATTTTCCAAGTGCCAAACATGTGATGAAATAATTGCAGGATCAACTATCAGAAAGGCATCCGATTGCAGAAATTCAGCATATGTTTAGCAGACAAACTTTTCATTCTCCCTAAAGATAACTAGAGTATTTCACTCAACTCGAAGCTTAAGCCTGTTTGAGACCATGGAGACTAAATCCAGATCGAAATTTTCTGTCTTTTATTCATGTAGGGTCGGTTTTAACGTAACTACTTAGGGACAAAAGCCTGCACCAGCAGTCAGGGTGTAATTGACAGCGCACTGACAGACCGGAAAATTTATATAAATTTCAAAATTTTTTGAAAATTTGGTAAATAGTTCTAGCCTATATTACTTGAGGATGAATTTATCTTACAATTTTCATGACTTTATTCTTAGTGACAGGCCATTTCCAGCAAACTTCTGAAAGGCTTTGATCAATGTTGATCACTCCCAGTTGGCTAGTCTAAGTTAACAGCAAGGAGCAATCTTCAAAAAAGAAAATCATGGGTCAAAAATATAATGGACTTACACGGAATAGTATACATGTATTCCTAATTCGTTAAAAGTGTATAAATCCAAATAATTGGAAGCTTTTGATAGTTGCAATTCCATCATTTTAGCATACATTGTACGATGGTTGTCTGTCAGAGTTCTAACTTCTGGGCCCCGTAACAGATTTGTGATCAATTGCAAATTTGAAACAACGATGCTGATTGATTAAAACGGCTATGATGAACAATATGCGCAACAATGATCTTGATTGGCCAATGCCACTTTGATTCCTAACCTTTATGTGATGGGGCCCTGAAATTAACATTGAAAAAGGCAAACTCAAATCTGTTTTATGTATGATTCTACCTACTTTTGCAGTAAACATAGCAAAGTGCAAGACTGAAATGGCATATCTTAATTATCTCCAGCACATCGACAGAGTTAGAAGAGAGGTGAGGTCTAGGGTCTATTTTATGTTCTTAGAATAAGTATAACATTGTTTGCTGTGATTTCTACAGGAATGGAACTCAGTGGTATAGCTACAATTTCATGGGGGGGGGGGAGAAAGGATGGGCATGTGAAGCGTGCAAATTACATACCGCACGCCCTTCATGTGCGCACGGGGGGGTGGGGGTGGGGTGCAGGGAGGGGAGAAGCTCAGACTTTCTTTGTCAGTATTTCTTCTCTGCACACTCCCTTTCCACATTTCTTTTTAAACCCTTTCCTTTATTGCGCACACCTTTTTCTTCTTTTTCTTTCTCTCTCTTTGTTTTTTATATATCTTTGCTTCAGGTTTAACCGATCTGGTGGGATATGATTATGCCCTCCGCGTACTCGCCTTTCACATTTTCGGCATTCTTTCATTCCAAATTCTATACACATGTTCAATTCTACTGTGACATGATGACTTTAATGTACGGATATCATATCATATTTAGGCATTATCTGATTGAAATTATTATGAAGAGCAACTAATCATGAAATGGGATGAGGTCCAAGGGGGTAAGGGTGTGGGGGGGGGGGGGGTCTGTGAACTGAGCCTGAGGGGAAATCGGGATTGTAGAAATAATATCTGAATTCAGTATGCATCATTATTGTTCAAATCATCAAAACTGTTAAGTCAATAACAAACAACAGACAACTGAACAATTGGGGGGGGGGTTCAGGGCAAGGTTGGGGAGGGGCCTGAGAACTGGGGAGTTTGTAGAAAGGATCTACTACTAGTCTACTATCATTCTATAAATTAGATAAGAACTTTTGGTTCGTTGTAAATCATATCAGGATGTATATGTTGCTTGTTCATTCATGTATGTTCTTTCACTGTTCTTGTTTTGTTTATTCTTGTTGTATTGTGTTGAAAGCTAAATGAAGCAAAATTTCTTTGTGATTAGAAGGACCAATAAAGTATATTGAATCTTCAGTCTTTTTTCCTTTTGGTGGCATTTGAGAGGGCGAATACCCCATGCCCCCCCCCCAGTCTATGCGTCTGATATGTCTTTTGACATTGAGCAACCTCGATGTTGAATTTGGTGACTGTTGCTCAGCATTAGGCCCTGCAAACTATTGTTCAGTCAAATTTGGAGGGGGGGGGGGGGGGGGTTCTGTTTCTGCATTCGGCAATCACTTTTTAAAGAAATTTGTTCCATTGCTCATCTCATTTTCATTTTTCATAATGTGCCACTAGCCTAAGATGAAATCTATTTCCTCCAACAAATCCAGGTTTGAATAATCTAAACTAGAATAACTTTAATGCTGCAAGAAATTGCAATAATGAATATTCACTGTATTCCTCTTACATTGAAATGTCCCTTCAATTTTGAAGTGCTGCATTTAACTCATAGAGGTACAGCGTCTCCTTTAGGAGACACTTTTGCAGTATCTGTTGGTACAGAATGCTGGGCATTACACATTATACATGAGCAGAAAGAGAAAAATTCAATGAAAATTTTGAGCCCATTCCAAATGCTGTATGTTGAGGCATTCTCGAATTAGAGCAGTTTAATTGTAACTAATCATTAAATTCTGTAAATTGGCAACACAGTAAATAATACTTAATCACTATTTCTGTGTTCAAATTGGCAATTTCTGATTAAATTTGGGAATTATAATTCATTTTGCTTCATGTTATATCCATATTTATTTTTTGAAGTTATGTAAGCATGGAAAAAAAAAAATTTGTTGCCAATTTGAGGATTTAAGATGATTAATTTAGACCTCAAGAAAGCTCTGTACTGCTGTGAGTTAAAGTGTTGGAATGTTATTCTTAGGGAACAGAACAATGGATAGATGTGTAAATTATCTATTTTCATTTAGTATCACATATTTCATGTAACACCATGTTATATACAGAGACCTGTCTGACCTGAGAGGCATCTCAGAGACAGACGCAATCCTTTTGAATTGTATGAGGATGAAGATTTCCAACTGAGTTATCGCTTCTCGAAGGAGACTGCACTCTACCTCATCAACATGCTTGAAGGGGATTTGAGAAGGAACGCAGATCGGAATGATCCGCTACCAGTGATGGTTCAAGTTATGACTGCGCTACGTTTTTATGCTGTTGGTGAGTGTTAATTTTTTACCTGAAATGAAGTGCATGTACCCTGATAGCAGAGACTGGTAAGAATAACATCATATTTACGTCTTCTTAAAGTCGTGTCATACGTCTTATTTACGTATTATATATACGTCTTCAAGACGATACTTTGCACCAGCACACGACGTAAAATAAGACGTCATATTTTTACGTCAATTTTACATCATATTGGTCGGAAAAAACCGTCTTTATGACGTCTTTATGACCCAAAGGAAGCTCACAGACTGGTTAAAATTACATCATAAAGACGTCAAGTCAAAGCTGGTTTATAAAATATTTTAGAATGTATTCAATATTATGATGTTTTTCTTTGTTAATGTTCTAGCCTATAGATCTTCCTATACTAGCCCTATATCCTAACATCCTACATCCTATACCTAACTGCTAATGCTTTGCATCGATATTACTATATATATGGGCTGTAGTGTAGTACTTGAAAAAAACAGTTAGAAATTACAATTTCTTGATACATTCTGAAAAATACCCTGCCCATGACATTAACTGAATGGTGTTCAACATGGAAGTACATTGTTCATTAAATCAGCAGTGCAATCATTGAATAAAATGTTAAAATTCAAATATTATCATCCTTTTTTCACGAAGTTTAGTCATTTCTGGTCATTCATGAATATTCATGAATAATGATCAACTATCACGACGTAAAACTGACGTAAACACGTCATGGTATGATCTTGAAAAAAGCTGTTATAAAGTGGGAAATAATTGACGTAAAAATACGTCTTATTCCGGTCTTTAAAAAAGACGTTAAAAGTGGTAAATGTTTGACATAAAATATATGTCATCTTATGTTCAAACAAAATTTGAGAAAATTTTGGTTATATAAAGACGTCATAAGGTTGTCGTAAAATAGTCGTGTATACGACATATGACGTGTGGACCAGTTTATGACCAGTTCTTGACGTCTTAAAGACGTCCGTTCTGCTATCAGGGTTCAAGCACTTTCTATACAACTCTTTCACAGTCTGATCTAAGCATCCGTTTATTTTTTCTCTGTTTTGTTTTAATGGGGTCAGTAGTGCTCATTTTGCTTTTCTTTTCTTTTCGTAGGGAGGAGGGACCCCCTGAATATTTCCTTAATTACTGTTGACCTCACATTTCGTTGTTAGTTCCAATTAGCAGGATTAGAACTTTGCATTCTCTAACTCTTATATTCACAAAATAGAATTATGCCTATGCAGTATGCATTTATGTCATTTGGCAATTAATCTGCATTTTGCCACTCTCCACCCAGGTGAAGATGGGTACGGGCAGGAAGAAATTCCTACAATGCTTTGAGCACTGAAATTGGTAGTCCAGCTGAGCCGGGGTATAATATTGAGAGCGCCTTGAGCACCTTTGTTTAGTGAATACGTGCGGTGTATAAATATCCAATACTAATTTAATACCTGAAAATTAACTGATTACCTTCTTCATTGTATGCAAGGGAGCGTAGCGATGGAGCGGAAGATTTTATATTTTTTGAACAGTCAAACATATTTTGGAGCACATTAGGAAAGTCTTCACAATCTGTTGTCCCGATCCGTTGTAGCCTTAACTCATTATTTTCAACATGCAATTTTGTTCCAAATTTGCGTCTGGACAATCCTCTGCAAAATCTCCCGGGGAGCAGCCTTTCAGAGCGAGACATTATTTCTAATATTCAACTATTTTCTTGCACTATTTCCTTTAAAAAATAATTATGTATATCAATTCCATAAATAGTTTTGGATATTGGTTACTGAAGCACTGAAACTAAAACGTATTTCCCCATCTCCCTTTTCAGCTTTGAAATCTTGAAAGGTCATGTAATTTACTCTTCCCATTTTTTCCAAGAAAAAATGAGTTTACAAAGCTATGTATTCCTCCGTATCGATATTTGGAAACTAATAGTGGGCGTCATGATGTACATTAAACTCTTGCTTTTGAAATGTAATTAAAATAACACCACTCTCGCTTTTCAGCTTCGAAATCTTGAAAGGTAGTGTGACTATTCTCACTTTTCTAAGAAAAATGAAAATAAAGTTTCCAAAGGCATTTATTTCTCCCTTCCGCCTTTAAAAGCTTTTGATAGTTGGAAACTAAATATAATGGGCGTTATCATGATCATGCATGTTAAATTCTTGCTTTCGAAATTGGATGACACTGCTCGCGGTTTTCAGCTTTGAAATCTTGAAAGGCATTGTAAATGAATACTCTCGATTTTCCAAGAAAACTGAAAACAAAGCTTCCAATCATGCCAAGGTATTTTTTTCTCCCTTCTGCCTTAAGAAAATTTCGATATTTTGAATCGTAATGATGCACATAAGATGTTTGCTTTTGGAAGGTGACTGATATGACACTGCTTCTATACTTAGACTAAGATAGTTTGGAAAAAATCTGTTATGAATTTTTGAAATTTGAAGTTAGATAACTTCATATACGTGAAAATAAAAACAAAAAAAAAATCCTTCAAAGTGTGATAAATAGTGGGTGATGGAGCCAGTAATAAATGATAAGGCATGAAAATAAACTTTTGGTCCATTAAATGATCAAATTAGGTAGTTTCTACTGAAAATAGGATTCAAAGTCGGTAGGTGCTTAAATTCCATGAAAAGTGGTAGTCTACCGCCTAAATCGGTAGAGTTGGCAAGTATGTGATTTTCACCCACTAGTTTGCTCTCAGCCAATCAAATGAAAGGATTTTCAGTAGCTTATAACAGTTGTCAGTAAAAGTCACTGACAAAACTCTTCATGGAACGTTCCCTTATTAATTTCAAGGTAGAAAATGAAAATTTCTTCTTTGAATAAATCTAATGTCTTGGAAAAAGCAAGAAGTCGTTATGATGATTGTTTTAATCTCATTGGAAAAGCCATAAAAAACAGTAACAATATATGGATGTAAAAAATAACGTAAAAATCACGTCATATTGTGGTCTTTAAAAAGTTGTTAAAACGTGGGAAATAATTGACGTAAAAACTCCGTCTTATTCTGGTCTTAAGAGAAGACGTAATAAAGTGGTAAATAGTTTGACGTAAAATTTACATCATATCATGGTCAAACAAAAAGTGGGGAAATATTGGTCATAAAAAAGACGTTGTATTGCCGTCGCAAAATAGTCGTCTATACGACGTATGACGTTGTGGACCAGTTTGAGACCATTTTATGACGTCTTAAAGACGTACGTCTGCTATCAGGGTATGTGTGTCTATTTATAATTTTTGTAAAGAAGAAAATAATATAGCACTTGATTTTTCTGCTACTGAATATTAAGCTTTTTCAATTAACCGGTATTAGTAATACTAGGCATCGCACAGAGTGAACGCTCAGAGTCTGCTTGAGATGCTTAAATTCATCATTGCATGCGTGAACATAATTATTGCTACTTTTAAAAACATTCCTTGAGTTTAAAAATAAATATTTTCAATTGATTACTTTACCTCCAGTTTTATTGTATTGTCAATATACTCTGTCTCAATTTTCACTCTTTTTCATGAAGAATGAGCATTTTTAATTAATATTTTACTGTAAGCACATCGCCAGTGTCATAGAGAGATGTGACGCTGGGCGCTTGACCCTGCGTCTTTTTCAATACGCACTGAAAATAATTACAAACATCCTTCCAGAAAATCAATGATCCTTTAATGTTACACTCCTAATATGTTCATGAAACTTCCATATAAGGAAAAGGTGACCTCCCCAAATATGACCCTGTATTCGGCTTCCTTGGAAACCAAATTTAAGTCGAGTTATGGACGATTTCATTGTCTGGCGTAGATACATCATATCTCCGGAATTCAAATTTATTTTGGTAGTTCGAACATAGATTCTTGAAGGTTGGAATCTATATTTCTCAACCATGTAATTTGTTATTTGCTGAAAGCGAGTGAAACACCTGAGAAAATGACTTTGAACAGTGCAAATTGAATTTTGATCCAAACACTGCTTGATACGAGGGACGACGCCCTCGACTGTCAACCATGGCTTCTGCCGCTGCATACGAACGTATACTCCACCACACTGGATGGACTGCCGAAGAAATTCACTCTTGTACATGAATGGACATGTTCTGGTGAGTAAATTTGTGTCCATTATGTATTTTGAGTACCTATTTGATTTGATTTTTTATTATGAAATGATGTGAAATGGGGGGAATGTGACTTGAAATGTAAGTTGTAAGGATATCAAAGTCCATGGTTGTCAAAAAAATTACGAAGTCCACATTTGAAGGGTGTTTTTTTCCTGATCAATAATTGAACTGTTGTATGCTTTAGAAACAATGTGAAATGCCCTTTTTTGCTTCCTTTGTACATGCATGTTGGTAAATATCACCAATATTCTGATAGTTACAGAGATATCAGTGGCCATGGTTGTTATATGAAATTATCAAGTCCATGTTTACAGGGGCTTTTTCCTCCTGTAAAATTTATGTTTTTTAATGGTACTTGTTTTCATTTCAAAAGCTGACACTGAAGGGGGGGGGGGGGAATAAAGTCCTTTTGTGTCAATTGTTTTTATGTCAGAGTACATAGTCTGCAGTGTTACAAAAGGTTGCAGCTTTTGATTTCAGTGAAGTACTGTACATCTATTGATATTTAAAGGAGATGGAAAATATAATTGCTAATTGCTGGCATGCAGTTAAAGTTTTCAGGCAGAAAATGTTTTGCATGTAGTTATCATTATAAATGTAAAGGTCCATGTTGTTTGCTCATTATAAATACGAGTGAAATTACAAAAAAAAATATATTCTGAAAAAAGCTGAATTAAAAAAAAAAACATTTGAGGAATATGGTGCGCCAAAAGGGCCAAATTCAATGATTGTGAAAATAAACAAACAAGTATAAAATTAAACTAAAGAGTCAGAAATTAACATCAAATAATGCAGAAATAAAGACTTTCACAAAATTAAATAAAACTTACAAAATAAAGACAGCTACATAATTAAATATAACTGCAGAAATAAAGTCAACTTAAGAATTAAAGTTAATTGCAGAAATAGCTAGACAGCTACAGAATTAAGGATAAAAGCAGAAATATAGACAACTTCAGAATTAAAGATAAAACTGCGAAATATAGACAACTACAGAATTAAAATTAACTGAAGAAATAAAAACAACCCTGGAAACGTAGATAAACACAAAATTATACAACCACAGAAATGTAAATAACGTCTCAAATCAAGTCTACCATAAAAAAGAGATCGCCCTTAAAATTATCGTCAAACACAGATATGAAGTCAAATACTAAAACAAACTGACTACGATAGGACAAGAGGTGGCGTACTCATAAATTGAACTACAGAATTAAAGTTAACTGCAGAAATACAGACAACTGAAGAAATAATGACAACCATAAAAACGTATATAAACACAAAATTATACAACCACAGAAATGTAGATGACAACTCAAATCAAGTCTACCATAAAAAAGAGATTGCTCTTAAAATTATTGTCAAACACAGAAACGAAGTCAAACTCAGAAACGACTTCAAATACAAAAACAAACTGACAACGATAGGACAAGAGAGGGTGTGTATGAAGGCAAGCAGGTCCGAGGCAAGGCTGTGCGCGCTGAGCATGCATGATCGTGAGAGGGCTAAATTGCACCCGATCCCCAGCCCGGCCGCTAGCACCTGCCCGTACCTGTCGTACATGTGGAAACATGGAGTTTCGAATCAACAATAATATAAGAGAACGTGTCGCGAGATTGATAGCAAATGTAGAGGCCGAGACAAGCATTTGTTGTGATACAATTCAGTATAGGCTAGACAGCCTGTGCAAAGATGTATTGGAATATTGTCAATACATAGTAAATTTTGATGATGTTTTTTTTTGGTATTGCTTCAAGCAAAACAAATTATTGACACTAACATCAGTGACAGTGCAAATAATGGTGTAGCACCAGACGAGGGGTATCAGCCACGCCCAGCTCACGCACCGAGCTCATGGGGCCGAGGCCGGCACGGGCGCGGGCCCTAGTGAAGCATGCATGTAGTGCAATTGCAAAGCAACAGCGCCTATCACGAGTACGCCCCCTCTTGTCCTATCGTTGTCAGTTCGTTTTTGTATTTGAAGTCGTTTCTGAGTTTGAATTTGTTTCTGTGTTTGACGATAATTTTAAGAGCGATCTCTTTTTTATGGTAGACTTGCTTTGAGTAGCCATCTACATTCATGTGGTTGTATAATTTTGTGTTTATATATGTTTTTAGGGTTATCTTTATTTCTTCAGTTAACTTGAATTCTGAAGTTTTATCTTTAATTCTGAAGTTGTTTATATTTCTGCAGTTTTATCTTAAATTCTGAAGTTGTCTATATTTCTGCAGTTAACTTTAATTCTGTAGTTCAATTTATGAGTACGCCCCCTCTTGTCCTTTTGTTGTTAGTTCGTTTTGTATTTGAAGTCGTTTCTGAGTTTGACTTCGTTTCTGTGTTTGACGATAATTTCAAGAGCAATCTATTTTTTATGGTAGACTTGATTTGAGTCGTTATTTACATTTCTGTGGTTTTATAATTTTGTGTTTATATACGTTTCAAGGGTTGTTTTTATTTCTTCAGTTAACTTTAATTCTGTAGTTGTCTATGTTTCTGCAGTTTTATCTTTAATTCTGAAGTTGTTTTTATTTCTGCAGTTAACTTTGAATTCTGAAGTTGACTTTATTTCTGCAGTTTTATTTTTAAATCTGTAGTTGTCTATACTTCTGCTTTTATCCTTAATTCTGTAGCTGTCTAGCTATTTCTGCAATTAACTTTAATTCTTAAGTTGACTTTATTTCTGCAGTTTTATCTATAATTCTGTAGTTGTTTATTTTTCTGCAGTTATATTTAATTATGTAGTTGTCTTTATTTCGGAAGTTTTATTTAATTTTGTGAAAGTCTTTATTTCTGCATTATTTGATGTTAATTTCTGACTCTTTAGTTTAATTTTATACTTGTTTATTTATTTTCACAATCATTGATTTTGGCCCTTATGGCGCACCATAGAGGAACAGTTTCGAGCAAAGATGCTTCTTTCAGGAGACAAGTTTGCTTAGTTTTGTTATTTTTTGTTAATAATTGCCTTTATCCTATTGCCTTGAAGAGAACCTGTTATTAGACAAACCAAACGTAGCTGCTAACCCACACAACTCGTGTGTCTTTTTTTTCAAAGTCTACTGAGGAAAATATTTTATATATATATATATAGAGAGAGAGAGAGAGAAAGATGTCCCCTCACAAAACGTGTGCAGTGCTTCATCTTATTACACTCTTATTATACTCTGCTAACAATTGGTGGTATATAAAATAGTCCTAATTAAGCAGATTGCTCTATCACAATCTTATTCGCAGTGTACCCCTCACCCTCTACTAATCCGATGAGCTCGGTCTAATTTCAACCCGAGGTAATTATATTCATTGTATCATTTCTGAATTACCATATTCCTAAGTTAATCAAATATTATTTCCTTATCATTTCGTTATATTTTCTTTACTTATTTGTTATTTCGACATTAATTGTTCAGTTATGTATCATCATTCATAAAGTTCATTAAGTATCATTTCCGTATCATTTCGGTATATTATTTTGATATTCAATTGTTCAGTTATTCCAATTACGTATTATTTCGACATTATTTTGATATTACTTCTATGTGTATATTATTTTGCCTGTTCGTTTCTTATCTGTTCAGACCTGATGAAGGCCATGTTGGCCGAAAGCTTGCCATAATAAAAAGGACATGATCGAGAGCTACGTCAGCTTCATTTCATTTATTTTCTTCCAATATATATATATATATATATATATATATATATATAGGGTTTTAAACATCTCCAATATTCTGACAGTCGTAGGGATATTAATTAAAGTCTTTGGGTTTCAGATGAAATAACCAATTAGTCCACACTTGAATGGGGTTTTTCATTTTCTTCCTTTTCCCCTTCTTTTTTTTCACACATGAAATTAAAGTCCATTCATTTTTATTATAAAAGTAGGACGGGACGTATTATGGCATCATGCTCGGTGTCCGTCCGTCTGTCTGTCCATCTGTCCGTCCGTCCGTCCATTAACTTTTCCTTGTAAACACGATAGATTCAGTTTAACTTAACCTAGGCTCATATAATTTGGTGTGTATGATACTAGCATTGATCCCAGGAAGCCTATTGATTTTTGACGTATAAGGTCAAGGTCACAGTGACATGTTTTCATCTTACCCTTCTGAAGTCCTTGTAAAAGCAATTACTTCAGTTTGACTTAATCTAGGCTCACATAATTTGATGTGTATGACAGCCACAGCATAGCACCCCAATTATCTGCCCAAAAGCTTTCAGTCCGTGCTGCCTAATTTGCATAAAGTAAACAATTTGTTTACGTAAAACCGCTACGGAGGAGTCTTGGCTAAACTGCAAAATCTCGCCTTAGAAACCACCAAATGAGATGAATCAAACTTCAAATAAAAGAATGAGAGTTGCTCTAACGCATCATGATAATTATTTGTAGCAGAATCATGTTTTATTATATGAAAAATTAGTGAAATGAGATGCTTCTTTTTTTTTTTTTTTTAGTCAGCAAAAGTTACGTTATTTTTCATATTTTCCGTTATTGCCCAAGATCGAGGCTTGCACATATGAACAATCAAAGTATATCGAAAGTCTCCTCCGAATATCTTTTCAAAATTTACTGTCGCACGGTTATGTCGGGAAAAAATCCAAGGCAATGTCATTCACGAACCGTTCAGGATTCATCTCGTGTAGTCCCACGTACCCCGGTTCATGCACGGCCTTCGAAGCTTCGCACTGTATACTGCGCAGTGTGACTGTGCGAAGCTAACTGAAATATCTGTGGCACGAACCGTACGAGACCCGTGCACTTCTAGATGAAATAAATGGTTCAAAAAACATAGAACAAAGCATGGCACGGTAAACAGATAATGAAGAATTTTAAAGAAAGGAAATTACGTGCATACAATTATCTTGGCCTCCCATAAACAGCGAATAAATCGAAGGCTTGCTGCTTGCTGGGGGCTGCAGCAGTGCTTCGCTGGTTGTCGCGACATGCATCATGTACCCCTGCACGTGCAGCGCAGGGCAGTGATATGCATGACGTAATTGCTCTACTTAGCTCATTCATAGGAAAAGCGCATGCGTAGTAGTGATAGTTTACAGTCGTTTTATGTTAAATCCATGACGTTTGAAGGCAGATTTACAGAAAACTACTCATTGCGCAAACATGAAAATACACAGAAAGTTAGCCTGGACACTAAAGTCTAGTAACACGTCAATTGTTTGCATATTCATGCTCTCCAACGGTTGTGTCGGGAAAAAACAAACACCTCTTCCCACGGTCCTCTGGAACTGAAAAATACTTGCATTTCAAAAAATACCCAACCGTTTTCAGAGAAAATGAAAATGAAGAATAATATCATCATTTCTGATGTAATCTGAAATTTTTATGAATTTTGGTGCCAAAATAAGGGAGAAACGAGAGGTTGTATTTTCGACGATTCATTGATCCTCTCTCAGCGAGGCCTTCGGTAGCCGTTACGAATTCAAAAGCTTTTACGAGTTTACGAGGATTTAATTGGGGTCCTACGCTGTGGCTGATGATACTAGCATGAATCCCAGGAAGCCTATTGATTTTGAGGTTAAAAGGTCAAAGGTCAAGGTCACAGTGCATGCTTTCATCTTACCCTTCTGAAGTCCTTGTAAATGCGATAACTTCAGTTTAGCTTGGTGTGTATGATACTAGCATGGATCCCAGGAAGCCTATTGATATTTGAGGTTAAAAGGTCAAAGGTCAAGGTCACAGCGACATGTTTTCATCTTACCCTTCTGAAGTCCTTGTAAACGTGATAACTTCAGTTTTACTTAACCTAGGCTCACATAATTTGGTGTGTATGATACTAGCATGAATCCCAGGAAGCCTATTGATTTTGAGGTCAAAAGGTCAAAGGTCAAGGTCACAGTGACATGTTTTCATCTTACCCTTCTGAAGTCCTTGTAAATGTGATAACTTCAGTTTAACTTAACCTAGGCTCATGTAATTTGGTGGGTATGATACTAGCATGGATCCCAGGAAGCCTATTGATTTTGAGGTCAAAGGTCAAAGGTCAAGTCGCCACCTTCCAGTTTTCTTGCTTGACCAATAACTCCATTTTCCATGTTACAGGCGGGCGTATCATGTGCTCGCCCCAGCGACACTCTTGTTAAAGATGGCATTGTAGGAGGAAGATTTACTGTGGCTAAGAGAAAATACAAACCTATTCTATCAATTACCGTTTTCATATGTAAAAACGAAAATGCAGCCATTAATTAGTATTATTGGGATATTGAAAAATATAATGCAAATCGTTGCGAATCGTTGGCATGCAGTAGCTTCCAGGAAGAAAATGTCATATGCATGTCATATGTAGTTGTATACGTTTTACTTCAGAGTGTTTTACGTACTTGACTCAAATACTGATTTTAAACACAGCCCATTGAACTAGCAGATTCAATGTCCAAGTCCTCAGGTGTTGTGCATGTGGATGAATATGAAGTTGAGGAGCCAGACCTTAGTCATACCCGCCAAGTGTTCCTAAAAAACAGGAACATTCTTATTTTGGTGAAAAGAAAATTGCCATTTTTACCCGTGTGTTCCTATTTCTGTGAAAACTTTGCTGTAGTCTTGAATAGGGAATTTAAGAATGTTTATATTCCTGGAAATTTTTTAGTAATATGTTCCTATTTCTTGGCTGTCAGGGTTGGCAAGTATGCCTTAGTGATGAGGTATGTATTTTTTAAAGTGTTGGGAGGAATCCCCAAAGAATATCTTCATATGGGCAACAATGCGTAAAAGTCCTTTTTAGGCAGACATCTACTTGTCCACACTCGAAATATTTATCATGGTGATATTGTAATTCTTAATAATGGTTTATTCTTGAGGTAACTAAAGAAAATGTCATTACATGTACAGTGTAGTTATCATAAATATTGTACATTTAATTGCAGCCTGTTGAACCAGCAGATTCAACGTCCAAGTCCCCAGGTGTTGTGCATGTGGATGAATGTGAAGTTGAGGAGCTAGAAAGACCTTAGTGATGAGGTGTGTACTACAAAATTTATTGTTCAGAGGAATGTCTATTGTAATTTTCTTTAAATCTCTTGTGCATGTATGAGCAGTATTAAAAGGGCTACAGATAATTATGTGTATTTGGAGTGCATCAAAGGATATATATATATATATTTCTTTGGTATTTTCATAAAACATTTAGTTCAAAATCAATATACATACACGGATATATATAGTTAGGTATAACTTTACATTGTCAAAAAGAAGACATTTGTGTAAAAACGTGATGTTAATTTGAGCAAGTTTTATATTGACTATTATGATATTAGCTAAGCTAGCAGGCATATTCACCATACATGTAGGTACAATACCATCAAGAGCATATTTTTCTTCATGGTAGGACTTCAGGAATTAATATAATAAATGCACACCCAAAGTCTTGGAATATGTAATGCACATTAAGATAAAACCACTGATTTATCAATGCAGAGACCCAGCACACGTGACTAGAAGACTACGTATTTATTTGCATATCAAGGGACCTTAAACGCAATTTGATTTGTATGCTTACATGTAACTATTCATATGGATTCTAGACAAGATATGCATTTTAGTAAGATGATTGCATTCTATATTTCTATGGAATCTACTTTTAGATGCCAGAGCTGTCTGCTCCAACAGATGATTATGAAAGCACACTAGAATCTGGTGATGAAAAGGAGAGGAGTCCTAGTCCTGTCATCCCCCTCCCTGGATTTTCTGAGATCCATCATGATTGTCTTCCTATCTCATGAAAATGGAGCATCGGTAAGTGAAAACCAGATAGATAGCACCTCAACATCCTGCAATATGTCTTCAGGTATCCAAGTGAATCCCACAGCAAATGGGAGAAACAAAAGTTGGAATAAAGGACAGTATTGTCCATTTTGCATGGTACCTCAGAAGAAATTACCTCGTCATTTACAAACTCCCAAACACAGAGATGAACCACAGGTACAAAAGTAGCTGGCAAGTGAAGATAAAAAGGATAAGGAGAGACAGTTGACACTCATGCGGAACTATGGGAACTATTTGCACAATATCTCAGTCCAGAAAAAAAGGAGTTGGAGAACTCATAGTTGTGTATAGGCCTGCAAGTCAAACCCTGAGGATTATGTTCCCTGCCCAACCTGTTATGGCTTCATCACAAAAACAGAATTGTGGAAGCACAAGTGTAGTCAAATAGTTGATGATATTTCACTGGCGAAAAAAAAGAATCGAAGAAAAGTGCATGCTGCCAAAATGCTGCTACCAAGTACTCCTGGGATGAATGCCAGAACCAGCGAAATCCTGTCGTCCATGATTAATGACAATGTAGCCTCGGTGGTTAGGTCGGATGACCTAATAACTAAATTTGCTGAAAGATTAACAATGAAACATGGACACAGCAGAGACCAAGAGAACTATGTCAGGCAGCGGTGCACGGGAGCCTTGAAGAATGGTTATTAAGTACAGGAGAATGACTGGGGAAACCCATGTTGATCTTTCTAGTCTCCTGTGTCCAGAGAAGTTTGAGGCTTTGATAGATGCCAAAAAACAGGCTGCAGGATTTGATGCAAAAAGAAATGTGTACAAAACACCAAGTCTTGCCTTAAAGATCGGACATGGCCTTAAGACTTCTTGTGAGATTTTACAAGGAAAAGCCATCATGATGTAAAATTCTCCCATGAAGAAGAGTTGCAAGGCGTTCTTATCCCTACATGATCTCCAATGGGAAGCAAATGTAATGCATCATGCGCTGAGGACTCTTGAAGAAGGATGAAGAAACAACCCAAAGATATTGCCACTCACAGAAGATGTGGTGAAATTCGCGAAACATCTGAAGGTAGAAGTGGAGGCAAAAATGAATCAACTTGAGGAGAGTAGTGGCAACAACATTTCACGTGAGTGGCATGCTCTGTCTGAAGTACTGCTGGCCAATATTGTCGTCTTCAACCGGAAAAGTCCTGGGGAAGTATCCAAAATGACAATGTCTGACTATCGAAATTGTTCGCAAGGTGAAGGAGGCTTAAAAGATGATGCTCTGAGCAAATCTGAGAAAAAACTTTGTCGCATCCTGTGGAGGGTTGAGATTGTCGGAAAATGTGGACGGACAGTGCTAGTGCTTTTGACATCAACAATGAAGAGGGCAATGGAATTGTTGAAAGAGAAAAGAAGTGAGGCTGGTATTGAAGAGAGGAACACCTATGTATTTGCAGTATCAGGGGAAGGTCACCTGAGAGCATGTGATGCTATTTGGTTGCACTCTACCAAGTGCGGTGCTCACCATCCAGAACACCTCAGAGCTACGAGACTGAAAAAGCAAATTGCTACCGTCACCCAGATCATGAACCTGAAGGAAAACGAGCTTGATGTTGTTGCAAATTTCCTTGGGTATGACATAAGAACCCACCGAGAATATTATAGACTCCCAGACTCAGCGGTACTACTGCAAAGGTTTCCAAAGTTCTTCTTAAAATGGAGAAGGGAGATCTTGCAAGCCTTGCCCACAGGGGACTAGATGAAGTGCAGTTGGATTCCGATGAAGGTAAAGCACATACAAGATATTCTACTCTGTTGCATATCAACCAATATGTTTGTACAAATCCCTGATTATTATTTCTTTATTTCTGTATGAATATTATGTTATGGATATCTTAAAATCAAAATCAATGATTATCCTCAAATTTTCATAGTTTATTGGCTTGTACCAGGTGTTGAAATGCTAACCTTTTCAATGTGATCACTCAATCATGAAGTCATCCAGGCACCATTTTGTGATTTCACATTAGCAGTCATATCTTCAAAACCATGTATCATGAATTAACCAATTTCATACGCATACAATCCACGTTTGCAGGCTCAATTTCATAGGTCCTCATTTGAGGGCATTTACGAGTATGCGTGTGTGTATGGGGGGGGGGGCAGTTGTTTGTAATGCAATTGGAGGATAGGTGTGAGGGTGTGTGTGTGTGGGTAGGTTTGTTCATGAAATGAGATGGGGTGAACACACTGCAATATTTTTATGTGTGTGCTGGTTTACCTCCTTGTCTCAGGCATGATTTGTTTGAAGGTATTGTCAATTATGATGTAGCAAAAATATTGAAACAAATCATTCGGGACAAGAAATGGTTGACCTACACTGATTCGAACAGGAGGTTGTCACAATTTGCATTCCATAGATCAGACAGAAATAATCAGCCTTGTCCAGTGACTCCAAACGGTGATAAGCTAGGAGGACATGCTGCACAGAATTGGTGTCTTGTTTGAATACTGCCGATTCTCATTTGTGATAAAGTAATTGAACCAGCTGATGAATTCTGGCAGCTTTTTTGAGACTGCGTAGCATTGTTGAACTTATTTGTGCACCACGGATAAGTCATTCTCAACTTGATGTTCTGAGTAAACAAATAATACGTTAAGAATCTAACTTTCACACTGAAGCTTGTCTACAAATCCAATATTGTTGATGTATTTCACTTCAGACTTTTCGTCTATCCATAATCTAGTGTAAATAAAACTTAGACCTAGTCTTGGTCGTGGGTGGTAACGACTTAGCAGTCAGTAGATCTAGGCCTAGATCTAATGCAAATGGTCTTAGGCCTACACAGACTAGGTTCACATCTCACCTAGATTTCTGACTAACATTATCAGTTACACAAATACCATTATCAGTGTTACTGCTAGTTTTAATGTTCAGAATCAGATTGACATTCATCATTCCATTTCATTATGTTCTGAGTCCATTACAGATCTCGAATACAGATTCTACCAAAAGCTAAAATGGTAGACCCTAGACCCTAAAGGTTAATTCATTTTTATACCTTGCAGTGACTCAGTATTGTAGTGTGAGCTGCTGATGTGTATGGTGAAGAGTTGTTGTTGTTGTTGTTGAAGTGTTCTAACAAGGAAGTTTAAGTTTTTCTTGTTTTGTTGGAATTTTAAAAAACTACTTTAAGAAACAACTTTGTGGGAATGATGCATGAACCAGAGTGACCCCAAACGATGTTTTTTTTTTCTCTCTCTCTCTTGTCAGTCTATTCACCAGCTCGTAGTATTGAGTTCATCACATCAGGTAGATTGTGCCATAATTCCTTTGATGATGATTATGATGATGATGATGATTACTCTTATTATTATCATAATCTTTATTATTATCATAATTATCATTATCATTATTATCATTATTTTAATCGTCATTGTTATCATTATCATCCATTGTTTTAGTTCTATTTTTATCATTATTATCATTGTTATCTTTATTGTCATCATAATTATTAAATGCCATTATTATGATTATTAATCTTGTAGGAGGCTGCAGACATGGAACTACACAAGGTTTGTCTTGTCCAGTGGGACAGGGATGGAAGCACGAATGTCGTCACTCTCTCAGATCTGAAATTTTGAAAGGGGACAACACCCCGGAAAGGTATTTGTGTTAAGATGAAGTGGCCTGACGGATGGTGGAGGGGGAAGATATTGATGATTGAGGAGGAGTCACATGAAGAGCAGCTTGACGACGATAGTGGAAGTAACAGAGACAGCGATAGTGGAGAGGATGATGATAATCTGATGAGAGCATTGCCCTTTCCATGTGCATACATGAGCCAAGTTTGAGGTTGATAGGTCAAATGGTTGAGTTATGGTGAAAACGAACCATTTCTATGTACATAATGACCTCTATGACCTTTAACCTTTGACCTTGTGACCCCAAAATCTAATCAGATCATTGTCCCTTCCATGTGCATACATGAGCCAAGTTTGAAGCCAATCTGTCAAATGGTTAAGTTATCGCGAGAGTGAGCCATTTTTATGTGTATTATTACCTCTATGACCTTGACCTTTGACCTGGAGACTCTACAATCTATTCAGATCACTGTCCCTCCCATATGCATACACGAGCAATGTGAGTGATTCAACAAGCCGTTATGTGGACTCATTAGATCATTGGATCCGCGAGAACGATGGAAGTGGCCAGAATTGATCTCACACTTGCTGCATATGTACAATACCACAGCCCACAGAGTTGCTAAAGTGACTCCATACATTCTGATGTTTGGTAAGTAACCTAGTTTTCCACTAGATCATTTGTTGGATAGATTAAATGAAGAGTGGGAAGTAGATCATGTCGCACAACAAGAGAAACTAATCAAGCAAGCTCAACAAGTACTTTCTAGTAGACTAAGAGAAGCAGCTAGAAAAGAAAAACAAAAACATGACGAATGTTCAACCAATCCATCTTTAGAGATAGGTAGCAGAGTACTACTCAAGAAGAACGTATTCAAGGGTAGACAAAACTGCAGGATAAATTCTCTGAAAGGACTCATGTAATTGTGAATAAGAATGATTATGATGATCTTTATGAAGTTAGACCGATGATGAGCAGAGTGTCACAATGGATCAATCAAAGACAACTGATTCCTGACCCTCGACGGGAAGAACCAGATGTTTTGTGAGAAGTTTTTCCCAGTGACGGCTTAGATGGTGAAGAAATACAGTTGGGACATTTGGGAGATGTTGAAAATGTTGACAATGATGATGATGAAGATGATGAGGCCGAAGAGTTTGATTTTCATCATTTTCAATATTATTATAATCCACCTGAGACTATTCCACATATTGTGGAAGTTGTAGATGAAGATCAAACTAATCATGGACCTAGACGTTCTGCTCGAAGTAATAAGGGAATTTACCATAATCCCTCCCGTTTACCAGTGTCTGCAATTACTGGATTACCAGAGTAAAAAAAAAAAAAATCTCATTTCATTTCATATGAGGGTAAATTCCTAAGATCTCGATTACAATAAAAGAAGAAAGAGAGAGGAATGTTTTCTTTTTCTTGTTGAAATTTCATTTGGATTTTTGAGCAATCTGTCAGAAAGGTTATGAATTTTAAAAAAAAATTAGAATTACATTTGAAATTCTAAATATTCGGGACGAATATTCGTTTTTTTGCCGGGGGATATGAGGAAATTGAATTTGAGAAAGTAATGAAAACACCTTTTTCAAGACTGATTGCTTATTTGTGATTTTATTACAGCTAAGGATTTTTGCGAAACAGGTTTTGTTACAAAGCATCCTTTGTTGAATGTGCCTTGGAATTAGAGTAAAGAATTTTGAATGTTTTTGTTATTCGTGATGATCATATTCACAGATGTGAGAATTAGATATTCATGTTTGGATTTAATGTAGTCCCTTATATTTCTGATATGTCATCTGGTAGTTAAAAATTGCAGGTTAAATTGGTGTGTTTAAAAATAGGAGTGGGAAGAATAATTTCCTCAACTCTGAGTAATCTAGCCATTAGCAGAAATAGAAATTAGGCAGATGAATACAAGCCAATGTTAGTGATCGGAGTTGGAAATTGACATGAATGCTGAATCTTCTCACAATTCAAGGGACACTGGCATGGACATGAAAGCTGAATCTCCTAACAATTCAAAGGACACAAGCAGTGACATGAATGCTGAATCTCTTAACAATTCAAGGGACACTGGTATTGACATGAATGCTGAATCTTCCCACAATTCAAGGGACACCAGCATTGGCATGAATGCTGAATCTTCTCACAATTATAGGGACAACGGCATTGACATGATTGCTGAATCTTCTCATAATTCAAGGGGCACTGGCATGGACATAATACCTGAATCTCCTCAGAATTCAAACAACACATCTCCAGTTTTGATTCCTGTCACCAGGCCTGCCATGGTCAAAAGAAAAAGGATCTCAGAATCACATGGTTTCAGGAAAAGAAGGTTACATACAAGTAATAATGGTGATGAACGTAATTCTGATTCTGACTGGAGAGACAGTTCACACAACACCTGATTTCAGACCGAGTGAATTGAGAGAAAGTGCAGATTCTGAATGTAAATCTGACATTTTCCCCACTGATATTCCTCAACAACAAAATGGAAACTCATTTCTCTCAAGCTCAGCTAAAGCTCAATATTCAGCAGGTGACATTACAAACATTATTTGATGGGCACATCAAATGAAGGTAACCACAGAAGGTGGGACAAGCCATACTATTGCCAATTCTGTTTAAAACCTTACAAGAAACTTCTCCATCATCTGAGTTATGCACATGGCAATGAAAATACCTTTACAACAATGGGAAGCAGCCAGAGACAAAAAGGAAAAGCAAAGACTGTTGACATTGACGAAGAATTATGGGAAATTCCTCCATAATCACAGTGTCCTTGAAAACGTGCGAAATTTATTGCAGCATGACGGGCCACTTGTATGCCAGGCTTCAAAAAGAAACATATGACATCTCAAATTTGATCTTCACATGTAATCATTCTTCTACTTGAACGTGAATGGAGAATGCATGTTCAAGGGCCGAGTCAAAAAAAGAGATTGAAAGTGAAGGAAATTAATGTGAGCAATTAAACAAGAGCTGAAAGAGAGAGAGAGAGAGAGAGAGAGCAAGAGATGAATGAAATTAAGGAGGAGTGAATTTCAGGAGAAAAGATTCTGAATGTAAATCTGACATTTTCCCCATTGATATTCCTCAACAACACAATGGAAACTCATTTCTCTCAAGCTCAGCTAAAGCTCAATATTCAGCAGGTGACATTACAAACATTATTTGATGGGCACATCAAGTGAAGGTAACCAAAGAAGGTGGGACAAGCCATACTATTGCCAATTCTGTTTAAAACCTTACAAGAAACTTCCCCATCATCTGAGGGATGCACATGGCCAAGAATATCCTGTACAACAATGGGAAGCAGCCAGAGACAAAAAGGAAAAGCAAAGACTGTTGACAATATAGTTTAGACTTAGACTCTAAGTCTAAACTCTATTCATTTATATTTATTATTTCATGGCATTGTTCAGGTATGAGAAATTTACAAATAATTTATAAATTCAAAAATGTGCACATAATAATCATTGCTGATCGAGTTCGACATAGACCCCAAGTTAGAGACCTGATTACCTATCGACATTTTTTTTGGGGGGGGGGGGGGTGTGCAAATTTCGTAACTTTTTTTAGGCCTGAAATTACTAATTTATGTCGTTCTAACTTAGATCTAACTTACCTTGAACTGTGAAAGTTTAAGAGGACTGGTTCATAACTATTACTGCCAGTTTTTAGGGGCAATTGTGGGTGGGTTGTTTGGAGGGGAGAGTCCTGCCCCCCCCCCCCCCCCCACGCAGTATTACTTGGAGTACGCATCTATGCTTGTTCCCTCCTTGTGAAAGCACTCCCTTCCTCCGGACTGCCACAATTACTGAACCCCCTTTTTGCAAGCTATTCGCAGGAGTTTCCTGCATTGGAGACCCCCCCTAAATCCGGACACTGCTCATTGTATACCACCTTATCTCAGATGAACTCTTATTCCAACCCCCTATCTTGGGACAACCCCCCCCCCCCCCATCTCGGGTTAGTCACAGATCAAGGGGGAACTGGCAGGAATTTCAGGAATTCAATCCAGGGATTTGATCAATTTTTCCAATGAGAGAGAAAAATAAACACCCCCTCCCACCCCCTTTTTTTTTTTTTTTTACAATTCTCATGCTGGATTTTGTCAAGCAAAGAGGACCCCTTTACCAGAGATTTAGGGAACTTGCATGCGGTCCTTCCGACTAGGGAGGGGGCGGGCGAGAGTACCCCCTCCCCCATTTTTTTTTTTTTGCTTGCCCGGGCAACCCTTCCTGGCCTTATTGCAATTTTATGAACATTTGTGCACTTTGTGAACAGCCTACTGCTAAAAGTTTGCACTGTCTTTCATTCAATAATCTTTCGTGCCTGTGTTTGGCAATAGTTTGTCATTTATGTACCAAAATACTCACTTGGAAAAAAAAAAATTGTAACCTAGCTGTAATCCTTTGTTTCTTGACTTTCCAGGTATGCATTATTATGTATGGTGACATGGACAGCTGCCCGGCGGAAACAGTGGACACCAGTGACTGTGCCGACCATGAAGGCGGTACTTATGATGATGGGAATTATCACCATGCCCCGATACCGATTATATTAGAGGACGTCAAGCCTGCTACGAATTCCTTTCTTCTCATCTGTGTTTTCCAGGAACCGATTCGGCCGTATCCTGCGATTCATTCATCTGGCAGACAACGCCACAGGCCAGCCCCATGACAAACTGGCTAAGGTTCGCCCTTTCCTGGAAATGATCATTCCCAGATTCAAGGATATCTATACGCCCACCCAGAATTTATCACCGGACGAGTCTATGATAAAATTCAAAGGTAGGCTTGGATGGGTACAATACATGCCCAAAAAACCTGTAAAATGGGGCATCAAAGTTTTTGCCCTGTGTGAGTCTGACAGTGGATATACTGTGAACATGAAACTCTACACGGGAAAAGAAGAAGTAGACTTGCAAGGTGGTGGGGCCGGCCAGCAGCAACAAGTAGACCCGACAACATCGCATCCTGGTGCAGACTACCTTTACAGCAGTGCCAAAATAGTCATTGAGCTTGCTCGACATCTAGCGAACAAGGGGTACCCGATATTTTGTGACAATTTTTTTACTTCACCGGCACTCTTCAAGGAGCTAAGAGTCCTCGGCTTTGATGCATGTGGGACATGTAAAACGACCACCACTGGCCTGCCTGAGGAAGCCAACCCTAAAAAGAACAAGATGAATAAGGGCGATGCTGCACTGTTCCTAGAAAAGGATGGAATTTTGCTCTCGATATGGCACGACAAAAACCAGGTGAGGATTCTGTCAACAATGGATACTGCTGATGTCACTGAAAAGAGACTGCGTTCAAGACATGATCCATCTGGATTCCGCACAGTGAAAAAGCCGACTTGCGTGAACAATTATAACCAGAACATGGGTGGTGTGGACAAGGCAGACCAGTATTACCAGTATTACAACCACCCACACCGTTCAGCAAAATGGTGGAAAAGAATCTTTTTCCATATCATCGAGGTCTGTTTGGTAAATGCATTTGTGGTTTACAAGACTGCAAACCCATCAACGAAGGTTGATCTTCTTGCATTTCGCCTCACAGTGATCAAAGGTCTTCTTGATGGGTGGCCAAGGAACTCCTCTCACCAACGCAGGCGTGAACGTCATGCTGCTGAAGGAAGACGGGGAAGACTCGATGGAACATTTCACTCCCCAGGCCGAACAGTAGGCAAACCAGACTGTGTTGTGCGTAGTGACAGGCCCAAAAAGCGGAAGCAAACCACAACAAAGTGCACAGACTGCGATGCCCCCAGGTGCATTCCATGTTTCACCCGCTATCACACCATGGTCAATTATAGACTCTAAATTTCTTGAAAGAACTACTCAAGTTCAGGGATTATATTTGTTACTACATGATGATTTTTGGATTGTATTTTTGGATTGTATTTTTGGATTGTATTTTTGGATTGTACTAACATTCTTGGATAGTTATGTTTATTTCCCATGTACAGTATGTCTGAAATTCCATTCCAAATGGTTTTTTCCCTTTTGAAAGTTGTAGAAAGCCACTGCCAAATGTTTATTATCTTACATGTATTAGAACATTTTTCGCAGAAAGTCACTGCCAAGTGTTCATGATTTTATTTTTTATCCCTTTTTGGAATAGTTGTGAAAGTCACTATCAAGTGTTCATGAATTTGAAAGGAAAATAATGCAGAAAGCCATTGCCAAATGTTTATTTTATTAGAACATTTTTTGCAGAAAGTCACTGCCAAGTGTTCATGATTTTATTTTTTTTTCCTTTTTGAAATAGTTGCAGAAAGTCACAATCAAGTGTTCATGAATTTTGAAAGAATAATAATGCAGAAAGCATTGCCAAATGTTTATCTTATTAGAACATTTATTGCAGAAAGTCACTGCTAAGTGTTCATGATTTTATTTTTTTTTCCTTTTTGAAATAGTTGCAGAAAGTCACTATCAAGTGTTCATGAATTTTGAAAGAAAAATAATGCAGAAAGCCACTGCCAAATGTTTATTTTATTAGAACATTTTTTGCAGAAAGTCACTGCCAAGTGTTCATTTCATTTCATTTCATTTATTTCCATATAAAAACACATGATACATAATATACATCAAGCTGAACATAATTGTGGAGGAGTCACTAAAAGCCAAGGGCTTGTCAAGAGTGACTCCTACTGAAGAGTTTACTTTTATATAATACATATACATATACATAATGCAAGTATCAAATTATTACAAGGAAAGAATATTACTACAAAAAGAGAGAGGGAAGAAGAAAGGAAAGCAAGAAGGAGATTGATAAAGTGGTAAAACAAGCAAGTTATGTGTTGGTTATTACACTACATATTCTCTAGTAGCAATTGTTTATATTTTCTCTTAAAATGGTTTAAAGATTTACTTTGTCTTATGCTATCAGGTAGATTATTCCATAACAGTGGACCTTCATAAAATATTGATGATTAAGCAACTTGTTTCTTCATCAAAGGTGGATGAAATTTATCCTTATTTCGGGTATTATATGTCTGATTTTATTTATTTTTTTCCTTTTTGAAATAGTTGCAGACAGTCACTATCAAGTGTTCATGAATTTTGAAAGAAAAATAATGCAGAAAGCCACTGCCACGCGTCATGATTTTATTTTATTTTTTTCCTTTTTGAAATAGTTGCAGAAAGTCACTATCAAGTGTTCATGAATTTTGAAAGAAAAATAATGCAGAAAGTCAGTGCCAAATGTTTATCTTTTGTTAGAATATGTCTTTGCAGAAATATTTTTTTCCTTTTTTTTGGGGGGGGGGGGATGTGGAGGTGCAGCGATCTGTACACAAAACACTCTAAATACCAGAATGAAGATATTCTATATTCATTGCCATTTTTATTATGAATAGGTATTTACAAATATGAACAGATCAATAAGCAGAAAACAAAGCCAACAAAATTTATTGGTACAATATATACATGTCAAATCACTTTTGTTACTTCTGTCTATTGCCATTTTTATTATGAAATGTCATAGCCATTTTTATTATGATTAGGCACAAATATGAACAGATCAATAAGCAGAAAACAAGGCAATAAAATATGCAAAATTTATTGGTGCAATGGGTACAAGGCAAATCACTTTTGTTACTACTGTCTACTTTTTCACGAATCCATAAACTTGCCACATGTATGCCTTTCAAGCTGGTACTATTTATTTTACGAAAGAGGTCACCAAAAATAATTTATTGCATGTAGATTCTCAGCTCGGGTCAGTTGCAGGTGCTTTTGTAACTCGTGTTTATACATCATGCCAATGGTAATTGTAAAAATAAACCAAAAAAAAAATAAATAAAAAAAAAAACCATGCCCAATACTTGCTCTCTCTCTGCCAAATGAAAGATTTGTTTACTCAACATATGATAGCAAAATAATAAAGCAGTTATTTACCACCAGAAATCAGAAAAACTCCTCAGTGAGCTTTTCTATACCGTTTTGAATTCATTGGATGATTGCATGCATGAAATAATGCGAGGATGTATGAATGTAAGTAAATTCAGACTGAATGATGAATTTAGTGAATGATTTCATGCACAAATGAATGAAATTATGCACAACTGAATGAATCATGGAGAGTGAAAATGCAGTTGCACAAGGCCGTGCGCAGGATTTTTTTCAGGGGGGGGGGGCAAATTTTTCGGGGGAGGGGGGGGTGCCTTTTTTTTACAGACGCTATTGTGTGAACTTTGCATTTTTGAATGGAGGTTTTAAAATTAGTAGGGGGAGCTGCTACCCCCCCCCCCCCGGCAGTGTACGGCCTTACAGTTGCAAAATATAAAGCAAAAATAATCTAATTTATCCACTGTATTTATTTGATTCAATAGTACATTGTGAAACATCGATCATCTTGAGAAAAACAATTCAATCTCAAGGTCCTTTTCATTTCTATCAACAACTAAGACTTTTTTTTTTTTTTTTCTTGTGGAGTCCGTATGACGAATGATCTTAGTAGTGCATGATCTTGCTTGATTGCTGGGGGTTTCTGTCATTGGGAAACTGGGAATAGCTCTACTCTACTGTGTCTTGGATCTGTTTCTGTCATTGGGAAACTGGGAATGGCTCTACTCTACTCTACTGTGTCTTGGATCTGGAGAAACTAGAGGGCAAATGGAAAGAAAAAGTATTAAAAATGACATTATAAAATAAACATATGCTTTCAAGACTGTTCTAAAAAAAACCACACACATTCAAGTCCGAAATTCTGTTCAAATCGAAACACGAATATTGCAAATCAATGAATACCAAGTCAGCCTGCAACATGCATATGGAAGTAAGTCTGTACGCAAGTGCGCAGTAGCTCGAGTGTCAAATCCGTCTCATGTACATTCCCTATTGTGTGCGCTCTGTGTGTATTGTGTATGTCCGGCCCCTGCGGTATCGCTGCAGCGTGAGCGAGTGAAAGTCGTGATTGTACGTGGGTCTATGGAAAGTGATTGTTTCGATTTGTTTTGAACGCGATTGTGAACTTTCAATGAATATATTTTCACAATTGTTGATTTCTGTACTAAATCACAGGAAAATAATGTAAGGTAAGGTATTATAGAACAAGTTTTATGTAATAAGATTTTCATTTCCGGCTTTCTTTTATCATCTAATGTTGACATGAAGTTGACCATTTGATGAGTGCACAAAACTTCTGTGACGTACCGGGCCAGAGGGAAAGCTCTGTTAAAACCTGTAGGGGTCCGATAGGGTTAAAAGTGAAGGAAATTAATGTGAGCAATTAAACAAGAGCTGAAAGAGAGAGAGAGAGAGAGCAAGAGATGAATGAAAGGAGGAGTGAATTTCAGGAGAAAAATAAATGCATTAGAAAAGATTAAAACAAAGCATGTAGAGAAAAAGAAAGCAGGAATGAGCAAGGAGTTAAGGGAAAAGGTGCACAGAGCTGCATTGTATGTAAGAGGGGAGATGAGTTTGAACGTAAACCTCTGTTAACTACAACACTGCACATAACATTTTGTTTTTAGCAGATCCCATTTCTGGGATGAAAATCCAAGTTAAAGGCATTGGCTAACTTTGTGAGCAGCTGATTTAAAAAATTCTCAAACTATGAAACATGTGTATGAGTACTTGTATTTATACTCAAAAACCCTGAAACCAATCATAATTTGGAAGGAAAAGCTGTAAATTAGACGCAAAACGCGATTTTATTAGCTTTTGTCTCGAGAGACGTTGAACTAAGAGGACCGTTTGGACGAATTCAAAAATACCGTTACTTGCCTTCTGCCGCGTGATACGTCAATACACACACAGTGTGGTCCGTTGAGTCATGTGCGCATGCGCACTCCTTACGTTGGGTCTATGCAACCGACCCTCGTATATTTTTCAAACATTGGTTCACATTTCTAATATTTAAAAATACTTCCCGTGGATATTATGCTCTGAAACTTTCACACTGGTATTTTTACACTATAACCCTAATGTTTATCCCATTTGAAAGTAACAAAATGAGATTTTTTTAAAATCATAACAATGTTAGCCAATACCTTTAATGAAATTGAAATAAACAAACATCTAACCATACAGTTGCAAATAAGTATTATTCTTTTATGACATCAAAATTGCCTGTTAATGTCATTTCACCATTCAAATTTGACAGAGCATGCGCGTCTATGTCTAGAGATAGCTCTGACTGAAACTAATTCTGATTCAGCTAAGCTAAGAAAGATGCCTCAACCTCGGCCTCGTCAGAGACCTCGGGTTCAAGCCCTAGACCCACAAAGCGGTGTTCGGTTACTGGCTACTGTTCTAGCTGATGATGGCGACAAAGTAACTTTGAAGCACAGAGATACGATGCATACACAGTATGCCTTCCGAAGAAAGGCTAGAGGGGCACCTAAAATTTGACCTTTGACATGCCATTGGCTTTTGCATTGGGCCAAAATGGCGGCCGCAGTAAAATTGAAGATGACTTAGGAGGGTCAATTATTATTCATGAGATAAAACTGTCAAATACCGTTCGACGATTGGATAATTGCCTTCATGTTTTATGCAGAAGCTCATATATATAAAACATTTTTGCCTTCCCACAATTCCCTACGACTTGAGGCAGCAATTCGGATAAAATGGCGGCTGGAAGAGGAGTGCAACTTTTTGATCATTTCAGCACAAATGCTCAAGAAATTTGGTTCAGTAAATCTGTGTGTTGTGAAAAGAATTTAGAGTTAACCCCAAGGATGCAGAAAATCTTCAAAGGTGCATTCATAATGGAATGAGATGATATGATGATCTGAAATGTAAGTACAGTGACATTTTGTTCAGCATTCTTCATCGTAGTTGTTAATGGTCCGCCAAGCAGTGCATAGGCTACCTGTACAAAGTGTATGGGACATGACCTCCAAGGCCCAGAATTAAAAAACTAGTGTTGAATGCAAATCAGCTCTAAATCAACAGAGAGAAATAATTTAATGGCGATATTTTTCAAAGAGATATAACTTTTTCCGTAGAGAAATGTTTATAGAAATTTCTCTGGTGGATAAACAACTGGAGCAAGCTAAATTAGCAATAATCAGCGGTAGATACTGACCTTTATCTTTATCATCACAGGCTGAAACTTCCAGTCTATGTGCAGACCTGTTGGTATTAATATTATAGCAGTAGTAGTACTGTGATAGTAGTAGTTGTGGTTGTAGTAGTAGTAGTAGTAGTAGTAGTTGTTGTTGTAGTAGTAGTAGTAGTAGTAGTAGTAGTAGTAGTTAGAATAAAGTTTTGGCCAGTTCATTTTTTCTTTCTCTCTCTCTCTCTCTCTCTCTCTCTCTCTTGACTCTGCAGAATGTTTACAAATTTCTCTCTTTCTTTTGTTTTTTTTCTACTTGCAGGTTGTCTAAGAAGTACAATTACAAGGCTTGTATATAGTATCCAGCTGTTTGAGGACTGATGAAATGCACCCCTCCTCAAGCCCTTTTTATAAAAAAATTTCATTTATGCATCTTGAATCTTAAAAGATGTACACCAAAATTCATATCTGAGACTAATTTCAGGGCAGGCTAATAAAATGTATAAATCTGTAAAATTCAGTTGAACCATGGACCAAAACACTTTTAGCAACTATTGAAAAAAAAATCAGGGAACACAAAAATTGGGGGTTTGCGCAATACAGGCCTGGCTTTTTAGCATTCCCCTCCATTTTCAACGTTTATTTATACGCTTAATTTGTAAAATTTCACTTCGACAATATCTTATGTAATGATTATGTAATTATTTTGTATGTACAATTATATACATTGTACAACCATATATGTTATATTGAGTTGAAAATTATGTATGTTATATCTGAGTTGAAAATGGAAAAAATAAATGAAATGAAATGAAATGAAATTCAAAGGAACCAATATTTAAATTTTTGCAAAGAAAAACTTTTCTTTCAAAGATAGATTTTTACACTCTTTGTAACAAAATAAAAAATTAGAAAAAAAAACAGTAATTAGAAAATATACTTTAGTTTACATAGTCTGCAAAATCTGTTGCAAATATCATAAAAATGTACCTTCGAAAAAAAAAATGTTTTCTTTGCAAAAATTGAAATAGATAGCAATTAAAAAGAAGTTATTCACAAATTATGATGTAAAATACTAGCTGAATTAACAAGTTGATTTCTATTTCCCCATTCTCATTCTGATATACAGCGTTGATGCCACAAAAGAACCAGATGTGCCATCTTTCGGAAGACTTGTGAATCATGGGGACAAAAAGATAGCGAACTGCAAGCAAAAGTTCTCGAGATCAGTGGAGTTCCAAGACTGATCCTTTTTGCTACCCAGGACTTGCAGATGAAAGAAGAAATATTATATGACTATGAACTTCCCCGAAATTTCAAATTCCCTCCACAGTATTATGCCAATCTGATAGAGGAACTTCAAAAAGATCGCACTGACTGTTCTGCCTGTGCATCGACAACTTCGGCTGAAACTTCAAGGAGGGCACAGAGACTATCCATGATGATCATTCTATTGAAGGAGCCTCTGAACAGCCATCTGAGGAAGAGAAGCTTAAAACAGATTTTGTGAAAGAAATTCATAATACTGACAGTTCTGCCTGTGCATTGAAAACTGCAGCTGAACCCTCTGAGGAGAGCACAGAGACTATCCATGATGATCATTCTATTGAAGGAGCCTCTGAACAGCCATCTGAGGAAGAGAAGCTTAAAACAGATTTTGTGAAAGAAATTCATAATACTGACAGTTCTGCCTGTGCATTGAAAACTGCAGCTGAACCCTCTGAGGAGAGCACAGAGACTATCCATGATGATCATTCTATTGAAGGAGCCTCTGTACAGCCATCCGAGGAAGAGAAGCTTAAACCAGATTTTGTGGAAGAAATTCATAATACTGACAGTTCTGCCTGTGCGTTGACAACTGCAGCTTTCACCGATGGACCAACCTTTTACATCATGCACTTTTGTATGATTTTTTCTGTTGTTGTCGGTTTCCCCCACCCTTTCCAGGATGACGAGAACCCGAACTCTGTCTGCATCAAAACAAATGAAAGAGAGGTGTTTGAATCGACAAGCTTCGAAGTCAAAGCTGAGGAGATGGCAATCTGCAGCACAGACACAATTCATACTGCACTTAGCTGCTACATATCATCATTCTATGCCTTCAATCTGGCCTACATACCACGGCTTCAGAAGACAATTTTATTCATTCAGAATTTCTTCCCAGGTGTTAAGGATGGAACCAGTGAGGAGAAACCAGTGCTCACCCTGGCATCGAGATTGACCAAAAAGTCACGACATTAAATTGAAACACATCTCTTGGTTGGTTATGAATGGTTTTTATTTGGGAACAATATTTGTGAGTTCCATTTACCTTTGTCCTTGGTTTAAAGGTCACTTGAAGCCATCCCCCCCCAACACTCAAAGAAAAAAAAAAGGGAAATGAAATGGCAACATAATTTTATTGATTCCTGGGTCAAGTGGAATACATTTATGGACATAGCCAAAAATTTATATGAACTGCACACAAGGCCAAGCTTTAACTACACATGCCCACTACTATTGATATGTAAAATTTCTTACCATTTAGCTGTTTATGCTGGATTTTATGACTGAACTTTGCAGAATGTAATCACCAGGGGGGAGGGCACTTGGTACTGCTTGTATATAGTCATGACGTAGCCTGTGAGGCACATCCCTGTAGGCCCTACTGCCAATTATACAAAGTGCCCTCCCCTCTGGTGATTTAGAGGTCTCGTGTCAGAACTTACTGCCACCCCGATAGTTGGAAATGTGCACTTGAAGAGTGTAAAGGAAGATCTGCTCAAGTACACACATCTATTGTCTCACAGGGATTATCAGCTCTTATTTCATTGTGATAGGTTTGTGTACTTCATTAGATCTATCAGTTAATAGTTGTAACTTAGGGAATCTTTGTACAACTCTGGGGTGCGTGCATAGGCTGTCGTGTGTACGTGTGAGTGTATAGTTTTGGTGCGTGCTGTGTGTGGACCCACCCACTCTTTCGGCTGGATATTTTCCGTCAGGAAAATTTAGTCACCGTTGGATCCAATTCTAGCCAGGTATTTACCGGATAAGGTTGTCATGTCTGATGGTGAAGATAAGATCCCCATTAATATGTGCTCCTTTGACGAGCTCAATGATGTACCAGGGCTAGCTCCAGCTCAGGCCGGAATAATTTTGGGACTCCGATCTGAGCACGGAAATATAACCCCCGAACTTTTTGAGGTGTCTCCAGGGCTGGCAGAGTCTAGGGGGCTACTTGATAAGTTTGATTTTTTTAAAGATAAGTTTTGGGGGCAGTCAAGGCACATTTCCCACTCTGTTGGGGCATCAGGCTCCGGCCACAAACACTCCCTGCAGGGCGTCAGCTCAGCCGGGGGAGGGGTGGGTGTCTGAGAATACATACATGTACCCCTACGATGTTTACCCGCCCCATTTATCAAACCAAGAGAACAAATTATGTAGGTCGCAGGGGGAGATCCCAGTTCCTTCCTATGTACCTGGGAAGAAGCAGTCCTCGTCTAATTCCCATAAGGTGACCCTGAAGGGCAGCAGGTCCATGGGAAATCAGCCAATAGCCAATGGGGAGGGTGGATGAGGCCCCTAGAGGGTCATATGAATCTGGAAGGCTCTCTCGGATGGGGGGCGTCCCCGCCGACTGGTTGGGACACTTTGGCCCCTCTACCTGGGAGTTTCCTGAGGATGGGGGTTCAGCAGGTGCCAATAGGGGAGATGTCAGTTTAGGGCGGGGTCTACAGACCCCACCCTTCCAGGGCCGGTATTCAATTCAATACTTCGATTAAGTAAAACTTTTACTAAGTATTTTACTTGGCTCAGCAAAATGCTTAAACTCGTATTCAATTCACTTCTAACATTGTCTAAGTATTTTACTCACAACGACCCGACTTTGAGCAAAATACTTAGGCACGATGACGTCACCAACATCATTCAGAAGCAATTTTAGAGAGTGAAAAATTTGTGCGGTGAGCGATCGTTTTGTCTATGGGAAATTACGTGTTAAAAATAATCACGCAGACGACTTTTTCATGTACAAACATATTGGAAGATTTGAGCCTGTGTGAGAGGGAGAAAGAACCACAAAGATATGGAGCAAAAGTCAAAGAGAAAGACAAATTATTCTGAAAGAGAGAAGATAATTCTCATTGAAGAGTATAAGGCAAGGGAAAACATCTTAAAACCCCGCCTAGGATCAACCGTGTCACTCAGTGACAAGGAGAATGCATGGAAAGAAATCACTGACAAGATAAATGCAGCCAACCCGACTACTTTCCGATCTGTCGCCGATGTCAAGAAAAAGTGGAACAACCTCAATACATCCATACGATCAAACCTTCATGAGAAGAAAAATGCTGAAAAAACTGGTAAAGAAATATTGTAATCTATAATTCCTTGCTCCCGTGTTAGTGAATTAATTTTCCTCAAAACATACTACAAAAGATGTAAACAAACCTCTTTCTCACGATCAGCTGAGGACATGAATGACCTTAAATTGAACCCATGCACCGCGCAATATGCACTATATGCAAACGCTATAGAGCGTTGTTGTCGACATGGAAATTTCTTCGTCTAACGTTGTGTTATATTGTTCGATCGGTTGATCATGCCAGTTATATAGGAAGCATTGATTTACAAGCTTTCTGTGATTCACCAACATTTTAGTCAGTTAAGGCAGTTTGAAATGTTTGTCAAGTTTGGTGGATTGATCACTGATGGGGATGCTAGTTGACGCTTCACTGCAACAACGGATGATTTATTCATGGCATCGTCCCTGGGCGCCGGGCCATGGGCATGGCATGGGGCTACTACTACTACTACTACTACTACTACTACTACCTAACAGCTAGCTTGGCATTGCCATTGCTTTGGGCTAGCCGGGCATGCAAGTAGGGTATACGGTCTATGAATCTTTTGATCAGTTAGTAGTTCAAGCGTTGTAAATATAGTCTCCAGTTTCAATTTGAATTACAAGTTGTGAAATTTTGATTACTATTGCTATATTACTGATTACTATTAACTTGGGTCTTATTTTCATTTCAAACCTTTAATCAACCAAGTAAGTTTGAGCTATGGATAGCTTTGAAAGAAGAGTAATGACCAAGATTTCTCCATTTTCTTGCTTGAATTTATCGGCCCGCAACTTTATAATCCCATTGCCTGGGCTTGGCTATTTTGTTTCATCTGTTTGTGACTCTTAGTTACTCCACTGCAGAATTGCAGCAGAGTAACTAAAAAATCGCAAACAGAAGAAAGTGTCGGCACGCACGCAACAGGATCATACCATAATATATTTATAGATCTAGATAAGGAAATATAGGTCTTAACTCTTAACGTGCCGGAAACACGTATTCGTGCATGCGCTGGCGTGCCACACACACACAAATGAGTTTCCGTTCGCTTGCCATGTACACACAATCGCTCATCCGCTCGCGTGCCACGAACACATTTTCGTGCAGAAGTACGCACACTAATTGTAATGCCTATTGTACTGTGATTATTGCGTTCACGCTCCGAAGCCTATTGTTATTGTATTCAGCGTGCTCAGTTGTTTTACTTTGGCTTGCTTCGACTACATCGTTACATAGCGTTTTTCAGAGTAAATTAAGATTTTTGTCATCAAATATTCTCAAGTTGTGATCATGGCTCCTCGTCGCAAGAGAGCACGATACATAGACCCAGATTTGGTACGTGAAATGGTATTGCAGCCAGTGGAATCCATGCGGGCGGACTCCGACTCGGATTCACCTATCGAAAGTGACAGCGATAGTTCGGACAATGAGATTGACAATGGTCCCACGCGTAACAATCCAAGTGGGGATGATGATGTCAGTGGCATGCACGACTCGGATAGTGAGTTTGAAGAAGACGCTGAGATTGAGGCTCCCCCTGAGAACCAACGAGACCATGATCAGCCCTGGATAAGTGTTGGCAAGGAGCAATGGGATCCGAACTGGCTTGATCATTACGATGACCAGCCCAAACTACTGTTTGATGCCAACAACAAGAAACCAGTTGACTTCTTTTACCGCTATTTTCCGGAGGATTTATTCGATACCCTGGCAACCCAGACCAATTTGTATGCTCAACAAACTCGTCAGAAGCTTGGTGTTCTACAAAAGCACTCTCGTCTGAACAGATGGAGGGACACTTCTTCAGATGAGATGAAGGCATTCACTGCCCTCCAGATTGCAATGGGCCTTGTCTCAAAAGCATCTCTGCCAATGTATTGGGAAGAGCATTGGCTTTTAGGAACCCCAGGATTTGGGACTGTCATGAGTCGAAATAGGTAAGTCATCATTATTCACTCGCGTAAATTTCCATTATCATTAGTCGTTATTTCCCATTGTACCCCCCACAAAAAATAGATCTCTAAATAAATAAATAAATTAAAAAGAATAATTAAAATAAACCAATAAATTAATGAAATTATATTTTTTAGACCGATTGCGCGTTAAAAACATTTTCGAAAATTTTTATTTTTTTAGATGAAATTGTTTTTTTTTAATATGTATATAGATAAGTCAGGGCATGGATGCAAAATAGCTCTTTGCTGGTCGTTTGTACCTGTCTAAATATATTCTAATAGCTAATAAATAAATGAATTGAAATTGTACTCTTTTTTTAACTGTGGAACAAATAATTTTCAATTATTTCAAATAAAAATTCGAAAATAATAAAATTATGAATGATTAAATAAATTATTGTTATATTAAATTCAAGGATATTGCATGAAGAAAGCAGTGTTAGTGTTGTTTGTAATTTTCTCAAAATTCAAAATGAGGTAGTTATTACTTTTGTATTTATTTTGTTTCTTTTTTTTTCTTATTCATTACTTGCTGCAGATACCAATTGATCCACTCCTTGCTGCATTTTGTTGACAACGAGACACGCGTACCTCGTGGGGAAGAAGGCTACAACGCTCTCTTCAAGATCCAGCCAGTCATCGATCGCGTCCGTCCAACTTACCAGGCATCCTTTTCTCCTGGCCGGAACCTCTCGGTAGATGAAAGCCTGGCGCCGTTCAAGGGACGAGTCGGATTCAAGCAGTTTATGCCTCTGAAACCAACCAAGTGGGGCATCAAGTTCTGGGTGATCACAGACTCTGCTATGGGATTTTGCCTAGATTGGTCAGTGTACACAGGCAAGGATGAAAGACAACCAAGAGACGGTGATGGGTTGACATCACGTATTGTGAAGAATCTTTCACAGTCGTTCAACGGTTCTGGTCGAACTGTCTACATGGACAATTTTTACTCTTCACCAGACCTCTTTGAGTATCTGCAGGAGCAGAAGTTGGGTGCATGCGATACTTTGAGACTGAACCGAAGAGGAGTGCCACCGGCAATGAGAGAGGCATCACTTCGAGCTCGCAAAGGAGACGACCCAGCGTTTTTCCGCAAAGGCGATATGTTGGGTGTTGCTTGGCATGATACTAGGCGAGTCAGCGTGTTGTCTACTGTCCATGGTACAGGAACTGTTGAGAAGACGATCCGGGACAAGCGATCAGAGACTGGAACACGCCAAGTGAAGAAACCTTGTGCAGTAGAAGGATACAACGAGTCGATGGGTGGCGTGGATCTCCTCGATCAAAGGATGTCTTATTATCGGTACCCACACAAACATCTGAAATGGTATATGGTGGTGTACCATTTTCTCATGGAGGTAGCCCTGGTGAATGCGTATCTGTCGTACCGTGTTGCCACCAACGACAAGAAGACGAGCACGCGACAGTTTAGGAGTGCTGTCATCAACGGATTGGTGAGCAACTACGTTAAGCCCGAAACAACTGGAAGGCCCAAGGTACTTCGAGAAATCAATCGAAACCAAGAGCTCAGGTATCAAGGGGAGCATTGGGTTGCCAAGTCAGACGATCCAAAGTACCGTCCTGCATGTGTGGTTTGTAAGAAGAACAACAAGCGGGTTACCACATCATTCCTGTGCGTAACATGCAAACTTCCAATGTGCGTCCCATGTTTCAAGAAATATCATAAGAAGCCCTAAAATCCTGAACTGTTTGACCATGAACTGGACATTAATTTGCTGTATTTTCTTATTGCCTTCTTATCTGTGTATCAGTGATCTTGGACATCAGTTATCATTTCTAGACAACTGGGAAATGTGAATTAAGCCGCGAAGAATTGTTATTTCATTAATTTTATTACCATTTGTCATAATGTGTCATAATATGAATTGGACCAGAAAATTGCCATTTTGCAACATTGCCATTGATTTTCATGAACAGATCTTGTGTTATTATTATTGTCACTATTTATTTATTGCTATCGGTATTACTGTTTTTTTAGACACTTGTGTCTAATATTCATACATGTATATTATATGTGAGGCCTCAACTTTGCCATCAATTTTACAAGAAAGAGCAATATCACTATTTTTCTTCATTGTTGTCAATATGCATCGCCACAATTTTGCCTTCATGGGCCATTTCAATTGCTGTCGAAGAAGAAATGTTTTCTTACTATTATTCATTTAGAATATTGTGTCTAATAAACACAGCCATGAATTTGTAATTGCAATTTATTGTCACTATTTATTTATTGGTATCGGTATTACTGTTTTTTAGACACTTGTGTCTAATATTCATACATGTATATTATATGTGAAGCCTCAACTTTGCCATCAATTTTACAAGAACGGGCATTATCAATATTTTTCTTCATTGTTGTCAATATGCATCGCCACAATTTTGCCTTCATGGGTCGTTTCAATTGCTGTAGAAGAAGAAATATTTTCTTACTATTATTCATTTAGAATATTGTGTCTAATAAACACAGCCATGAATTTCTAAATATGTAAATGATTTCAGGTGAAAGATGTTGTGGGAGAAGACCTTGTCATCAAGTACATGGCCGAGTCTCGTCCAGGGTTATTTATATGGCCAGTACATGAGGATGTGTCTCAGGAATGTAGAAAACAGATAGTGAAGAAAATGCCTAACCCTGTCCTTCGGGAAGACATCAGCAGCACTAGATTAAAGTTTTTCACCTTTGCAGAACTCTCCCCAGAATCATGACTTACTCCATACAATTTATGAATGTCTTATTGATAATGAATCAAGTCATTCCATCTTCTACAGAGAACTTGTGTAAAGTCCAGTACACCCAATATCGTCCGAAACCATCTCCTTTAAAATCCTTACAATATTCTCTACTGACTCTCGTGTAAGAGGAAAACCTAGAACTGCTTGTATTGATGTTAAGAAGGAGACGTGATTATTATAGCTGGATCATGCTAATTTATTGTTCTCACATTGTACTTCAGTATAAAGATTGTAATCACCTCTGTAGGCTTGTGTGGTATGAAAACATAAAATTTAAAGCAAGCTGGCACAAATTTTAGCAACCAACATCTTGGAGCGCATATATGACCTTCTTTTCTCTCTGATATTTACCATCTTTACTGTGTTTTGAGTGCTTTTTCTACAATGGTGTAAATTGTGTTGGACTACATCCCTCCAGAGAACATTTTGGAACTAAAGGTGATACCATTTTAAGCGAAACTCGTGAAATATTTATATGTTGAGGATTTGGTCTTCATATCATCATTTAATCTGTATCCCCAGACATTGATTTTTAAGTCAGCTATACATTAAGTTTACCTCAGGAGAGACATCACAGTTTAAATGGGCACCAGTACTGTAAAGTCAATGACCCAGGGGCTATAATCCTATTGTGCTGCCTTCAATAGAAAGACTTTCCAATCTACGCAAGATAGCCTCAATTGTTCAACATGTCGACCTCTCCTGTTACCACCAGATCACGGTCAAAGGAGAACTCCTCTCTCACAGAAGAAGTCATTAAGGATCTCTTGCAGAACAAAGGCTTTATAGCATTGGTGCAAGACTCAATTAACAACAAGATCAGAGCCCTGGAAGAAACTATTGAAAAGCAAGAATCAGATATAATGGACTTGCAGACCAGCAATGCTACTAAGGAAAGAGAAATAGAAGAGCTGAAAAAGAAGGTAAACGAGCAAGCAGAGCAGATGAAAGGGGTTACTCTGAACATCAATGCACAAGAACAATACTCACGTCAAAATTGTCTTCGTTTCTTTGGGTGCCCGGAGAGAAAAGGTGAAAGCACTGACAATATTGTGATGAAAATCGTCAAGGACATCCTGAAGGTCGACCTCAATATTGATGACATTGAGAGAAGCCACAGAGTTGGTATGCCGGATCAGGAATCTACCAGTGGTAAAACACCTCGCGGAATCATTGTCAAGTTTAAGTCTTATCGAAAGCGTCAAGAAGTAATAGCGAATAGACGAAAACTGAAAGGGCACAAGAGGGCAATAGTCGAGGACCTTACGATAGCAAATCAAAAGCTACTGAGTACCACGAAAAAACATCCTGGTGTTGAGACTGCCTGGACCAATGATGGTAGAGTTATTGCTCTACTGAAAGGAAGTGAACACACGAAAAAACTCATAAGAAATGAATATGACCTGAAAAAACTACATTATGATAAATGAAAAATGAATCTTTGTACTATGTTCCACCTGATCTTCTGGAGGGAAAGTTTGCCATCATTTCAAAAAAGTGAACATTTTTGATCATATATTTTGTTGCATTTGTATGAAATGTTACTTATATATTCCTGTTTAGGAATTCATTCCTTTTGATTTTTTTTTTCCCAAGAAAAAAACACGACATTTTCCCTTTATTTATATTGTATTTATACAAAACATTACCCATTATTCCTCTTCTGTAGGAATCCAATGCTTTTGAATTTTGTTGTATATTTTTTCTATTTCTGTGTCATTCATCCACTAATATTTTTGCATTGTCTTTTTATCATTCTTACATGTACATGTTTTACACATGATGAAAGGATGTAACCATTTTGCCTTGTCTTTTTGTGCTCATTTATATATGAGCTGCCGTTATATTCCTTTAAATCAAGGTTATGGCAATATTGTTTTCTACAAAGCTGCTTTCCCCTCATTTTCTTTTTCCCCCATTGTTGTAATGGAAGTCTATAATAATATTATTCAAAACACACTTCTGTATGAACAACCCACTTAACGATTTTGATCCTGAACTGCATATTAACAGCTTATCGGAACCTTTTACTTGCAATTCCTACACCCCTTCAGAGTTTAATGAACACTTTCAAAGTTTTAATGAATTTAGTATGATACACTTTAATGCTAGAAGTCTTAATACAAATTTTGACAACATAAGTGATTTTTTGTCTACTCTAAACAATAGCTTTTCAATTGTAGCTTTATCGGAAACATGGATATCTGGTTTACCAGTAATTCCTTTTCATCTAGACGGCTATAACTTTGTAAACTTTGACAGAATATCTGGTAGAGGTGGAGGTGTTGGTTTGTTCATTAAAAATGATATAAATTTCCGTATAATAAATGATATTTCTCACCCTGTAGAAAGAGAAACCTCATGTGAATATTTATTTGTTGATTTATTTAGACATGACAGAGATAAGTTGACGATTGGAGTTTTCTATAGAAAGCCTGGTACTGATATTGTATCATTCATAAATTTTTATTCTGAAGCACTTAGTAAACTTAGTAATGACAAAAGAGATATGATAATGACAGTTGACTTTAATATTGATTTGATGAAATTAGATGAAGAGAATGTAAATTATTTTTTGAATATAAATTCTTCATTTGGCCTTCATCCATCCATTGCTCATCCAACTCGTGTCACCATGAATACATCATCTCTTATCGATAACATTTTTGTAAATATATTTGAATCAGATATTGAAAGTGGAAGTTTTTCTGTTGATATAACAGATCATCTACCTGTATTCATTGTATTAAAGAAGACTACTTTGTTATCAAAGAAACAGCAAACTGTCAACAGTCTCAGACGTTTAATAACTGATGATGGAGTTAAAAACTTACAAAAAGAACTTTACGATACGGATTGGTCATCACTGTACTCTTGTAATAATGTAAATGATGCATATGATATGTTTTTATGTAAGTTCACCATTTTGTATGATAATAATTTGCCTTTGAGTATTAGTAAAAGAAATAAATTGTGTATACGTAAACCATGGATAACTCCTGGACTCTTAAGAAATATTAGAAGACAAAATAACTTATTTAAGATTTTTTTGCATAATCGAACAACTTCCAATGAAGCAAAGTACAAAAAATGTAGAAATAGGACTAACAATATATTACGTCATGCGAAAAAGAATTTTTTTTGTGATAGATTAATGAAAACAAAAAACAATGTGAAGGGTACTTGGTCCATCATAAACAAACTCCTGTGTAAACCTAAACAGAACTTACCGCAATATATTTTATGTAGTGACAAGAAAATCGATAACCCACAGTGCATTGCCGATGAATTTAATAGGTATTTTATAAACTGTTGTACCAATATTCTACGCTCTTCTGAAGGAACAATAGAAAATGCTAAATTTAAGGAATACCTTAGTAAATCTTTCGCAAATTCAATGTTTTTTAAACCAGTTACTGAAATAGAAATTCTTGAAATAACTAAATCGCTCAAGAAAGGTAATTCATGTGGATTTGATGGTATTAATATTAATATTGTTAAAAAAAATCATATATTCTATTTTAAAACCTTTGTGATATCTATTTAATATGTCAATAACATCAGGTAGTGTTCCAGATAAGCTAAAAATTGCCAAAATTGTACCAGTTTTTAAGAAAGATGACCCCCACTTATGCAAAAACTACAGACCTATTTCAATATTGCCAAGCTTTTCAAAAATATTAGAAAAATGCATATATAATCGCTTGTATTCATTTCTTTTGTCTAATAGAATATTAACTGACGGTCAGTATGGATTTAGGAGTAATCATTCAACGTGTCATGCTCTTATAGATTTACAAGATAAAGTTGTATCCGCATTAAATGATAACAATTTTGGGGTAGGTATATTCATTGACCTTTCAAAGGCATTCGATATAGTAAATCACAACATTTTGTTACATAAATTACAATATTATGGTGTACGTGGAATCCCATTTCTCTGGTTCAAAAACTATTTATGTAATCGTTATCAATTTACAGTGTTTGACAATATTTCTTCCACTTATAGTTTGGTTAAACATGGGGTCCCTCAGGGTTCTATATTAGGCCCCTTGCTATTTCTTATTTATATTAACGACATTGTATTATCATCAAGCAAATTCGATTTCATAATGTATGCAGATGACACAACATTGTTTTACACTCAACCCGATTTGAAAGATGTAAATATTAATTCCGAATTGCTACAGGTATCTATGTGGTTTAAAGCTAATAAGTTAGTGATTAACTTAGCTAAATCATCATTTATTTCATTTCATAACAAGCTGTCTAATGCTAGTAAAATATGCAGTGATCTTATGTTAAGTATTAATTCTACTCAATTAGCTAAGCCGAAGTCCGTCTGCTTCCTAGGAGTTCAAGTAGATGAAAATTTGAATTGGAATACTCATATTAACTATATAAGTGCCAAAATATCAAGATGTATTGGGATTATGTATAAATTAAGAAACTTTCTTCCTTGTTCAACCTTATTTTCATTATATAATGCCTTAATTTTATCACATATCTTGTACTGTATTACTGTATGGGGTAATTGTAGTAGATCAAAATTAGACGTCCTTTTTAAATTACAAAAAAGAGCAATTCGTATATGTACTAGTAGTGATTACATGTCACCCTCAGCTCCCATCTTTCGCAAACTGAATACTATGAATATATTTGACCTTTTTCGATACCAGGTTGCATTACTAGGATTTTTTTACTTTAAAAATAAATTACCTAACAATATCACTAAAATGTTTGATATTAATCGTGTAATTCATTCCCACAATACACGCACCAGTACTTTATTTCACCTATGGAAAGTGGGAAAAACTTATTTACAACGGGCAGTTCGTTTTAATTTCCCAACCGTATGGAATTCACTACCAAAATCTGTTCATTCATGCAGTTGTCTCTCCCTTTTCAAAAGAAAACTAAAACAATACTTTACTTCAAAATACATTTATTAAGCAGCTTTGTTACCACTCTTAAAATTTACTTCCTTTCTTGTTTGTTTTAGTTTTTGTTTGTTCCCTTGTCTTAGTTTTTTTTTCTGATTAGCTCTTATGTCGATTTTTATATACCAAATAGCCTCCAAATATCAATTTATGCTTATGGAGACTTGTTTTTACAAGGCCCTCTTTGGCTTTATTTTAAGTTCTCCTCTTTCATTTCATGTATTGTAATATAGGCTCAATTGACATTCAAATATCGTATGATATTTTTTTTTTTTTAAATGAATGTTTATATGATATACGTGTAATGTATAATATGCTTGTAAATACATTTGTCATTGTTTTTAGAGATGAAATAAACGAACGAACGAACAAAGACACAATTATTTACTGAATGCTCAATTGAATTAATGCATTATATTGTGCAAAATAACCCATTTAGTAAGCAGTGTCAATTTTTTTTTTATTTGGTACAATATGAATTCAGATTTTAATTACATCAGAATGATTGTAATAAATATTTGATTTGAATTTAACTTGAAGTGAATGATCATAATTTTGAGAAAAAATAGAATTAACTAGAACATTTATGAAAAATGAAGAAATATAAAAGGTAAATATGTATCAATCATACACACTGTAGTTAGCAGTTAAAATAACTAGAATAAAAGCATACAAATCCTGTATAGACAATTTGTAATTAAGGTCATGTTGTTTGGGAAATATCAATAATATGATTAGTGTTTGCCTTTTAATCTATATTGTATCAACTTCTTTCCCAGTCTTGATGGGAATTGATTGCAAGCTAATGCTTACTTGTAGTTAAATGCATGCTGAATTGTTTAACAGTCTGTTACGATTGGGCACTGTATCTGAGGCACATTTTGGCTACTGACTATTTAAGACCTAGATTACTTTTAAATTTGTATCTAAGGTTTTGTGAAATTTCAATTTCAATGAAATGATTACTGTATGCCCTTTATTCTATATTGTGCCAACATCTTTCCCAGTCTTGATGGGAATTGATTGCAAGCTAATGCTTACATGTAGTGAAATGCATGCTGAATTGTTTAACAGTCTGTTATGATTGGGCACTGTATCTGAGGCACATTTTGGCTTCTATTTAAGACCTAGACCTAGACTACTTTTAAATTTGTATAGAAGGTTTTGTGAAATTTCAATTTCAATGAATTGATTACTGTTTGCCTTTTATTCTATATTGTGCAAACTTCTTTCCATGTGACTATCTTGTCAGTTTTAAATGCGAATTTGAATTTGCGATTCAGGTGTTCATAATTTTATAAATATAAACGGTTCATCCATGGACAATTTAAGTTGTACGCTGAAGTTTGTTGCTTCCTTTTGCAGTTGGCTCAATTAATCTATTTTACAGATTTACAAACTGTATATCAGTTGGCAAATTCATTGATTTCATTTTACTAAATAATTAAAGAATATTCACATTTCACTTATTCTCCATAAATCTGTAGCTTTTGAAGTTTTGATAGGGAACACATGTCACACTGGCCAGGCAGTAATTTTAAACAAAATGAATTAATAATAATAATATGGTCCATTTATATAGCGCAGCTACTATATGCATATACTCTACTGCGCTCTACAAAGTTAATATTATTACCCCGGCTGAAGGAGCTGCCATGCAAGGCGCTAACAGGAATTTCTTCCCACCGGGTACCCACTTATACACCTGGGTGGAGAGTGGCAAATGTGGATTAATGTCTTGCCAAAGGACGTTAGTGCCAGGCCGGGATTCGAATCCTCAACCCTTTTATTAAGAGTCAAGTGACAGAACCACTACACCATGACACCTCCAATAAATGGTGTTAAAAGTTCAGAAACATACAATGAATTAAACAGAATTTAATCTAATTTATTTTTTTTTTCAGAATTTACAATGACATATACACAAAACAATTTGAAATGATCAATGCAATGAAACATTTTAACCTATGCAACCATTATGAATATGAAATATGTGTCCAAAAACAGAATTCAAACAAACGTTTAGATGCCTGCTCCGTCCAACCGTTACATACGTTCCCTATCCTTATTCACTGGGTTCCAACATGCATCAACAATTATAACTTCTAGATTGTTTTTATCCTGGAATATATTAACATTGCATCAACATCCAGTACACAGTGACACCAAATGAATAGAGTACACACCATTAAAACATGTGTGAAAGAGTTATTCATATAATAATCCATGATGCATTGCAAACATTCCTTTGATATTTGTTTTTCTGATTCACAAAAAATCTAAAAAAAAAAAAATTAAAAAAAAAATCTGAGATGATTGACTTGATGTTTTATTTATACTTAACTCACATGAATGAACATTGCATAATATATATATATTGAGCAAATAATAAATAAGAGGTAATTTAAGTTACAAAATTCTGTCCAATGTTACATACGTTCCCTCGAGTACAAGTCCTACTTTACGACCTCTGCAAAGTTAACAAAAAATCACACTTATCTTTTCCCTCACAAAAATATAAAATATAGATATTGGACAAGCAAAGGGAGAAATTTGATTGCTCTATGGGTGAAAACAAACATATTTACATCACAGAAGTACACACTTATCACAGAAATGCCCAATTGCTGAATTGTCTGGAGCATCAAGATTGTGTGTGTTTCTCTTTTCTCTCTCTGTGTATGTGTGTGTGTGTGTGTATGGAGGGGGGGGGGTACATGTGTGGTACTTTACAACAAAACTATGTTTCCTACTTTTTTCTCCACATCAGTCATTGGTGCCACTCTACCCTGGGGGGAGGCTAATCATCACCAACGAACAGAAGCGGCAGGCCTTCCGGAAAGGGGTTACGAAGGAGACGCTCCTCACCAGTCTCCTGGAAGTGGTCTTCGGCCAGGAGACTTTAGCGAGGGGCAAGGCCTGCGGGAAGAGGGTGGCACCAAATAAAGCCCCCCCCCCCGGATGAGACGGTGCCCCTGGACCCCGACCTCTTGGTTGAGATCAAGGGTAACAAACATTTTTGTTTCCAGCTGGATAACATACAACATGACAGAAGCCCTTTAAAAGTTTTTGTTCAGAACTGATATCTTAAAATTGTACATGTATATTTCTGTTAGATGCAGTATCTCTCTCAACATAACAAAAGTCTCAGGACAAGTTACTGTCATAAAAATTTTGCTACAAGACAATTAAATTTTAAAGAAGAATTATGTTAAATATGTACATTGGGTTTACATGCAGAGTCTTTGAAGATGTATTTGACATAGTAGGTTAAAATGTTGAGTTAAATATACTTAAAATATCATTTTGTATCTGTGTTCTGAAAGTAATTATAATTTGTTATTTATTTTCTTGTTTCAGAATGCATCCTGAAAAAATTTAGGACACAAACTGGAATGGCCTGCTTCTCACGACGTGAGTTTAACGAAAAAATAAACTCTAAGTGTGCCTCGGCCCAGAGAGCTTTAAAAAATAAGACAAAATCTGTTTCGTTATAATGTCATTGTGATGATATATTAAGCGTTGCCCCTGTCCATCCTTTCGTCTGTCTGTCTCCCCACTTGGTTTCCCCTCGATAACTTGAAAAATACTTAATGGATTTTTAAAATTTGTGGTGTGTAAATAAATGACACAAAAATACACGATAAGTTCTGTTAAGTATACACGTTAAGCTTTCCATACATGTGTAGTACAGTTGGCCTTCCATACTCGATATAGCAACAGCTACGTTACCCATTGAAACATGTTATAACAAGTTGATGGATCAAGTGAAGATAATGTTGGCAGAATAAATATGGATGCGGTCAGACACAGATTATAGTCTCCGAGACTGATTAATTTGGGCTTGCCTATTCCCTTCAAAGAACCCTAAAGTGTACTCAGTACGTAACAACTGGCGACGAGACGGTAGGGGAATACAAAGATGGCAAGTGTGAGTAATTTTGGACCATTGTTGGACGAAGATTTCAACTGCTATGTCGAACGTTTCGAACTGCATTTGGTGGCGAACGGCTTCGGTGTGCCACAGGCAGCAGAACCGGGTGCCGAGCCGACGGCGGCTGAGCAAGCAGCAGAACGAAAAAGTTGTCGCTATATTTTTTTTGGATGTGTTGGGAGCAGAAGTCTACAAAAGGGCTAGAGATTTGTTAGCACCGGCCAAACCAGCTGACCAGTCTTACCAGGAACTCAAAGCTGTTTTGAGGAGATATTACAAGAAGACCCCAATTACAGTAGCTGAGAGGAGGAAGTTTATTAGAAGGGACTAGGCCCCTGGTGAGTCAACGAAGGATTATGTAGTAGAACTAAAGCATTTGAGTCTCCATTGTGAATTTGCAGACAAACTGGATGAGCAACTTGGTGATCGTTTCATAAGCGGCATTCGTGATGAGGGGACTGCGTTAACGTTAATGGAAAAATCTGCAGATAAGCCAAACATGACTTTCCGGGAAGCGGTTGATTTTGTCACGGACCGTGACACGGACAGTGGTTAGTATTTTGACATAAAACATCTAATTTTTATTTTGAATGATTGATGCCTCATTAAATCTAAATTCCAACATGTGATGAAGTTGTTCGGTTGAGTCTGATAATCGACTCGGTGCTAAATTTCAACAACCTAAATTCTTGATGTTTCAAAGTAGATTGAAAAAATTATTTCCCTGCATTCTTGATGAATCCCTAACACACATCCACAAATGAATATGTGTACACTCTCATGGATATATAACATGTGTTATATGCTTGATACAAGTTGTAAATATATTCTTCTTTATGTCTTGCTTGAATTTCTTTGATTATCCTTAAAACTTCCTGAACTTCCTAAACTTACCGTACTTGAAAAATTATGAATTCTCTAAGTTCTCCATTTATGACAAACACATTTTTTCACTCAATGGGTATTGACTTGGCTTCCTACGTATAATGGGTCGCAAGAGAAGCCTTTCGAGATGCAGCCCTGCAGTCCAGAGGCGGAAGATAGCCAGGCGTACTGAGCCTCCTGAAGTTCGGACATTCAGGCTATCTGATCATACTGAGTAAAAAATGGTTTATCATTCAGTCCTTTATTTTGACATCATAACATGCAAATATTCTGATCCAATCTGTACACTGTATCTTCACTTCAATTGACACGTTTATATTTTGTTTGACATAAATTTTGCAACTTTCTTTTGTTTTAATGTAGATAGTTTATTGTAGATGTACTCATGAATATGACAGTGTGAAATGGTTTATCGCTCAAACAACCATTGCAATGTATCTACCAAAGTTTCAAGAGTTTTTGTACAAAACAAGTTCTACCTTTTTAAGACAATTTAGTCTAACATTCTGTTGTACATATATTACATGTAGATAGATTTATGTCAAAGCAGATATGAACATACTGAGTAAAAAATGGTTTATCATTCAGTCCTTTATTTTGACATAACATGCCATCTCATATATGCTGATCCTATCTGTACGGTATTTTGCCTTCAGTTGACATGTTTATATTTTGTTTGACATGTATTCTACAAAACTCTGTTGTACATATGTAGATGTTTATTAAAAATGTAGATATGAATATAACAGTGTAAAAATGGTTTATCCCTTCAACAGCCAATACTGTGTATCTATAACAGACATACAGGGACCTTTTTTATGCATTATAACATGCCATCTCAAATATTATGATCTTTTCATCTGTATACTGTTGTAGCATATCTTGCCTTTAATTAACATGATTATATTTTATACATTGTGTGTTATATTTTTATTTAAAAAGACATAATCTAACATACATGTATCAATATTGTTATTCATTTGAATGAAATTAAATATTGTATTCTAATCAGTGAAGATGCCCATATAACTTTTAAAAGACACAAGAATTCCATAAGATATACATATACAGTGTACTTTCTAAGATTTTTATCAATTATTTCAATGCATAACTATTTGACCCACCAGTAAAAAAAAAAAGATATCTAAAGCCCATGGAAGCCATACAAATCTTATCTTTTTATCACAATTAACATCTAAAACCTTTTCTCTCTCTCTCTCTATCTCGCTCTTTTGTATTCTTTATAATTTCTCTATCTCTCTATTCATCTCTCTCTGATTTTCCCACTGTCTCTCACATTCATTTTCCCCACTCTCTGTCTCTCTCATTCATTTTCCCACTGTCTGTGTCTCTCTCATTCATTTTCCCCGTGTGGGTCTCTTTCATTTCCCCTCTGTCTCTCTGTCTCTCTCTCATTCATTTTCCCCTCTGTCTCTCATTTTTCCCATTGTCTGTCTCATTTTCCTCACTGTCTGTCTGACTCATTTTTCCCACCACTGTTTCTGTCTCACTCATTTTATCACCCCCCCCCCTTTCTCTCACTCTCACTTCTTTTCGACATCCCGCTGTACTTATATATGATTGAGAAACCTTTAATTTAAAAAGTACAAACAACCGCACTCTAATGTACATTGTAAGGTACACGTGCAATGTACTTACATATTTATTTCTGACCCAATACATGTAATGATAACATTTCTATATCACAATAATTGCCTCTTGACTGCTTACTGAATACACCGTGTTCTAATACATTTTTCCATTTTATAGTTAGATTTGGATTTCACTCTGTAATGATTATTGAAGTTCTTCCTCCAGTTCAACCCAAGATGCTTAACTTAATTGAACCTCCTATCTATATTGAAAGAGAAGTCTGCTATGAATCAGTTGTCTAAATATATTTCATCAATAAACTGCTTGGCTTTCAGTGTGAATAGGCAGTCTAGCTGCACATACAAGAATGTCACCCCCTCCCCCCCCCTCCCCCCCCCACACACACACCTTGATAAAGAAAAATGACTCCTACCCCCTGTGCTGCCACGGGTAATTGCTGCTTAAGTTAAGAATATAATAATATAAGCAGTGGATACAAATAATGACACATCATACAGTTAACTTTATGGAGTGATAGTTTCTTTGAATAGAAAATATTGTTATCACATTTATCAAAAATTTATACACATATGACAGAAAATTTGGATTTAACAGCATATTGCATTCTATTGTAACTGCTCTAATTACATTTAAAACCCCAGGTATGTTATGAGTTATTTTGCAGGAGATGGTAGGCCTATTGCTCTTTAGAATTGCATTTTACTGTGAGACAGGTAGCAAAGTTATTTAATTACATGTAGTACAGGAAACAGGAAGTAACGGAATTGATTTTTATAACGCTTTTTGGTTTTGTATGATAAGAAACATAGTTGCTCAAGTACATAACATATCTGTATTGAGATGTTTTATGCTTTACCATTGATATTGTTTTTAAAGTTAAAAATATTAAAACAGTTCAACAACGAACATTCTCAGACCGCAAGATTTTGCAAGCTACTATACAAACCATGAGTTGTGTAGGACATAGAGTCAGATTTTAAAATGAAATACACTCCCACTGTTGTGAAGTTCATTATTGTAAAGAGATGTTTATTAACATTTGTAAGATTGAAAATTTAATACAGATAAAGTATGGGAACTTTTAATTTAAGAGGGGAGAGAAATGTTAAGTATACACGTTAAGCTTTCCATACATGTGTAGTACAGTTGGCCTTCCATACTCGATATAGCAACAGCTACGTTACCCATTGAAACATGTGTTATAACAAGTTGATGGATCAAGTGAAGATAACGTTGGCACAATAAATATGGATGCGGTCAGACGCAGATTATAGTCTCCGAGACTGATTAATTTGGGCTTGCCTATTCCCATCAAAGAACCCTAAAGTGTACTCAGTACGTAACAAGTTCGAATTTGGAGTCCGCAGGTCAAAGGTCACTGCTCATTATATATGCAAGTTGGTTTCCACATGATAACTTCAAAAATATTCAACAGATTAAAAAAAATTTTGTGTGTGTAGGTACATAGATGACACCAAAATACAGGCTAAGTTCCAATTCTGAGTCTGCAGGTCAAAGGTCAAAGGCTCATTATATATGTAAGTGTTGAATGAATTTCTGATCGCATTAAGAGGGTGCAGGACACATCAAATTTCTAGTTAATTGTGTGCTTCATTCTAGTGTGTGATTTTAACCATATAGGATGTACACAAAAAGGCTGAGTGTACATACATTGCTTATCTGCTAAATGAATACTAAGATTATTTACATGTATGTTTGGATAGAACAAGTCTACCTCACAAAAAGAAGCACAAATCACCAAAATTTATTACGTACTAGATGTTCAAGGAGAATATTGGCAGTCTATGTCATGTACAACTTTCATTCCTTGATTTTCCTCTACCTTTGCGTGATTCTTTCTAGTGTGTTTAATTTTTGTAATATGTATATTATCTCTGCCATATTATAAGCTGAACGTGCATGTACATGTAGTTTTATTTTTCTAAATTGCTGACTTTTAGATTATTTTTGAAAGAGCAACTCTACCTAAAGTATTCGACATATTTTCATCATTTTTACATGTATGTATATAACACTACTACGTACGGGTCATGTTCTATTTCGATGTACACAGGTCAGAGGTCATAGCCCATGAGTTAGGCAAAAGTGCTTTTAATTTTTTTTATGCAAAATGTTGTTTCTAGCTGTGAGTTCTGAAATGTGCAACAGGTTTTCAGCATTTTTGTTGTTATAATAGGCCAAATTTCACTTTTGTTAAAACTCTGCTCCCTTACTGTACATATTGTCAATGGGGGAGGAAACAAAACGTGAAATGTGGCCTATTTTCATTAATGATTATTGTTCATTCTAATGTGAGTTTCTTCATGAAAGTTGGCATATATCTTCCTGAGGTCACTAACAAACAGGATCTTACGCCAAATTAAGTATCCGGTGCAGCACGGAGCAGGGACAAAGTGCTAAACTTTCTTCTCATTTTCATGATTTTCTCGTCTCTTTTGCTCACTGAAGCGTAAGAGATCAGGATTTCGATGAAAATCAAATCAGATGAACTCCCCATAAAGACTTATGATGGTTACCCAAATTAAGCAATTGAGTTTTGGTCCATAAGTGAAAAATGGACTTTTCCAGTCCCACGTGCTCACTGAAGCGTGAACTTTCCATGAAAATGCCACGGGATCATTGATACATGTACACCGGTCATATAAACATGCTAAAAATGTTATCAATATGATTTTTAGTGCATAAAAATAAAGCAATAATTACTTGAAAATTTTAATACGGTGATATTTTGTTTTTATTACGTGTTCATTCAACCGTGAATTAATAGGTATCAATTGCAAAAGTTGCAAACACCAGTCCAAAACACGAATTGCTTTGCATTAGATCAAATTTACCGCGCGAAAGATGTCAAAACTGCAGTTTTTGCAATTTTCACCTTGTGCTCACTCAAGCGTGAAATTTGGCCCTCGGGTCATTTGGTATGTTGGGAAGCACATGAAATTCATGGTGCATGCCTTCAAACGCTGAAAACTTGAAATGTGTTCCGATATCCTTGACTCAAAGTCATGATATGATGCTTGTGAATTTTAAAAAGTGACATTTTTCCTTTAGTGCCTGCTCACTCACGCATGACTTGACGGATCAATCTCATTTTCTCACAGAAGTTGGTAAATTAGTGTAGAAACATTCATGCCAATACATTTTGCTCAAAACCTCTTCGTTGAAAAGTTACAGCATTTTGTTTAGGGGTGAAGTTGCTTTTTTTGTTGTGTTTATTTTCAAGTTAGGTTTTATTACAATGCTGGGTGAAGAATAAATCAGCATCTCTTTTTAAAACACCAAATAATTCAGAAATTTTGATTGATCATGTTAAGTGGGGGCATCCATGTCCTATGGACAAACCACATTTCTATTTTTTTTGAAAAGCCTGTTTGCCTGTAGCATGATCTTCAGTTCTGATAAATACCTCAATTGTTGAATAATGTAAAGAACTGTAAGTTGAAAAAATACAGCTTTCAAATGTTACAAATATTTCTGAAATTTGTTTTTCTTGCTACTGGTACTATTATTTGTGAAAGTAAATGTTATTTATGCCATTACAGTAGTTCAGCCCTTAAATTGTCCCTTTTCTATATCTCATTGCCCTTACAAGCTAGCCAAACTGCAAGCCTAGATGCTTGCAAGCTAGTTGGCAAGCTCACAGGGCTTTTGCTAAACACTCGGGTCGTGTCGCGGCGTGGCGCGCTGGAAAACGGTAAGCACTATATAGGCACCAATCCTGTAGACGTAAGCTGAAACCCTAATCCTAATCCTAACCCTAATCCTAACCCTAACCCTAACTAGGGTTAAAGATTCTGCACTGAGGGATAAAACCTTATAGGGTTAGCTTTCTAGCAGGGGGTTATGGTAAAACGAAAAACTATTTGGAGTAGGATTGTCAGGCTACCCCTACACAAAATTTCAGGTCAAAGGTCAAAGGGCAAGGGGGTCAGTTACACGGCTAAAGTCTAAATGGGTCATAACAGTCCTTTTTGCGGTATAAAGGGGTCTATTTTCACTAACCCTGAAATTTTGGTATAAAAACGGTCATAACTTCATTATTTCTTCATATTTTTTGGAGCTTTTGGGATATGTTGTAGGGTTTACCGGGCTCTTCGTACCAATACCAGTTTTGTCGTATTTCGTTTCTTCAAAAGCTAACCCTATGTTGTTTCGTCTCTAAAAGAGACCCGCAGGTCCGTTTTCTACTGAGCATGGTTCCCGTAAAAAAACGTCCAACTTTTTTACACTAGATTATTCACCTTTCCGCTAGTAATCGTTTGAGCTCTTGCTCAGCGCTAACCCCCGCAAAAAATTTCATAAAACTCCACTTTCCAAAAAAAATTAAGTTGTTCTCTAATTAATTATACATACACTGTCTAGTTTTTAGGGAGTTTTAACCAACTTGAAATCTACATCCGGGAATTTTTTAAATTTTTTGCCAAAAAGCCCATCCTTTTGTAAGCAACATATCAAAATTTTGTTGAAAACCCTGCATTTTTCAGGGAGATATGGCAATTTTTTGAAAAAAAGAAGATTAGACTAAGAGCACCAAAGTCGGAAAACCCTAGTTTTAACCAAATTTTGCATGGCTGTATTTTCTTTATCCTGGGGGCAATTCACTTATTTTTTTTTTTTAAATGAAGGTTCGTTATTCATTAACAAGCAGTTAAAAGCTCTACTATCTGCTTTGATGGGAAAGGGGTTTAATATGACTAAACCTAATGCTCTGTAACCCTAACAAATTTTACGAATCAGGGAAAAAATCACCCTTGCTGCATGAAAACGTAGAGGGCAGCTCTGAAGTTTCCACATCGTCATTCCATAGTGTTATGTACAATTTACCTGTAAAAAATCAGTTTTGACGCCGGCACTTTTCGAGGCCGAGACTGGACTGAGTGAACTGAGTGAAAGAAAAGGAAATTGAACTTTTAGAGGTGGAAGGGGTGAGTAGTTTATTTCAAATGATGGTATTTATTAATTTAAAAAGGCTCATAAGTTATAAGAACATGGAAAATGTCATAGTTTTAGGGTTTGAGGCACGAGCAGTAGTAGCTAGTGCGTTTATTGGGGTCGATCGAGCCGGCGCTCTCATCCCTGCCGCGCTGGACCGGGCAGGCCAGCGGTGCTAGCTAGCACCCTCTCGCTGGCACGGCTGCACATGCACTGGCCCGGTCCCGGGGCTTCAATTCAACTGGGACAAGTGCATTTTTGGTAATGACTTTTACATAGCCAATGCAAGTTTTTTATATTTGTGTGACTACAACACCTATAAAAATGGAGGTTGGAAGAGACACTGATGTGATATTTATTGATGCATGCTGGTGTGAACAATAAATTTGATGGCATGCATTAGGCCTAAGTTAGAATCTATTTTTGGTACTCCTGGGTTTTAGGGGGCTAAATTATTTTGCTGGCTAACCTCAGACAATCTAATGCTTACATACACTACTAGACCGATTAATCTGTCTCTATCCGTGAGCCTCGTATTAAACAGTACGGTCATGTAATATGGTCGGCCCCGTTTAGAGACAGATGCCTTCGGGCAGGCCTGCTGTGCGGACGAAATTCGACGTCAGTGTTTCACCAAACTACCTCATGAAAGTGCCTATAATTACGCCTTTCAGATTTGAACGAAGTCACCAGACTTCGCATACACATGCCACGATACCTTATTGTTGTGCTCACTTACAATCTTTATGATATAATCCAAATTTCGTAGTAATTTTTTCTTAAGTTAAAAATTCTTCCTCTGCCTGAACTTACAAAACAAAACATTTCCACTTTTATGTTTAAATACCACAAAGGGATTCTCCTGGCTGTATTTAATAACATGTTTAAAACAAATTCTTCATTCCATAAGTATCACACTTGCACACGTAATAATCTTTGTGTTCCCTCTATTAGATCAACAATAAGAACCCACTCTATTCGCTTTACTGGTGTACATGAATGGAACTCTATACGTCAGGATCTTAAATCCAGCTCTACACTTTCTCGCTTCAAATCGTTATTGAAGCGTTCCATGTTTGAAAGGATGTCATCCATGACCGAGTAAACCCTTTCTTCTCTTTCCTCTAAGTTCTCTCTCCTTCCCTCTCTTTGTATTGCAATAGTACTGTGTGACTGTTGGTGTGTGAATGTGTGAAGTATATTTAGTGCTGCTGTATATACATGACATTTTTGTTTGTGTTGTAGAACTTGTAAGTCTGAGCTTGTTATTGTATATTAATTGTATTTTTTTCCACTGAAAAGGGCCCCATCCACAAGCACATGTTGCTTCTTGGGGGTCCTGGCTAATGTATTGTATATCTTTACCATGTATTATGATTATACCAATTGACTGTTTTATCTGCCAAATAAAGTTGAATTGAATTGAATTGAATTGAATGGATCAACTTCAAACTTGGATCATATATGCATTGGGGGTGAAAATGATCTGATTAGTTTTGGGGTCATGAGGTCAAAGGTCAGGAATTCAATAAAATACATAAAAAATACAACGTTCTTGCGATAACTCAAAACCGTTCACGGATCAACTTCAAACTTGGATCTTATATGCATTAAGGGGTGACAATGATCTGATTAGTTTTTGGGATCATGAGGTCGAAGGTTAAAGGTCACGACTTCAGTAAAACTCATAAAAAAAACACCGTTCTCACGATAACTAAAAAAACCGTTTCATGGATCAACGTCAAACTTGGATCATATATGCATTGGGGGTGACTATGATCTGATTAGTTTTGGGGGTTATGAGGTCAAAGGTCAAGGTCACAAAATTTAAGAAAATACCTACAAATACTCTGTTCTTGCTATAACTCGAAAACAGTTTCATAGATTGACTTTAAACTTAGATTATGTATGCATCAGTGATCATGATGATCTGATTACAGGTTTTGGGAAAGGGAGGTCAAAGGTCAGGTCAAGGAATTCAATTAAATACATAGAACAATAAACTGAAAGGATTTTTAGGTTTATTTAAATAATGCATTTTTTTAATCCAAAAGGTAATCTGTCAATTAGAACAGACTCCCTAGGCACCAGATAATCAACAACAATGTGCCTTGTATTTCTAGTCTGGCAATGGCAGAGGCATACATTTTCGACCGCCCGGTTAAAGTTAATTCATCTAGTTTTTCCCTGTTTTCGGTCCATGATATTAATCCAGCTCTAACAAAATCTTCAAATATGGATCCATCTTGAGTGCACCAGGTGGTAAGATTATAGTCTTGGGAAGTAAACTTCTTACAAAAAAGATGGACAAAATGATCTCACCATGTCAATATCAATTGAAAAGAAATTGTCATATTACAGATCCCAGACCTCATCAATAGGTTCTAGACATGATAAGATCCTCTTTTGCGGATCTCATAATTTCATCATCTATTTTAATTGATGTCAATATGTTAAGGATCTTGCCATAAAAACATCTGAGTAACACTTTTAAGCTTCCATTCTAATAACCATAATCAATATTCATCTTTGCAGATGGCAGAGAAACACCCTGAACTGCAACACGATACTGCAGAAGCGATGCACCATCGGCTCTTGACCGCACAAAGGAATTACCACGCCATGTCCGTTAAGGACACCAAGAAGGCAAAGCTGACGGGTTCGGTGGCGCAGACACTGAGGGTACGAGCCAGCTTTGTTTTGTTTGATGAACCACAACACAACTAATCTATCTGGATAATAATTATCCCCGAAGAAAAGTAATAGGTCAAGTCAGTTTAAATAATAACTTGAAGTTAAAAGTTAAAGCTCAGAGCTGGACATGGCCAGAATTTCAAGCTTCAAGAAGCTTTGAAAAGGGACAACCCACTGCACAAGTGCTACTTGCAATTGATGTGGATGAGGGCAGTGATGTTAGTTATGATGCTGATAACTAGGTTATTGCACCCTGAATATAGAGTTGCTGATTAAGTGAATATACAAAGCAGGTTTTAAAAGTAATAGGTACACTTGCTTCTTAAATATGTCGGGGTATATGAGAGTTAAACTTGAACTATATTGAAATCAAATCAAGCAATAAACAGAGTCTGCAGTTGGAAGAACAAAATAATAGCGATGAATTATTAGATCAGGTTCTGATAACTTTTTAAATTAAACTACTTTTCATACGCCCTTTATTACCAGGGAACTACTGAAGATGAATGTGCCTCTGACGATCAACCATGCACATCCCATGAGGAAGAAAGATCAGGCACATCCCGTGTAAGTAAATACATAGGTTTCTGGACCTGAAGATTATTAGAAAGACAGTTATGCTCATAACAGTAAAGATACTAAAAAAGTTGCTGATTAGGTAAATATACAAAGCAGGTTTTATAAAAAAAAAAAAAAAAATAGGTACACCTGCTTCTTGAATATCTTGGGGTATATGAAAGTTGAACTTGAACTATATTGAAATCAAATCAAGCAATGAACAGAGTCTGCAGTGGGAAAAACAACATAATAGTGATGAATTATTAGATCAGGTTCTGATAACTTTTGTAATTGAACTACTTTTCATACACTCCTTAATACCAGGGAACTACTGAAGATGAACATGCCTCTGACGATCAACCACGCACATCCCATGAGGAAGAAAGATCAGGCACATCCCGTGTAAGTAAATACATAGGTTTTTGGACCTGAAGATTATTAGAAAGACAGTTATGCTCATAACATTAAAGATACTACATAAGTTGCTGATTAGGTGAATATACAAAGTAGGTTTTATAAAAAAAAAAAAATAGGTACACCTGCTTCTTGAATATCTTGGGGAATATGAAAGTTGAACTTGAACTATATTGACATCAAATCAAGCAGTGAACAGAATCTGCAATGGGATGTACAAAACAATAGTGATGAATTATTAGATCCGGTTCTGATAACTTTTTTAATTGAACTACCTTTCATACGCCCTTTATTACCAGGGAACTACTGAAGATGAACATGCCTCTGACGATCAACCACGCACATCCAACGAGGAAGAAAGATCAGGCACATCCCGTGTAAGTAAATACATAGGTTTTTGGACCTGAAGATTATTAGAAAGACAGTTATGCTCATAACATTAAAGATACTAAATAAGTTGCTGATTAGGTGAATATACAAAGTAGGTTTTATAAAAAAAAATAAATAAAAAATAGGTACACCTGCTTCTTGAATATCTTGGGGAATATGAAAGTTGAACTTGAACTATATTGACATCAAATTAAGCAGTGAACAGAATCTGCAATGGGACGTACAAAATAATAGTGATGAATTATTAGATCCGGTTCTGATAACTTTTTTTAATTGAACTACTTTTCATACACTCCTTAATACCAGGGAACTACTGAAGATGAACGTGCCTCTGACGATCAACCACGCACATCCCATGAGGAAGAAAGATCAGGCACATCCCGTGTAAGTAAATACATAGGATTTTGGACCTGAAGATTATTAGAAAGACAGTTATGCTCATAACATTAAAGATACTAAATAAGTTGCTGATAAGGTGAATATACAAAGTAGGTTTTATAAAAAAAAAAAATAGGTACACCTGCTTCTTGAATATCTTGGGGAATATGAAAGTTGAACTTGAACTATATTGAAATCAAATCAAGCAATGAACAGAGTCTGCAGTGGGAAAAACAACATAATAGTGATGAATTATTAGATCCGGTTCTGATAACTTTTTTTAATTGAACTACTTTTCATACACTCCTTAATACCAGGGAACTACTGAAGATGAACATGCCTCTGACGATCAACCACGCACATCCCACGAGGAAGAAAGATCAGGCACATCCCGTGTAAGTAAAGAAAGAAGAAAGAAGCAAGAAATATCCAGGCATCTATGCTCAACTAAACTATGTTTTCAGTGTTTTGATAATATAATGAAAATAATGACTTTTTGTATCATGCAGTGGAGTCACTCCAATTCATTAACCTGTTAATCACAATGGTTTTTTTGTTGCTTTCTTTTACAAGATACCAAAGGTCTATTTGGTTCATCCATGCTCAAACAACTGGTCCAGAGCAAAATCTAAGACTTCTTCCCAAAAGTGTAATTCTTTCACTTCATTTGTCAACAGTTGTTCATGCACCTATGATCATGCCTTTTACATGCAAGTTGGTGATCTTGTCATATCTTCGGTGCTTTGTGCCATCAGACCCTTCATATTCTCCTTCTTCCATGTGGAAACATTCTCCAAACTCAGTTTTAGCATCTGGGGGCGGTTTCCTATGTATCTCCTGATATAAGTCATTTGTCTTGTCAAAACATGCTTGAGCTTCAGCAGCATAATCAGGCGAATATTCTTGGATCTCATCCGGTTTGCGGAATTGATGCATGAATGGCCGTTTTTCTACTGCAAGCATAATACATGGAGGTATGTTCAAGTATGCATATTGCATTTGGGATTTGCACCAAGGGCAAGCAGAAACTTCACATTGTCAGGCTGCAGCCTTTCACAGGCTATCATCAGAGGTGTTTTCCATTCATCTATGCATATGGTATCAATATCTATCCCTTCTTTATAATTTTCAACATAAGTCTTCAAGTCACCAATCTTCTCTACTTCTCCACTCTTCAGAAGGGCTGTCAGTTTGACTCCACTGTGCCTTGCACTGCCTGCACCCTTCTTCTTCCTGCTCTTGGGACCACCTGTGGAGGTTGAAGCCATGGCTATTTATCAATGCTGCATGAAGGAGTCATCTCCTTTCTCAGAAAACAAATGCAATGTCCCCTACGCAAGTCATTGGCTTGTTAATTAATCACAATGATTTTTTGTTGCTCTCAAGATACCACAGGTCCATATGAACCACTACACCATGAAACCTTTACCCATTATTATATATATTATTAATTCTTGCAGTTACGGAAGATGGAGGCATTGAAATTCCCTGGAGATGAGGAAGGTAGCTGCGATGGGTCACAATCCTTAGTAAGTGAAATAGATCTGTAGTAATGAAATCAAAGTTGACAAATGGCCATGCAAAGGAATTACTGGATGTCATGATCTAAGTTAAACTTATGTTGCGACAAACAATGAGACATCTTCATTGAAATGGAAATTATGCGAAATCATTATGCGGTACAGATTTATCTTTTTTTACAGATTGTAATAAAATTATTACATGTAAAAATTTGTTAGAAAAATCAAACACATATTCGAATCTGAAAATTTATTTTGATATTATTGTTTCTATTCATGATGCATTTTCTCCCATATCTCTTGTACTCTTTTTCTCTTCCAGTTCACAGGGTCACAGAGCAGTAGCCACCGGGAAATTAGAAAGAAGCGAGTGAGATTTTCACAAGAGAAGTTCAAGCCATTGAGAATATGTTTGAGTGGTTTATTGATCAAAAAAGTGTTCCCTCTGTTTCTACAGCAAATGAAATATTACAGGAAAATCCCACATTAAAAGAAATCTTGTTCAGGCGCACGCCAAAAGATGTTGTTGACAAAGTAAAAAATATGATTTTAAAAATGTAGTTTGAATGGCAATTTGTGTTAACAATTTACCATGTGTAACGTCTGAAACACATTTTTAAACACTAGTTGATCTCAAACATTTGTTTTGATACTTATTTACCTAAATCATGTGCAGATTTGTTTCAAAATTGATATTTTTTAAAATCATGATGATTGATTCATCTAAGGTGCCCTTTCTTGTGATTTATGACCTAAAAGGTTATATTTGTTGTTTCAGACGTGACATTTGTTTCGGATGTTACAAATGTTAACGGAAAGTTAATTTGGATTATATAATCATAATGCAGTTGGTTGTTGCATTATTTTTTTTTCTGTGATAAAAGCCTACATCAAGTCTCTTTGAAAATGAACAAAAAAGTTCTTTGTGTTATTCCCCCTTTTCTAATTACTTCTAAATAAAAATTGTTTCGGACATTACCAAATCGTTAACGGGAAAAGACACAACCTGTTCATATCATGATAATTATTTCTTTAATCATTGGCTTACAAAAAAAGTAATGTTTTCTTTTTCGGTGACAGGATAAGAAAACTATAAGTTCTATTTTCATTTGATATTATATCATTAAATTATGATTCTAATACGGGTAACGAGGGGTAACATTGTTAATGGAAAATGTAACGTCCAAAATGACATTTTCAGTAGCTCTGTGCTATCAGGAAGTTACTTATAATTTGTAGCGCTGTTTATTTTCTGAATGTTCAACTCACACTTGTTCACAATTATCACATTTTCAATTCAGAACATTTTAAGATCATACAGCTCCTTTTTCATGATATCCATGCTTCCTACTTCAGAAAAACTGTTTTGCAAAGTAAATTATCAGGTATTTGTCTCTTGGAAGAAACTTCAATTTATAAAATGCATGGAATTTCTCTTTTTGACCAGTAATTGTCCATGTTGAAGACTGAAGAGTATACTGAAATTGAAACTGATTTCTT
>CM057155.1:34223498-34238800 GCA_029962745.1 Echinometra lucunter
GCAAACATTAAAAGAAATCTGCATATCTTGGTCAAAATCACTGATCTGTACACTAACTGGATGGGCGGACGCACGCTGATTGGCTATTCAGAAATGAGGTCACCGATGCGGAGCGGCCGCCATCTTGGGACCATCAAAAAGCTGTTGGCTGTGTATTAGCATGCAATATCTTTGATTCAAAGTGCTCATTAATACTTACAATTTCGGCATTTTTTAAAACCTGATTTTACTTTAGAAACTCTTATTTGGCTCCTGATGATAGGTATGGCCTGTTTCCTCACAAACCGTGATGAGAGCGATAGAGGAAAAACTGGAAAGTCAGTGCTTTCTGAGGGGGTACAGTCCCATATGTAATCTTTTGCGTTAGTTTTGGCGATCTGACTTGCTCTTGAAATAGCCCTTTAAGGAATGAAATGAGATACCAGCTAAACTGTGACCGTTGGAATGTATGAATGATAATAATATGAGAAATACTGTTTGACAAACGTAATGCTCCTAGAAAATTTCGAACACTCATTTACACTATTATTTACGTTTTGCATATTTCAGTAGGGCCTACTTAGTTTTCTTTTTTTTCCACTTGGTATAGGCCTATTTTATAGTGATTTGATGAAATCGTCGTGCGCATGGCATATTGTCGTTAGGTCGATTTTCGGTCCAAAAATCGATTTTTAGATTTTCATGTCAGTTGATAGTGTTTTAACAGCTCTATCACGTGATGTCCTTAATATCATAAAACATGACGTAATAATGACGCAAAGGTCAATTGAAAAATGTCACTTGCACGAATTCGTCGGGAGGTGCTCTAGCAGAATGTTGTTACACGCTATGCGACCTTGGAAATTAGCGCCGAAACCAACTCTGAAACAAGCAGAATGCCGTTGTGATGTCGCTGTCGTGTGATCCGGACTTACGGTGAGTTGATTTTTGTTTTTTATTCGTGAAAGAAATATGATCTGAAACAATTTTATAGGTAGTATGAGTGTTAAAGCTATAAGATTACTGTGAGCCTATTAAAACACGATGGCAGTTAACATAAGTGAACTTTTACGAGGAATATTGTAGAAACTGTAGCAGGATAGTATAGTGTGTCCCATGTATTCGTTTCTACGTTGGTTCTTCGTGAACAAGCCCAAGTGCAAGCAAACGCAAATGCAAAGCTTACGTTAGGCTTAGCCTTAATTTAAGAAAGCCACACCACATCAACAAGGTGTATGAAATGCAGGGGGATTTTTTAAAACTGCTTTGTAATGTATTTCCCCCTCATTTATTAATTTTTTTTTTTGGGGGGGGGGGTGGGGCATTCGATTCGGGACAAATGCATGGCATTAATATATCAAATTTAAAATTAAAATTTTTAAAATTCATAACTTAGAACCCATTGTCCAATTTCAATAATATTTGTACCACTGAATAACCTGAGGCTGAGGCTCAAGAATACATTCACAGCACCCAACTCTCTACAACCACATCACAATTCCCATTTCTGTCCCTACAAATACAATAGCAAGATAGTAATACTAATAGGTCTAGAGTTGCCTACGACGTACGACCTGCCTACGCCTATGACATAGATCTAAATTATCTACGTTGTAATACTAGTAGTAATAGGAAGAGTGAATGTGCTCCTTGCTTGTCCTCTATTTATGAGCACTGGGCACATTCGTCCTGTTAATATTACACTTTACAGTGTAATACTAATAGAGTGATATACTGAATAATTCATTGAATATAAAATTATGAACCTGTTGAAATTGCTGTACTTATCTGCATTGAATAATAAAATAGCTGGTCGATGTAAGAATCCTTGTGCTAATCCTCACCAGCGCCGACATTTAGTATGCTCGCGCGCTCGCTCAACCAAATGACTCTGTATGTACCGGTACGCGTGCAAGCCGACACAAAAGTTGTTCACACGTATTTGCTATAGTGATGGTGTAGATGGTCATTTATGACCATCTTACTTGTAGATGTGGGGGGGGGGGGGGAGGGACTTCACAGAAATTAATCAAAATGCTCTGAAAATTACTTCTGTCAACCTTTCTTTTGTAGTCTATGTGACATTAGTTCATTGATTGTTTTATGCTATTGGGGTTGGGCCATACATAGTCATTAGATAAGTACAATTCATTTTCCATCAAGTAAAGGTCATGGTTTGGTGTTATGTTTCCTTGCAGATTCAATATGGATCAAACTGTATTGACAGTAAAGTGGCTGAAGGATGGCTCCATCAACACGGTTGTTGCCAGAGATCTGTGGTACAGGAAGACGGGGCAGTTCAAGAAAGGGATGCGGGTGCAAATGAGAGATGAGAGAGGGAGATGGTGGGCAGGGAAAGTCATCAGTATCCTACCGTCGTTATTCAGTAAGTTATAATGAATACTGAAATTCATATGGCAATTTCTGTGTTGAGACACAGTTGTTATTTTACTTTGTTTTATTTTTCAAAAGAAATGAGCAGACATTTTATGCAACAAACACAAACCCTCGATCACTGTATACTCTCTTCAATAATTTTGTTTTACTCTATTATTAAAAGGCAGACCAGAGCTTTCATCATATATGATATAAAGGAATAAATATTACTTCCTTGACAAGTTCATTAATGGAAGAAAGTATAAATGTATTTTTGTGTCTGATTCTTTTTTACTCTGTATCAAAATGCAAAGTAGAGCTTTCAAGCCTTTCATTCTAATGTATGATGGTTTGTATGAGAAAATGAATAAAGATTATCACTTCATTGACAAGTTCAGTGATGGCAGAAATTTTAAACTTAAAAGGTAACATTTGTGACTGCCAGATTCACAATTGAGAAGCCAATCAGGTAAACTTTGGAGATTGCACCCATTAATTGATTCCAATGTTACTTTCACAGTTGATGGTGCTACTGATGGTAATGGTGACAAATGCCCTGCCAATGATGAATGCCCACCTGGAGATGACGACAACATTCCTCCAATGGAGTTACCGCCTGAAGGTTAGTATTTAACCCTTAACGTGCCACGTTCATGTACACTAGTATCCGATGAGCTGCTACGTGCATGCATGTACACTAGCACATGGCAAACAGCCACATTCATGTATACTCGCAATCGTCACACAGTCATTGTTATGCCTATTATTATGTGTGGATTACTTCGCACGCAGGAGTGATTTCCATTGTTTAGTGCATGCGTCAGTCCTTCACCCAGGCCCATTTGTTTTTTGAGAAATCTAAGTGTAACTTACCAAATTATTTTTTACCTCTGGCATTAAAATAAATCTGGCTTTGGAAGATGAACACTTTGGTTGTTGGTTTAAAATCAATGGGCACATTAAGGGTTAACACATGATGATGCTACCGATGGTAATGACTGCCCTGCCAATGACGAATGCCCACCTGGACCATCAAATCTATCTCCTGACATTGATGGCAGTTGTAGTGGAGATGATGAGGATAACACCCCCCTGACAGAGTTAATGTCTAAAGGTTAGTATGTACTGCCTAATTCTGAAATGTTCTGTAGTTTCCTAAAATTTATGATGCACACTCAGTATAATTGCTTGATTCTGAATGAAATGCCAAAATATACTTTTCATCCTATATTTTGATTTGTGAGATGAAACGAATAATTAATATAATTAATTTCATTGACCAGTTCATTAGTGGCAGAAAGTTTAAATGTAGTTTGTGCCTGATTGACAATATAGATCGGAATTCAAGAACTTGTTATACGTTTCTTTTCTTATTGAAGGGCACTTTCATGAAATTAGATTAACATGGTGGCATTTAAGAATGTGTCTTTTTACTTTAACACATGAGACCCTTAAACTATGTCTTTCAGGTAACAATGAGATTCAGCCTGATCAAGCAACAATGCAAGGTAAGAATGATTAATATAAATAAACATGTTTTAAGCACATCCTAGTTTCTATGTAAAATCTAACCTAATTTATTTGGGGGAGGGGAGGGGAGCACATGGGGGAGATCAGTAAATGAAAGCATTTTCTTAGTGAGTCCGGGCTTAATTACCCATTTGCCAATACTACCATGCTCATGTTTTTTTTCCCCTTCATCTAGAGCAGTTTAACAATTTGATTATTAAAAAAAAATAATTTTGATTATATTTTTGTTATGGATGGCACATGTTTTTTTTTTCTGTCATTGATTAATTGCTCTTTGATAATTGATGACTATTGACCGATTCCTTCTTTGTGGCAAATTAAAATGATTCAATATATCTGCATCTGTTCTCTTTTCTTTTCTTTCTATCTCGGCAACATAAAGCTCACTGTATGCACAACGGCTGTAGGGAGGAAGTCTTTGCAGCGTGTGTGACGTGCCTATCTCTTCTTTGTGGCAAGCATTTCTTTGAAGATGATCCCTGCAATCAGCATATTGAAATGTTGGTACGGTGATTGACATCTCATGTTCAGTAAATATTATAGATGAATGGAGATAGCTTTAACAGACTGATAACAATTAAGCAGTCAAAGAGAATGAGTGCCAGTCAGATGTGAGAATTTCAAGAGTACAATATTGCGCAATTTGTGATACTGCAATATGTTGTATGGTTGTATGCAATTTTTGACAATGGATGTTTTTTTTTTTTAAACAAAGAAATTCACACTTTATACTTCCATGTGATAAATCACCTTTAAATCGGTTGAAATATTAAATGTAATTCTGAAAATACACTGCTGACACATTGTCAAGTGCATATTTAAGTATTTGTTTTTGTTATTCATTCAAATTTGAAATTTAAAATGATTTCAAATGTAAAGTTTTTGATCATTTATTCTTTAAACAGAATGACCCTCAGCTGGCTAGGTTAGTTGAGACGATTCAGGCTGAAGACATCGATTTAGCTACATCATACACAATAGTAAGTATCTTCAATTTGTAATGATGATTGTTAATGTTGCATAACATGACAATTGCCTCTATGAATATAATGACGACTATCATTCTTAATACAGGGGAAACTCCATATAATAAAAAAAACGGTTATTACGAGGCCATTGCCTTGGTCCCGAGTTTTCCTTCCATACATGTTAATGCATCATGTATGCTATCTGATATAACAAGATATTGGCTTTAACAAGGAAAATTGCTTGGTCCCAATGACCTTGTCATATCGAGTTTGCCCTGTATTATTTTCATCTTGATGACTATTTTATGAGGAAACCATTTATTCATCCCTTTTTGCAAGCTTGGTTATTATGAGGTTCTGTTTTACCAGGCCATTCTGTGTCTCTACCTCCTAACTTTCCTTCATTTTTATTTCTTTGTAACAAAAAGAAAATGCTTAAGAATTGTTATTCTATATTTGATTTGTTGGATTGAAGGAAATTTGCATAATTAGAAAGTAATGTCATTATTTAACTGGAATTCTTAGGTATTTTAAAGGGCATGGTTAATCCTTTACCAAAATTAACCTTTTCAGGTTGACCTCCAAGATGATGGAAGCCAACCAAGCGTGCCATCACAACCAAGCGTGCCATCACAACCAAGCGTGCCATCACAACCAAGCGTGCCATCACAACCAAGCGTGCCATCACAACCATGCGTGCCATCACAACCATGCGTGCCATCACAACCAAGCGTGCCAGCACAACCAAGTATGACATCGCAAGATTTCACTCCACCTTTCCCAAATGTAAGTAATATTACATCTCTTACAGAAAGATTTCTAGTTACTTACCACATTATTGTCAGACAAAAAAAAATTATAAACATTATCTATTATTTATTGTAATGCCTCTTCTACCATTTTTGTTGTTCCTACCCTTATATAGAGATTCTAGGTATTCATTACATGTGAGTCATTGTATGAGACTGTTAACTCTATGCATGTGGGTCAGTGTTGAAAGGCAGTAGAATTTTACATGGTCTGTACCACCTTGATTTTAATTAGAGATGATGCCCGTCTTTGCATATCATTCTGTTGATTCAAATGTGGACACTGAGGCAGATCCCCTGCAAATGACTCCAAAGCAATGTGAAGTAAGTTTTTGCTTATTTCGTTGACGTTCATCCGAACGGTTCTATAAGTAAAAAATGGCTAATATTTTTTATTTTTAGTTTTCCCCATTTTAAGACTGCCCATACGAAGGAGTATCTACTTGAAAAATTTTAATACCCAATTTAGTATATTTTAAGAGAAATTTAACTTAGAACATTTTGCCTGATCACGAATTTGTGATAGCGTTATCCGAACTGTCCTATATAAATTCCCATTGACATGTGTATCAAAACATGAGATATACAATGTCTGTGACTGCGCACACTAAACGCACAGTCATTCGAACCGTTCTATAGCATTGATTCATGTGTGGTCTCCACACCATAGTGTCACAGTTTTTTGATAGTGTGTGTGACATCTACACATTTGTCAATGTAACTTCGGTATTGCCTATTGATACAAGTGAATGTTTATGGCAAATTAAACGTCTGAATTATCGCTTTCTTGGCATATTAAACAATTTAGAATAGTAATAATAATAATAATAATAATGAATGCTGACGATTTTACTGGTTCATTTTTTTCCTCTTTAATCATACTAATGATGTAGTCCTTGAGCATTTCCATGGTGAAAATATACTGACAATTCAATGGTTTGCAGAGGACCATGTACTCTCTTTGGTAAAAGTGTGATTCTGAAAATAAATGAATTAAAAATAATGATAATGCATCAAACGCCAATTCACACACTTCATTATCTAATGAGTATCTAAGTTGTATTTTCTTTTCAATGTTTTCTGTCACATTCTTGTTTTCTCTACACTTTTTTTCCTGCTCTCAACGTTGGAATATTCCTGCAGTACACAGACATGTACCTATTATATCTTCTTTCTTCTTTCTTCTTTCTTTCTTTTTTCTTTTCCTTTTAACATGCATAGAATACCAAAGCAAGGAAAAGGGTGGCAAATCCAGAACAATGGAAGCAAAATACACAGCGGAAGCGACGTAACCTTGGCCTGGCATACACCTCAAGGGATGGCAAAGACAGGCCGCCTAGAAAGATGGGGGTAGGTTGTGAAACAGACTGTAGGTATAGGTGTTGTGATCATATTTCCAAGGATCAGAGGGAGGAATTATTCCTTCAGTACTGGGCAATTGGTGATGCCCAGAGAAGAAGTGATTTCATTCGTTCTCATGTAAGCATGAAAAAACATTGTATTAAATTCAAATGTGATATCTATATGAACTTTGACAACTCTTTTCATTCTCTTCTGAATATTTTATTTGTTATTCACCAAAATGCTTGCCATTTTCATGTATCATTGATGAAATTTATATGATGAAATGTTTTATCGTCTGATTATAAAGTATGTTTATTCATCAAAATTTTGACTTTCTTGGAAAAGATTTTGCATTCATTTTTGAACTGATGCAATTTATGTACTGAAATGTTCTCTATTCTGAATGTGAAACATTGTATTAAATTCAAATGTGATATCTATATGAACTTTGACAACTCTTTCATTCTCTTCTGAATTTAAATTATTTGTTATTCTCAAAAATGCTTGCCATTTTCATGTATCATTGATGAAATTTATATAATGAAATGTTTTATCGTCTGATTATAAAGTATATTTATTCATCAAAATTTTGACTTTCTTGGAAAAGATTTTGCATTCATTTTTGAACTGATGCAATTTATGTACTGAAATGTTTTCTATTCTGAATGTGAAACATTGTATTTAATTCAAATGTGATATCTATATGAACTTGGACAACTCTTTTCATTCTCTTCTGAATATAAATTATTTGTTATTCACCAAAATGCTTGCCATTTTCATGTATCATTGATGAAATTTATATGATGAAATGTTTTATCGTCTGATTATAATGTATGTTTATTCATCAAAATTTTGACTTTCTTGTAAAGATTTTGCATTAATTTTTGAAAATTTCAGTCACATGTATTTGAATAATGAAATTAGTTCCAAATGTTTTACATTGTTGTTTTGGGTATCAACGTCTTTCAATGTAACCAAAGTACTGTCATTTGAAATGTATGATGAAATAAATAAGGACATTCCGTCCTCTTTATGGTAGAGCATCCCTTTTACAGAGTGAATTTATGTAACATTGCAGATTGATTTCAGTTTAGCTTTCTTGCCCCTTTACTTTCTTTGTTACTTTCTTCTCCCCCTTCATTGATATCCATTTCCGTAAAAAAATAAATAAATGAATGGATGAATTTTGGATGGATGAATGAATGATTTGGATAACTGAATGAATGAATGGATGGGTGAATGAATGAATTAATTGGATGACTGACTGAATGGATGAATGGATGGGTGAATGAATGAATGAATGAATGAATTGGATGAATAAATGAATGGATAAATGAATAGATGGGTGAATGAATGAATGAGTTGGATGAATGGATGAATGGAATAAATGAATGGATAAATGAATGGATGGGTGAACGAATGAGTGAAACTTATTGTCTCTCCATTCCCAAAGCTTTCTTTTCAATGAACTATGACACAATATGAATTACAACAATAAAAATCCTCAAGTTTATTGATTTGGTCATACATTTTATTTCATTTTTTGTTTCTTTGAAAAGAAAAAGCATTCTAAGGTTAGGAAGCATGGAATGATGATAATGGTGATGGTGATGATGATGAATAAGATAATATAACAATAAAGAAGAACAAGAATAAGAAAATATACTGTAATAATAATGATGATGATAACAATAGTAATAATACCAAAAGGAAAAAGAGAAGAAAAGGGTATAGCATTTCTCTATGCTATTTTTCCGCCGGCGCTGTCGTTACGACAATGTACGGGCATCAATGTTCGCGCGCTTCCACTTGTGTTCTAAGCAAATTGTCGTTGCGCGCATTACGCCATTGTCCGTTACTGGTATGCGCGCTGTTGTGCACTTTGCGAATGTCGTTACGCACCTTGCGCCAATATCCCTGGATCGAAGACGCACTATTTTGGCCTAAGCAAAATGTCGCTGATAATAAATCGCTTTTATTTTGAAAACTACTATGTAATTTTGCATGGAATTTGATGGTATTGTTTCTTATATCCTTTTCCACTAGTGCACCGAGTTTTAAATCGATCACATGTTCTAAACTAGGTTAAAATATATCTAAACTTTTAAATGCGATTTTCTCGAAACTAGGTTTTCTGCTCTCCGCGCCGCTAACGACAATATGCCATGCGCACGACGAAATGATATATATGATTTTACAATAATTAGCAATTATCATGCAATGACCATTTTCATCTCATGTTATACGTACACATACGAATCGTTTCACATAGCGGCTCACATAACAATTCTTCACTGTAAAAAATAGCCTATTGGGTAAAATATTAACTATAGACCAATTTCACAACGCAAGAGGGCAGCAGACTGTTCGACACAGTTCGACATACTGGGGTGGGCGCTCCAACTTTTATAGTACACAAGTCAATAGCGCGTTATGTACATTCGTTCGTGGTTTTTTTTTTTTTCTATTTTATATGCAGATTTATTTCAATATTTGCAATGAGAAATTATCAGGGAAGTTCAGGTCGCAGCTGTGCGGTGTTCAAATGTCACAAGGATTACAGACAGTTTAAAAATTGGGAGCTAACTGAGTGCGAAATTCACTCGCTTTTGACGCATGAAGCCTGTTTGTGTGAGAAGCCGTACTCCCTGCACAGGTTTCCGTAAGCAATGTGAAGGAATTCGTCGCCAGTGGGTAAAAACATCAACAGAAGGGACTTTGAATTCAAGAAACATTATCATTATGTACTTTGGCGTAAAATTTAATGAGTGAAAACATGACTTTGTAAACAGGGTAAGATTTAGGGCTCCCGTTTACTACGTCTTCTATGCTGCAATCGAACTTTTACTGACAAAATTATGTTGAAAAACCATCGAAAGTACAAAAATACATCATACCTTCATTCGTCAGATATGACCATTGTCTTACCTCATCTAGCCATGTATCCATGCTTCATTTTATTCATCTAGAATAAAGTAAATGGAACAATATCGGGGCATATCTCATATCTTACATTCATTTTGTACACAGAGCCAATCGCGGTCAGAGCGCTTGCCCACCGCAGCAATGGCGTCGCCGATAGAGGGCCAAATACATAAACCGGCCGTGAAATTGGTCTATAGTGCGAGAGTGCTTATCTATCCAACCAAATTTCATGAAGTTAGGCAAAATTGTTACCAAATCTGGGAAACATACCGCCCGTCCAGGGTAAAAATGAACAGTAATTACTTTAGAATGGGCTAACTTTCCTTCAAATTGGATATAAAAAAGAAATGCCCAAAGAAATGCCCAAAGTTGGTAGGATAGGCATACATAAGTACTCTCATGACAGATTTTTTACCCAATATTTTTCAGAGTTTTGTCATGCCGTAAAGTAGGATTTTTTTTTTCCTGAAGTAATATAAACCCCTCCTTTTTCAAGAATTTCTCTTTTTTTCTGAGACACGATGGTTTAGCAATGTATTATTATTTTTTTCTATTTCATAAAGATATTTTTAAACAGACTTTATATATCGGCAACTTATAGTGAAATGGATTGAACGTATTATATTACTCCAGTTAAATTCACGATTCTGTTTTTTTTTTGCACGAAATTTCAATCTGCATGCATGTTATTTTGTTATGTAGAAAAGATATGTGAACAAGTGATTGTAAATGAAATGGTTGCTAAGCAATGTTGATAGGGTTTGGAAAGAATTAATAAACTGTTTCAGTTCTTGCATTAATATGTTATTGCTTCGTACGGCCTACATGATCTAAATTTACATGACAACTCCGTGCACTAAACCTTACGATGTATCTTGAAGAAGTTTCCATCATTAATTTTGTCTTCATGGGGGGGGGGGGGGCATGGCGCATGGAAAATACTTTTATGTAATCCTAGCGATTAAAAAAAAAAGGAAGTTGTACATTACATTTGCCATTTCGGCGTCCTCCCTTTTGGGGGGCCTCTTTCTTTTTTTCGGGGGGGGGGGGGGTGAGGTACCCAAAATGGTAAAAAAGGGGGCTGATAAACAAAAATTTAGGGTGGGGGCAAGGATCCGCGGATCCGCGCCTGAATGTAACCCTTTGTAGTCGCTTTATGAATCCACCATTTAAATGAGAGATCCTGTCGTTTTTATTTTTTTTGCACTGTGCTGTTCGTTATTATAGTTTGTTTTATCTTTCGCCATACAAAATAAATAATCACATAGCCAATGCAAGAACAACGTATAACATCAAAAATAGAATACATAGTAGGAACAAAGCATAAATGTAAATGGTTGAAACGCAGAGTCTCCTGAATAACGTAGTAGATAGGAAATTCGTTGTGGTAAAACATGGCTTGAAATAAAACATCCATGATTTCGTTTTAACGAGAGAAACAAAACCAAATAAACAATAAGGAAAAAATATATTAGAAATCGTGCCCTTATATCGTACTAAGATTTGATATACCTTGTTGAAAAAGGAAAAAAAAACACTTTTGTGTGCCTCAAAAAATTATAATGAAGAATATTCGGAGAGAAGTAACTCCTTCACATAGTTACACGAGTTTAACTGGAATGTTTTAGAGTGGAAAGTACAATAATCATAATGATAATTACATTTACAGTGTAATGTATCCAGTCGTTTTGAGCGTGTATGTCGACTCCCTGACTCAGTATTATGATTATCAAACTTTATGAATTAACAAAGAAAGATTTTAAAAGGAAAGAAGGAAGAAATGAACCATCATGACCACCTTATTACACTTTTGTACGTGTAGGGGAAGGTGAATTAGATTAAAAGAAAACAATATGAACGATGAATCTGGCAGAAGAGCAACGGAACGAAGGAAGTCTATAGGTCATGCATGGGTCTTCATTATTTCGGGTGCCAAGATTTTGAGTAACAGACATCTTTTTGGAAACTAAGATGTCTGTAGTAGAGAAAAATAATGGTAATGTTATTGGGGAGAGGAAAGAAATTCGCAAATATAGTTAGCGGGAACAAAGAATGAAAGAAAAAAATTGATAGTGTGTTCGGAGAGAGCTAGATATAAGAGACATAGCAACCGAAAAATTAGAGAGAAATATATGAAAAGGGTGTTGGATTTGAGAAAGGAAGGGAGGGCATCATGATCATTATTCCGGTATAATTTTGATCACTATTATCATATCATTACTATCATTTATTATTTTTTTTTACTATTATTATCATCATCATTATCATTATTATTATCATTATTGATTTCATTGTTATTATTATTATTATTATTATTATCATTATTATTATTATTATCATTATTATTGTTGTTATTATCATTATTATTTTTATTATTATCATTATTATCATTGTTGTAATCATAATCATTTAATCTTATTACTATGATTACTAGTAATAGCATTTTATAATTTATTATCATAACCATTATTCAATGAGGAGTATGTATTATCATTCATATTGTTTTTATTATTGTTATCATTAGCATCATCATCATCATCATCGCTATTATTATTATTATTATTATTATTATTATTATTGTTATTATTATCATTATTATTATTGTTATTATTATGATCATCAACATTATCATTTTCGTCATCACTGCTATTATTACATTTCCACAAGACACATTATCAACCTAGCTATTGGAAGGCCGGTAAGCCTATACATCATTACGAAAATATGGGCAGTGAAATAAACATGGGTGTAGAGAGGGATTGTCAGGCCTGTGGAGTTGATGAGTTCTTAAGCTGCGCGATTCTAAACACTGTTCTGTATACAAGGAATACATTACAAACCCATGCAACCCGCGGCTTGTTTTACAGCGTTGACAGCGTTGATGGTCCCAAGATGGCGGACGCCGCGGTGCGCTGACTTCCGTCTGTGCGGCGTGACCGCCCATCCAGTTAGTGTACAGATCAGTGGTCAAAATAGACAAAAAATCGAACGAATGTACATAACGCGCTATTGACTTGTGTACTATAAAAGTTGGAGCGCCCACCGCAGTATGTCGAATTGTTTCGAACAGTCTGCTGCCCTCTTGCGTTGTGAAATTAGTCATTATGCTGCATTTACCCTGCGAATCGCATGGGGGAGGGGGTGGGCGAAAAATTCTTTAGAATATGATTATCTTCATTTTCCTTTTCTTTTTCTCTCCTTTGCGTTTTTTGCCCCCCCCCCCCCTCCCGATACGCCCTGCATGTGTGTCTTGTTGGTATGCGATACTATTAAACGTTTTCGACGTTTTACTAAAATTCGTCACAAATTTCTTTTGACCTGTCATTTTCTAAAGCCCCCATTCCACAGAGAGGAGACCCTTAAGAGACCGCTGAGAGACCAAATATTGGCAAGATCTCCCAGCAGTCTCCAAGACCAGAGAAAAATAGTGTCTCTGTGGAATGGCTCTAAAAACCCTTGAAAGATCATTGAAAGACCAAGAAGTAATTTTCCAGCAAAATTTCTCAGAGATCTCTGTGGGACCTTGAAGATCGCCGAGCGTTCATTGAGAGATCAAAAAGGCTGTTGAGAGATAAATGAAAGATCATCTGACAGAATGACTGAGATCTTTGAGAGTTCAGTTAAAGATCTCTGAGATACCGACCAAGATCTCCAATGTAAGGTTCCCACTTAGCTGAGTTATATTGGCGAGTTTTGGCGAGTTTTTGCGAGTTGCCTTAAAGGGGTAAAACTCTACTTGTAACTTGGGATAACTCGCGACAACTCGGCACGGCTCGGCCTAACTCGTTGCAGCTCCGCACTACTCTCCCTGAAATTGCGAGCAGTTCCAAAATTTTTTAACATGTTGAAAATTTTCACTGACTCGTTGTAACTAGAGCTAAATTTGCTTAAACTCGCTTAAACTCGTAATGTACTTGCATCACTCGTAACAAGCTCGCGCGACACACTTTATAACTCGTCATAACTCCTCACCTTAAAGGATACGCGAGTGCCATTCGAGTTTCCAAGAGTCGAGTGCGAGCACGGCGGTTGTTCTGTGAGTCATACTGAGTTGCCCACGAGATTAGCTCGACTTTAGATCGAGTACGGCGAGTTTTCATCGATCTACGCGAGTTTTGCATGAGCATGAGCTCAGTGCAGGGCGAGCATGGCGAGAGCACCATGATTTGTCCGCTGACCTATAAAAACACAGTAATTTTCATTTTTCTAGAAGATTTTTTTTTAATTTTTTTTTTTTTTTTTTTTTTTTTTTTAGAAAAGCATATTTCAAACGCATGAGCACATACAACTATAGGCTATCGTCTTGGCTCATGGGTGTCGATCGGAGGGGGGGGGGGGGTGGCTGTGATAGGAGGGGGCGGCCTTTATATCACCTCTCTGTAAATCACCGTTTAAAGTGTCATGGTTCCCTCTTAATTTGAAAAAAAATAGAAAAAAAAATCTTTTAAGCTGTTATTATCACATATTCTAACCGAATCGTGGTCCAGACAATATACCCTGGAACGACAGGCTTCATAAAACAATAACAAAAGTCACAGTATGGAGCAAAAATATGCATAAGGTATTGATAAAAACAATAGAATACATCAGCATTGAAATCACTTTCATTTTTTTTCATGATAAAATTTGTTACTTTTACAAAAGAACTTTCATCTCAGTAAACTTTCATAACTAAATTACCACTCGAAATATGTATTCAAGAATACTGAATAAAAAAAAAGGATTCACATAAAATAATGATTGATTTGTATTCTGGACGCGATTTAAGAGTTCCTTGCAAAATTTCTGAGACAGGTATCGCAGGACAACTTGGATCAAAACATGGACATAAACACATATGGGAAAAAAAAGGAAAATGATTTCAATTCTTATGTATTCTTTTGCTGTTTTTTACTTTCAACTTCAAATTTTTAAATTATTTTTATTTTAAAGTATGCTGTTTCGGGGTATGATGTGGACCATTCGGTTACAATAGGTGGTAATAACAGCTTAAAACTAAAGTTTGCAAGGGTGCAAGTTTGCACACCAAAACGTGCCGCCAGTGTGGCATTTAGGGTGCCAAAATGAACCTTTAATTTTAAGTGTGTATTGTTTCTGTCTTTGCTCTCTCGCACAAGTACAACTCAGAAACAGGATATTAGGCTTTCTCGTAAGAAGCACACGCCACCCCTGTACATTCCTCCAGCTACCGTCCCCATTTCCTTCTCACTTGTTTATATTATCGTAAACCTTTTTCTAAATAAATGTGTTCAAAAGATTTGTAGGGAGCAAAGAAAATGATGATCGTAATACAAATGAAACGACAAAAGAAAGTTATTCTGCACACATTAATGGAACCTCTCTGCAGGGGTAACCAGTAATTGCCACGTTT
>CM057155.1:34239300-34257256 GCA_029962745.1 Echinometra lucunter
TTTAGAAGCTAGAAGGAGAAGCACAAGACAGAATTTTAACCCCGTTAAAATTTCAAGAATATGTGACATATTACATGTACACAATACCCGTTATGAAGTATGACCCCATAACTCAATATTGCAATGTAAACAACAAAACATCTGCCATAAGTCGTAATGACATGTCAACTCAAAAGAAAGGGAACAAATTGCCATGTCCATTACACTAGATGTGTCATGTACATGAAGCAACATATAAACCTCTCCGGGGAGAATTGAATTTGTAGTCGTTTCAAAATTATTACTTCATGACTTAAGACCTAACTGGTTTGAATGTTACCAAAATCCAGGTATAGTCTGCCCAAAATTCACAGGAATTTTCAGGAATTAAAGAGAGGTAAAAAAACCTTAGTCATTTCAAGTCATACCCGTTATGCGTCCAAGAAGTTCATTTTCTCTACATCCGTTCCATAAAATTTTGTAAAATTAATTGCGTATGTAACGGACAGTCGAAGGTGTATGATAAACTCAGCAAGAACTGTTTGAATACTGTAAATTCCTAATTGCAATTATTTAAACTAACCTAACTTTGCTTTATCACAGGAGGTACCTAAATAACATATCAAGAATTAACAGTATGTTTCAAAAGCGAAGGGACCTTTTAGCTTTCTCTTGATGTTTTTGATATCTCGTTTGTGCATTTATTGCATCTTTTGCTGCTCGCCAAGCCTTCTTCCTGTCAGCTTCTCCTATCCTACATATGTCAAATATTATCTGCCTTATTATGTGTACCCTATCATGGTCCGGAACCGATGCGCGCCCCAAGGGTCTATTTTATGGATGGATCTCTCTTTGTACGTGAACATTAGGGTGCCTACTTTTCGTGCAACATGACCAAGGTGCCGGGATGCATTGATTAGTTCGATGTATTGCTCATCATTAATGTATGTTTCATGCAATTCTTTGTTAATTAGTGGGACATGCTGCTCATCTGGTGTGAAGTTGCATGGGACATTTTCTTTTCCTTCTGATCTACATGTACTTTTCTGCTTTTTGGTGGAGGTGTGCATTGTGCAGTGTTGGTGTGATTTCCCTGAGTACAGAAGGTGCTGTGGGTGCTGTTTCTGGTGATGGCTGCATGATGGGGTTAGGGTTAGGTGTCTGTGCATGGGTCTCCTGCATAGGGTTAGGGTTAGTGTGAGTGGCTGCTGTTGGGCATATATCTACCCCTACCCCTACTGTCTGTACAGATGTACATGTACTTCCCATCACCATCTCTAGTTTCCTAATTCTTGCCTCTTGGTCTTCTTTATCCCTCTCTAACCTATTTATTTTTTCTGTCTTGTGCTTGTACTCTTGCTTCTAAGTTTTCTAATTGTTTCTTTAGCTCTACATTTTCATTTTGCAATCTTTCTTGCTCATTGTTTTCCGCACTTTGATCCTGCAACTCAACAATGGCGGAGAGAAGATCGGTTGACTTTTGTATTGCTACATCTTGTGTTGTACTGTGTTCAGCGACATCTGTGTGGTCTCTGGTTGTCCTTGAGTAGGCATTGCGTTTGTGGATTGATGGTTGATTGATTAATTTGAAATGGACTGCTGATTTGTTGGAAGATGGTGTTTTATTCTACTGGTAGCTGTTTTTGGTAGTTGGTTCAGTTGCTTATTAAGATCATTAAGGGCAGCTTCTAAGCCTTGTTGAGTAATAGCAATGGTGGTTGGTGTGTCTTCTTCCGCTTTATCTTCAACTCTTGTGACCATCTGTTCTGCACAGTCCAGCATTACAGCAGTCTAAGGAGAATCAAAATGGAGTAAAAGAATGGATGGGAAGGGGGATTCAATAAAGTACTTGTACATTAGTGCATTCCCCTACGTACTACAGCAAGCTTCTTTCCAATATATTTGTAGATGTTTGACCAATATATATTCGTGTACATGCATAGGCGGTGTTTGTGGGGGGGGGGGGGAACATGTGTTCTCCTTGATTTTTTTTTTTTTTTTTTTTTTTTGGGGGGGTTCCTCCTTGATATTTAAAGCTTGATATATTACTTTCCTATGTTGAGCCAGGCGACCAATTTTAGGCCAACCGTTTAATCAGTTCATATGCCTAGAATGCTTTTTTAAGGCCAGATCAGACTACATGTACTTTCATTCTTTCGGGAGTTCATTTTCAGCTTGCTCACTTTGCTCGCTTGCATGATAGCAATCACCTCCTACACACTTTGGGCTGAGGTCTACCGTGTCCCCCCCCCCCCTTGTTACACACAATCGCCGCCACTGCATGTACATTTACATCTCAACTTGACAGATATTTTGATATTAAAGCTGTTTTGAAAAGCGACTGGGGTAATGATATGCAGTACTTAGAAACATTTGTATTAAGCGCTATATAAATGTTGCATATTATTATTATTATTATTATCATTATTACATTACTTCATGCATGTTACTACAAAAAGGCAAATGAAGAGCTTAATCACAACGTACATGTATCTAAATATTCAGGGTACTGATTTTTTTGGGGGGGGGAGGAATGGCAATTTACAAATTGACATTTCCAAACTCTTTCCACAATCATTCCATTTATAAATCCTACCACATAAACAATGTGTATTTGTGATTGTGAGAAAAACTTTCTTGCCACCTCTAAAATTGCTTCAGTCACTTTAGCAAATACCTGCCTTGTGAGCAATAACTTTCATGTACATTTTTCTTTAGATCTAAGGTTTTCCTTTGCCATTTCTCCTGCCTGCGTCATTTAGCTGGTGGCTGCATATGGATTAAAAGAAAAAAAAGCCCTTACTTTTTTTTATTGGGAACACATGTTAAGCCTTTAACAACATTAGCATTCATGTGCTTCATATGTGTACATTGCTTTGAAAGTAAACTTCATTGATTTTAAAACCAAACAAAAAACATAGGTGGAGTAGGTGGAGCTGACACCTGAACAAGGATACCCAAAATTTCACATTTGAAAACACTTGATGTGAAAGATATTTAATCAAATTACAATGTCTACATCTACATACACATACATGTAGCTGGCAAACCTGCATTATCTGCATTTACAACCTACATGAAAACACTGTCTCTTCACTCTCCTCATCCGACGACTTCTCCACAGGATGTTCATTCTCGTCTTCGTCATTCCCATTCGCCTCATCTGCCCCTTGTTCCTTTCACATGGAAAAGGATGTATGTTACATGAATGTGCACACCTTGCAAACAAAAAACACATTTGGTACAAGTAATGTATATTGCTGCTGTGTTCTTTTGCAGTTTACATCAAAAACTTCCTGCAAGGACAAGGCTGTTCTTTTTAAATTGCATGCAGAGTAATTCAAGGAATTAAGGTGCATCATGATAGGGCAAGGAAAATGTGCCTTATCCATCATGCATCCCATAACATAACATGTTTAAGGAGGAGATAGGGAGAAGTCCCAGCAAGTGTCCACACCATGCATTTGCTGGGGGATGTCCCCTGGCAAACGGGCCACAGGTCTGTTCTTTTTGCCAGTTACATGTACTATCCAGTCAGCAATTCGAATTATGGAGGGCTGTGAGAGAACATGGATTCCCAAATGTCGAAGTGAAAAAGGTGAAAGAATGGTTACAACATCAGGATGCATACACTTTGCATACACCTGCAAGAAAGAAATTTAAAAGAAATCGTGTGAAAGTGCGAGGGATAGATGAAATTTGGGAAGCTGATTTGATCGATTTAAATAATTTAACCAAATTTAACAAGGGATATCGATATATTCTAACGTGTATCGACGTTCTATCTAAATATGCATGGGCCATACCCCTCAAAACAAAATCCTCCGATGACATCATACACGGTTTCAAACAAATCTTGAAACAAAGTCGAGTCCCTATTATGTTACACACGGACAAAGGAAAGGAATTTTTAAACAAGAAATTTCAAGATTTCCTGAAAGAACAAAATATTCAATTTTTCACCACAGAAAACAGCAATAAATGTGCTGTAGCGGAACGTTTTAACCGTACTCTCATGACCAGAGTATACCGGTATTTAACTTTTAACAATTCTTATCGATACATCGATGTATTGCAGGAAATCATGCGAGGGTACAATGGGACTGTTCACTCGAGCATTGATATGAAGCCCAAAGAAGTGACAATCGAGAATCAAAAACGTGCTTTAAAAGCGTTGTTTGGGACAAAAACAAAGAAAAAAGTTAAAAGGAAAAAGAAGATGAAATATGCAGTGGGTGCCCAGGTACGTATCAGTAAAAACAAACTGAGGTTTGAAAAGGGGTATGCGAGTAACTGGTCGGATGAAATTTTTACGATCAGCAAATGTATTGGGAGGATACCACCGGTATACAAACTGAAAGATTACAACGGAGAGGAACTATTGGGTACTTTTTACGAATACGAACTTCAAAAGGTTAGGAAAGATAAACACGCCAAATATTTGATAGAAAAGGTGTTGAAAACAAGGACTCGTAAGGGTAAAAAACAATACCTGGTACGTTGGAAGGGTTATGGGAAAGAATTCGACAGTTGGGAGAACAGGATAGAAAAGAGATAAAGGTGTATAACATCGCAAGAAAATGTCAAATCGTGTTTTGAACAGGGTTGTGTTTGGATGGTCTTCATCATGAGCTCCCAATTTTATGTCACTTTACCGAGCAATAGCTCCATGAATATTTATCCTGAAAACAAAACATGTCGTTACACGACGAAGCTTCATACACCTATTTCCCTCACGGAAAATTTCGATGTAGGGCTCGCTTAACTCCAATTCCAGAAGAGCTGGAATACAATCAACGAAGAAAATAATGTAATTACTGTTCATCGTAATGATGCGAATTCCAATAACCCCAACACGGTGAAATCGATTACATTACCATCGGGTTATTATAATTCGGGAGAAGAATTAATCATGGTGATCAATGCTGTCATGGATAGACGTATACGGTCTTCCGTTGGTTTCTTTTATAAACATACAATGAGAAAGTGTTACATACAAATTGGAGAAGGAACGGCGGTGATGATACCCTGTAATCTAGCGAGAATGATGGGTTTTGACGGGGAATGTTATCTTACAGAATCTACGTTAAGCCCTCTACCGATGGACGTTCACATGTTCTTTCACACATTTTACGTCTATTCCGATATTGTGCAACATCAATATGTAGGGGATGCATGCGTACCTCTTTTGAGAACCGTGGCTGTCATTCCTAACAAAGAGTCTGATAACATCATTTGTACTTATGATTCCCCTCATTACGTTCCTTTAAACCTGTATCAATTTGAAACTATAGATATTATATTAACGAATGAAACCGGTGAAGTTGTGCCATTTGAAAGAGGGAAGGTGATCGTGAAGCTTCATTTTAGGGAACGTGCGTCCTCTTTGTGAAAACGATTGTTTGTATAAAACTGTAATGATACATCATCGTAGACGACCTTCCATGTTAAAAAATAAAATGCATATTTATCAACGCCAAATAGGGTATGGTATCCCAGTTTTTAAAGGAGCTGTCATGCAACGAGGACATGGACTGGGTAGTTTGGTAAAGGGTTTATTCAGATCGGCTGCCCCACTTTTGAAAAAGGGTGCTATGGCACTGGGTAAGGAGGCAATGAGTACAGGACTGAACATCGTTCAAGATACCCTCAACGGTGAAAATATTAAAAAGGCGACCAAGAAGAATGTGAGGAAAGCCGGGAAGCGACTGGCATCCAAAACAATGGGCAGGATCAAGACGACACTAGGGGGAACGCAGACAGGAGGGAATCGTAGGTTGATCTTCAGAGAAGTTGAAAGAAAGAAGCAAGCAAGGAAAAGGACCATTCGGTCAAAAAACCCTCCAGCGAAAAGACGTCGGGTACCAGACATCTTTGATCAGTAATTCATTCAACCAATCTGCATAACAACGTTTTCATCATGGCTAAATTACACGACAAGAGTAATGCCTGTTGTAAATCCGAATTGGATCTTTTTACCATTCCTAATACACAAATGAGTATTCTCAAAGGACCATGGGTCGAATATCATCCTGTCAGTACCATCACAGATGCAGCTCCTATTGAATTCAACGTAGGCGGAACTGCGGAAGAATACGTAGATCTTTCTCAAACTATGATTCAAGTGACAGCCAAAATCGTCAACCCAGACAATTCACCTCTCGGTGCAGATGCGCAGGTTGGACCTGTCAATTTATTTTTACCATCGCTTTTCAGTCAGGTAGATGTGATGCTCAATGAAAAATTGGTATCCCAACCTTCGAACACCTACCCTTATCGAGCCTTATTGGAAACATTGTTACACTACGGGGGTGAAACAAAAACATCCCAGCTTACACAACAATTGTACTACAAAGACGAGGCGGGTAAAATGGACATCGTCAATCCTTTAGATGGGGAAACAAACAAGGGACTAAAAAAACGACATACGTTTATAGCTGGAAGTAAACTTCTCTCTATGATAGGACCGGTATACGCCGATTTGTTCTTTCAGGAAAGGCTTTTGCTACCTGGAGTGGATTTGAAACTCAAATTCAACCGTAGCAAGGACTCGTTCTGTCTCCTATCATCTGACGCTAATCCAAAGTACAAAGTGATCATTGATAAGGCTGCCCTCTACGTCAGGAGAGTGAAAGTCAACCCATCGGTGATGATCTCACACGCTAAAACATTGGAAAAATCAACCGCAAAGTATCCCTTGAACAAAGTAGATGTCCGTTCCTTCTCGATTCCAGCCGGTAACATGTCAGTGAGCAAGGACAATTTATTTCTTGGTCAACTCCCCAACCGAATCATCGTCGGTTTCGTAGACAACGATGCCTACAATGGATCCTATAGCAAAAATCCTTATAACTTCAAACATCTTAATCTCAATTTCATTGGGGTTACTATCGACGGAGAAACAATACCTATGAGACCTCTTCGTCCAAATTACGTTGAAGGACCAGGACAGAATTTTCTACAAGCTTACAATTCACTCTTTATGGGTTGTGGACGTATGTTTACGGATAAAGGATTGGACATTGACAGAGAAGACTATTCAAAGGGATACACGTTGTATGCTTTTGACCTGACTCCAGATCTATCGGATGGATGTCACCTTAACCTCGTTAAACAAGGCAACCTACGACTCGAGCTCCAGTTTGATACCCCTCTATCAAAAACTGCAAACTGTATCGTCTTATCCGAAGCACAAGGGCTCATCCAGATTGACAGGAGCAGAAACATCATCTACGATCACCAAGGATAACCCTCTAATTCTATTAAATAAAATGGATACTCACCAGATCGACCACATATTGAAGCATCATCCCTCCACACGCCCGTATTACAGAGGAACGTGTGCATTGGACCAATTACCACGGGATATTGACAATGAAAGACAATGCTACGTTGTAAACACAGACCCAAGCAGTAAAGCGGGCTCACATTGGACCGCTTTCTTTTTTCAAGAGGGTTATGGGGAATTTTTTGACTCTTATGGGAACGAACCTTCATTTTACAGCCCTACATTTACCAATTTTCTTCAAGGAAACACCGTGTCATGGGTTCATAATAAAAAACGGGTGCAAGGGGTTAATTCTACAGTGTGTGGGCAATATTGTATATATTATAGCATAAAAAGATGCCAGGGGCAAGGACTTAATCGTGTACTAAATGTATTTGGTAAAGATTATAGACAAAATAATAAAAAAATCAACGACTGGTGTAATCGAAGTTTTGGTTCCTCGTTCCCCTTACAAGACCCGTCTTTGGTTTTTAGACAAGTGGCCCAAAGTTTGGGTATTTAATCGTCTTTATAGTCGTGATAATTTATGTTTTATTTTATCCATCGCCGTCTTTAACGGTGAAGGTCATTTTAACTGTCCTCCCTTTAAAGCGTAATTTTCTTCATTTCCATAAATTTTATCATCTCCCACACCATTTCACACTGTGTGTTTATTTATTCTCATTTGTTTACCCCTATTCCTCTCGCACCGTTATATACACACTATTCATACCCTCAGTCACCGTCATAACTTCTATTAATACGCACTATTCGTATTCTCACACACCGTTATGTACACACTATACGTATTCTCACACACCGTTATACACTATTCATACTCTCAGACACCGTTATACACTATTCATACTCTCAGACACCGTTATACACTATTTATACTCTCAGACACCGTTATACATCTATACACAAGCGCATGCAAACTACAACCTACTCGCACACAATGTTTGTTTTTTCTTTCATTCTTTTTTCTTCAACCTCCAAATTTCATTAGAAAATCCAGTCTTTTATTACCCCTCGTATTCTTACCTTCTTCACTAATACCTCGTGTAACTTCTTTTATTCATTTTCCCTCGCGCTCTACATACTGTATTACATTGTAAAAGAACAAGACTGTAGATTAAATACAATAGGCTAGAAGAAATTTAAGATATTGAATGTAACAACGTGTGTATGTGCTTTAATTACATTTAAATAAATCGTTTGTCAATGAAATTTCATTTTCCCACACTGTGCATTATTTACAAGTTTGTCATCAAAACCATGTGAAGGAAGGAAATAGAGAGCAAAAATGAAATGAAGAGAGGGAGAGAGAGAGAGAAATGAAGAAAGGGAGAAATAATGTGAATGGAGAGAGTGAGAGAGAAGAAGAAAAACGATATTGAGATAATGAAATGTCTTAAAACTAGGGGTATAATAAATCAAATAAAAATATACACGTCAACCTACTATCACTAAAAATCCATGTAAAGTAATACAATGAAAATAATTGAATATTACACGTGAAAAAACAATTTCACTTATACAAGTCTACTTATCAAAGTAGCGATAGAACGATACATTCATTCAAATTACTGATGATCGAAGCATGATCAATTTGTACATCTCGTTCATTTCTTCAATATGTTCATTTCTTCATTTTGTTCATTTCTTAATTTTGTTCATTTCTTCATTTTGTTCATTTCTACAATCTATTCAAATTACATAACGTCTGTTTTTTACAAATGAAAAAAAGAAAAAGTAAAACTCTTTTAAAGGTATATCCTTTAAATTTAATAAAACTCCTTAATAACTATCCTATAAACTCAATTATCAATACGTAAAATCCAAGTGTTATTCCTATATACAATATTTTATGCATATTTTACATTGCAATCACGAAACGTTTGTTTTTCGATTCATGTAGTGAATTGTCTTTACCAAAAAGACGAAATAAATCATAAAATTATTGTTTTACGATTCTATAAATACATCCATCATTTCTATATACAACGTCCATTGAATTTACTCAAACATTTTGGAAAATAAAGTTTGGGTATAGTTTGATTCTTAAGACATTTATCAATACGACTCTTGAAATATTGTAGATGAAAAGAGTCCGATTAAACATACGAGTAAAAACACGGTATATAGATGTTATCTTCATTAAAATCAAACTATGTACCGAGGTTTCGTGTCTGTATTATAACCATGTGTAAGAAGACTTTTAAAATGGTACCCAATTTGGAGATTGAGGACTTTTCAACTGATTTTTATTTCGTTTAGACCTCTTGATAGTGGATTTAGATGGTAAAGGAGAAGACACACCCGGGGTTGGTATAGAACTGATTGGCTCCATCCCGTGTTTTAATCGCTGGAGTTCGCTCCTCCTCTGGGGGTTGCTGACGACGGTGTCGGGAAGGTTCATCTTGGCCAAGCCTCGAATAAAATGTTCACTGCCACTCGGTGTGTAACCACGACGTTCTCTGAACAAGTCATAGACCAGGTCGCATATGTTTGTACCCGCCACGCGTTCATCGTTTAGAGTGAGTTCACCGTGTTCTGTCCATCCTATTTCGTTATGCTGTTTCATTTTTTCTAAGAGTTGTTTCGCTCTTTTCACGTAAAGTTTCGGCACATGGTGTAATATGTCACGCTGTATGGCATTCTCCTCTTTCAACGCAGGTAAAGTATTCTGTGTTGGACTTGACGGTGACTGCTGAATGTCTTTTAGTTCTATGGAGAGGGGTTGTTTGAGAGAGTCTGTGGCGTGAAGATATTGACGTAGGTATTGGGAATAAAGTTGAGCTTTACCGTAAATATCAAGATCGTCTCGGTCAAGAACCATTCTTATTTGTTCATCTAAGGCGTTGACTTGACTCTCTTTCGCGGTTGGTTGTGGAGTTTGCAAATTTCGTAAAGTTTCTTGGGGCACCAACACCATTTTTCGAGTGTTTTCCATGCGTATTTGATGTTATTTTCCACGTGGGGTAACAATGTTCGCAAGAGCTCCCAAAACAGGACCAACTAATCGAGAAAGGAGAGGTATAAAGAAACCTCCCCGTTGTGTGATGATTCTTTTTCTTTCCTTCAGAGATGTTTTTCGATCTGCTAACTTTCGTAGATGGTGTTTATGTTTGGACAGTGTTCGTTTATGGTTGGCGGAAAGTTTTACGTTCCCCCGAAGCACGTTAAATACACATTCACAGATGGCGTCGATGAACCCGTTGTCCGCAGTTTTCAAAAGTTGACGTCGCTGTTTCGCTGAACAATGTGCCAATGTCTTTAGGAGAACCGCGTGGGTCCAAACACGTCGAGACATCGTTATCGAACTAAATCATGCAGACAGTTTGTAGCTTTTTTATACTTTTGGAACGTAGGCAAATTGGGTCTCTCCTGGAAAAATGTTCGTGCGAAGGCGAAATTCCTCGGGTGTGTCTGGTTTGAGGTCTACAAACAAATAACCCCATTTACCTTTTGTCGCATCGTTATATGCTTCTTGAAAACATTTAGTACGTCTTGGATACATCTGTTTTCCTAGACACGTTATTTGTAATTTGTCCCTACAATTTTTAAAAAGACAATAGTATTGCGTATTCAGTGATATTCTGGGTTATGTAAATGACACTAACGTTTCTATGGTGACAGCCCTTTGTAAACAATGCATCCTTCAAGTCATCTATGACAAATAAGGTCGACCTTTCGGTCGAAGTAAAATCATTGAAATCATTCGGTAAATTTTCATAAAACTCTATGTTTGGAATGGACGCACGCATTTGCGAATAACAGGCTTGGTATTCGCCATAAAACCACATTATTTTTTTCGGTGGTGGATAGATCATTTTGGAGGCATTTTCAAGAAGTTTTTTCACAAATTGTGTTTTGCCACCATACAAGAAAAACTGTGTTTTAGACGTGCGTCCATTATATATATTATGTGTGTTAAAACAATATAAAAATGTAAATCTTAACTTCCGTAAGTGAGCGTGAATTGAGAGATGTGGGTAACATATACTCTACACAAAATGAAATAACATCATACCGTATATAAGGAGATACTGGTATCGCTTAAAAAACATTTCATAACGTAAATAAAATTACATAGATTGATATATATGACGATCATACGTCAAAATTCTCAGTAGGATTCGTTCTATTTAAATAGTTTGAAGACCCTACCATGTCACCGGTTTCCTCGAACACCATCGATTCGAGGAAGCATGATACAATAATAGTACATATAAATAGAATAAAGACCAATACTTGCGATGTAGAATTAATTCGCATTCTTTTAAACATTTTTTGTATGTTTGAAGAAATGTTATCGTCCCCCATAATGATAAAAATCGTTATTTCAGGTAGTGTTATCGAGACGAAGGTTGACAACTATACTGGCTTTCCATGTGAAAATACACAGTATCTTTGTGACCATAGGGTAATGTGTTTTCATCTTGCAGACGGACCTTTTTTTTTTCGTGAACACAACTCTGTAATCCTTTTTTGAGTCAACAGTGTGAATCGTTTTGGATTTCCCATCCCTTATAATTCTTTTTTCTTTGATAGTGATTGATTCACCAGGCTCACCTTGAATCAATTCTTTTAGGCTATCATGGTTGATTACCATGGAGTTTGCGGCATTTAAGGTAAAACCCCGCACTTTGCAGACGGTTTTACCTTTATTGGTCCGATAACTATAGTTTTTCGGACCACCGCAAAGCCATGTTTGAATGTATTCAAGATGAGTGGGATCTATTTCATCAGTGAGATCACCAAGGTAGTCCCCGGTTTTGGGATCATTGTGTTCATGAGAAGGATCCGTCCTGAAGACGACACTATCGGTATCCATGTATAATACCCTATCACCTAATTGTTCTAATACAGAATACAGTTTAAGTCGCGCTAGTGCAGTCTTGAAACTGGCTATCACGATGTTGGTATTTAAGTTCTGCGTAACGAATCCCGTTGCTTGTGTGTAATGCAGCTCGATGGAGTCTTCGTTATGAACGATCAAATCTTTAACTTCTACACCATCATCTCTAAAGTATTTCAACAATTCATCCGTAGTTTTCACAAACACCGTTTTCTTCATGTTCTCCCTTTCTGCAAATTTACCCCAAAGGACATTCAGATTGTTTTTCGCTATAGCCCTCAAACCAGGATTTTTGGTTATCTTAGCGGGATCGAGTAGAATACCTTCGTGAGTGAAATAATCTTTGACATAGTTTTCACGATCTTCAGGGGTTTTCACGTGGGCGGGATAACCCGAAGACTCTTGTTTGATACGCATGAATGCATCGATGTATGAAGAAAAAAGTCCTCCAGTCCGTGTGGTCTTATCATAGACAGTAAACCGATCGTAATGCCAAACTTCAATCATCTTTAAATTGGTATAACCCATCTCTACAGCCTTTTTTAGCTCTTCACTAACCCAGACGCCTTCCAACTCTCTTTCCCTATCTGAATGGTTACACTTTTGTTGATTCAATGAATCGGCGCACGATCGACAGAGGGGAAATGTAAGCTTACCACCAGACCTGTATGGTAGCACGGGGTGGTAGAGATCGTTCGGGGGTGTTATTTTGCATTTTACCAAACCGTAAATACGGTCGAGGGATGGAAAGTTAGACAAAATAATCCTTGGATGACCTAGAGGGTATTTTGAGAATTTATTTATGTATGGATATAAACTAGTGAAGTCATAATAGAGAATTCTTTCTCCAGGTTTGGCTTCATAAAACAACGAACAGCCATCAGTGCGCCCCCCAAAAAATGACTCTCGGGGATTGAGGGGGTGTTGGAACTTGGCTTTAAGATGTTTGACTATTTCTATTACTTCGGGGTTTTCCCTTTCTAGTTTCCATTCATGACCCCATGTATGATGGACGATGTATCCAGCACTTCGCAGGAGGTCCATTCTACGCATGGTTTCCTTGTACAAATCCCTCATTGGCTTTCCTACCATCAAATTCATTTGTTCATCGTTTACGAAACATTTTGGACACCCATGATAAAAGCATCCTAAAAATTCCCACACGTGTTTTTCTCCCCCCATTTCACAGTATCCGTCCACATATCTCCCGTGCACCATACGTTCTCCCCCATTGAAAGCATGTTGTATGTCTATGCCTTTGGTTATGGTTTCGTGGTGGAGCCATTCCCCCGCACTGATCGATTGTTTTTTCGCACTGGTGTAACCATCCTGTGGAATTAAACCAATTTTACCTGGTTGTAGGTAATTGGTTCTATAGAGTAGGTTGCAAGCGCTGGGTAGTGTAAGAGATTTCAGAAAAGGGTCAATGCCTTTGGGATTAGTCGGAGTAGTCGTGAGTGCTTTAAAGTGACCGCGGAACACTTTGCAACTTTGATGTAATATCTGCACGTCACTAATGCAATACTCGCGCAATTCCTTCTTCATATCAAATACATAGCCCTCTTCGTTCAGTTCATGGTACCATGCGGAGAAGACTTCCTGATCCCTTTTCATCATACTGTCAAACCCATAGTACATTTTGTCAGGCAGGGGACCAATGTAGTTGGCATTATCACGCTTGTTAAAAAAATGGGGGAAGTACCCCTTCTTTAACTCTTTCAGTCCAAAAGTTTTTGGCAATTTACCAAGCGCCATCTGAAAAAAATTCAATGAATCTTTGATCACGATAGTAGGGTCTGATGTTTTGAGTTGAATGATTTTACCACCGTTCAAAATGACCTGAGGTGTAATGCCTTTGGAAACCAAATGGTTGAGCAAGAAATATGTATCGTAAGCTTTGGCATTGTGAGCAATGGCGATTGAATGATTGTTATCTTCGCTAAATAACCATGAAGAAAAGTCACTTAATGTATCATTGCCTTCGAATGTAATTTGTCTGTTTTCAGGTGGACCACAACGCGGACAGTTGGGGTTGGGACTGTCGTCATCCATACATCGAGTACACTCCCATGACACATGCACAAAATTTGGTACGTGTAACCCTGTTTCCTGGGTACACTCGAAGTCAAAAAAGATGTATTTCTTTACAGGAGGCTCTTTCTCTTTCTTATCTGTTTTTGGTGATTGGGAATTGTCCTCTTCAGATGTTTGATTCTTTTTTGATATTTTGTTCACGTAATAGGGACTCTCTTTGGTCACCTTCATGTAACACTTATGAACCCTACCATCTACATACTCTTTACAAGTTTTACAGTAAATGTCTGAACAGTTATGACTTTTGGGGTCCCCATCGAGAGCATCCAAATCAAAGACTCTTTCACAGTCGCGGCATTTGAATTTACGTTGACAAGCCGTTTGACCTTCAAATAGAGTAACACTATGAAGTTCGAAACAACGTTCTGTAATGAATGTGATTCCACATTTTTCACACACTATGGGAGATGGCAGGCCGTCATGACACTTATTACCGCGATCGCAAGTTGTCGATTGACAATCGATACACATACGACAACACTCGTGAAAGCGTGGATCGCGGTAAGTTTCATGACACTCGTTACAGAAGTGGAAAGCACACAAAAACGCCTCGGGATTCGTTACGACATTGTAGTGTTTATTTGTAAGATAGAGGTAAATGGGTGTTCCCTTTGTTGGACCCGCATATATCAACGCCTCACTTCGTCTACCCCTATAGATCATCAATCGGTATTTTGGAGACAACACTTTCTGGAAAGCGTCAAATTGTGTTGAATCCACAATACCTGGTTCTATGCCAGCTTTCATATGCAGTTCTTTTGCCATTTTGAGCAATTGTTTGCTGGGAGGTCGTTGCTTGTTTCTAGTCCATGTACGGTATCTCTCATCTCTTTCTGCATGCAATTGAGCGATAACCACTGCTTTCGCAAAACACATGTTATCAGTGGCAGGCGGTATCGTTATAATTGAACGCTTTTTCAATGCAGCCATTTTGGATTCGATACCGTCGAACTTTCTAGCACGACCTCCCACAGGGTTTACTACATGGTGTACACGGATCGTAAATCCACACTCTAAGAAGAAGTGCTGATTACTATTCAACACCTCTTCGATACGTGCAAGGATAAGTTCAATATCGAAATCCCTCACCAAGGCCCAGGGAAATGCTATAGGTATAGTCAATTGTTCAGAGACAAGAACGAGACGAATGTAATCCCTTGGTTCGGTATCTTTCAGTATGGTACGTTTGAGTTTTTCGAGAGAAGACCGGATATTATCCAAGACTTTTTCAATTGAGACGTTCTTTTCTATTTTGCTTTTATAATCGTACCATACCTCCCGAACACCAAATCGTTTGGAGATCCTTTGATCTACATATTCCCATTCGGGGGTGGAAGATAGTTCAAGTGGAGTAGAAAAGGGTTCGCCAAAAGATTCATCCTCAAGCTCGTTTTCCGAGTCTGACATGACTTGACTTTCATTGTGACGATTGGTTTTGGTTTTTCTTTTACCTCCCTGTTTTTCAACACTAGTTTTACTGTTGGTAACCTCTTCTTGTTTCTTGTTTTTTCTAGCGATACTTTCCATCTCGTTCTCATCTCTCTGTTTTCTCTTCTGCCCACCCACCTGATATATCGAGCACGTGTCCATGTCCTCCTCGTCTGAGGATGCATAGTAATTAACATGCGGTGGGGGTGGAGAATTTGATTCGTAGCTAGTCCCTTGACCCTGGTGATGGGATGGCCCTGAAACATCTTGTACGTTTACATTACCCACATCTCTCAATTTATCCCTAACAGTACAATCAGAATTGACTTCACGCTCACTTACCTCGTTTCGATTGACGTTGCTATTCGGAGATGATGATGGTACTGCTCGACGAAAAAGTTCTTGCACATTGTTCACCGTCTTCTCTACCGTAGCTTGCAGTTGAGAAGAAGTCATTGGATAAAGGGTTGTCAGTAAATTTTGGAGACTATGACGAAAGTTCCTAGAGCGTTGGTATTCAGAATTAGAGTCTTGCGAAGACATGTTAGGAAATATAGTTATAAAAATAGGACAGCGTGGATATCGGGTTACAAGCAACACAGACACGAAACCTCGGTAAATGACCAGTGGTGTGATATGTCTTGCCTTTATAACACCAAACGAAGCCTTTACAAACAAGTCCGCGCCCGAGTCAGAGAATAAACTCCCTATTGTTTCATATTTTACCGTTTTAACCGTAATGGCTTACCAATATTTGCATCCCATTGACTCAGTTGCATAGATTTCTCGTCTCGGCCCTCCCTTCTCAAACACAAGCACACAATCTTGCGTGGATCCACTTCTCTTTCTGTTTTGTTTGAAAGTTAAAATCCCTGATGAAAAGAAAAATTCTGTATGGAAGTTTGCCCATCCATTGAAACGCTTAGTCCTCTCGTCTCGGTCCCTCCCTTCTTAAACACAAGCATATGTAATTACGGTTATGCATTGACAGTTGTTTTAGACTTACTGGTTGAAAGAAACAAAGCTATCCGTTCAGAAAAAAAGTAAACACGCGATGAATATTATTCCCCTCACTGGCGCTTTTTAATACGCTGATGGGCTTGGTAGATACCTGCGTTTACCTTCTTTGTTACGCTAAGAAGTGATTTGAAATTGTTAACCGTTAACGTTATCCCTTTCTTTGTTGGAAACTGAAGACCATCTGAACCATAAAACTCACGAATGTCGACATATACTTTTCCCTGAAAATGCCTGACTGTCACGTATTTTGGCTTCTTGTCATCTCCTATATTGAATTTACATATATTCCCGCCATCCATATTTTTGGTTTCGCCGAGCTTGCCTGTGGGATTGTCTCCTGATGTCAACTTTTCCTCGGTTTTCTCTTGAACAACAGCATCACTGCCTTTATCTGTTTCAAATAAGGTAGTGTCTTTTACAGGTTCCGAATATGAAAATAAATCCATGTTTAAATCGTTTCCACAATCGTTGTCGCTAGTTGATGCTGTATGGTACGATCTTGCAGGGTTGAAGTAGCTGTACATGGTTGAGGGCTCGTCACCATTCCGATGAAAAACAGGTATCCGTTACCCCCTTTTATACGTTTTCTGACCCCACTATAAAGCTGTAAGTTACTATATTTAGTTCTATCTTGACATGGTCCAGACTTGTTTGGATGTGTCTTTTACTTTCTTCTTGTTTTAATGGTTATTTATAGATATGATTTCATCGGTGTTGTGCAATTCTCTATGACGTCATTGGTATTGCACGTTCATTTCGCCATTCTATGGCGTCACACTTGTCAGGACTTGTTGAATTCTATTTCTTTACTTATTTCTTGTTCTGCCTGATGATATGACGTCATTTGTTTTTCATGGTTCGTCACTCTATGACGTCATTTGTCTTACGTCACACTTGTGACGTCATTTGTTTTTCATGTTTCGTCACTCTATGACGTCATTTGTCTTACATCACACTGGTGACGTCATTTGTTTTCGAGGCGTCTCAAATCTATGACATCACTCAATAATTATTCCATATTCTTATTGTTTTAACTTTTTAATCCATATTCTTATTGTTTTAACGTTATAAACCATATCGCTATTGTTTTAATTCATATCGCTATTGTTTTTAGGTTTTAATCCATATCGCTATTGTTTTAAGGTATAATCCATATTGATCCATATTTCCATAATTATCGATCCATATTTCCATAATTTATAATCCATAATTTATAATCCTATTGTTTTAATTTTAATCCATATTTTCATAATTCATAATCATATTTCATATTTTCATAATTCATAATCATATTTCATATTTCC
>CM057155.1:34257756-34270800 GCA_029962745.1 Echinometra lucunter
GAAGCACAAGGGCTCATCCAGATTGACAGGAGCAGAACATCATCTACGATCACCAAGGATAACCCTCTAATTCTATTAAATAAAATGGATACTCACCAGATCGACCACATATTGAAGCATCATCCCTCCACACGCCCGTATTACAGAGGAACGTGTGCATTGGACCAATTACCACGGGATATTGACAATGAAAGACAATGCTACGTTGTAAACACAGACCCAAGCAGTAAAGCGGGCTCACATTGGACCGCTTTCTTTTTTCAAGAGGGTTATGGGGAATTTTTTGACTCTTATGGGAACGAACCTTCATTTTACAGCCCTACATTTACCAATTTTCTTCAAGGAAACACCGTGTCATGGGTTCATATAAAAAACGGGTGCAAGGGGTTAATTCTACAGTGTGTGGGCAATATTGTATATATTATAGCATAAAAAGATGCCAGGGGCAAGGACTTAATCGTGTACTAAGTGTATTGGTAAATTATAGACAAAATGATAAAAAAATCAACGACTGGTGTAATCGAAGTTTTGGTTCCTCGTTCCCCTTACAAGACCCGTCTTTGGTTTTTAGACAAGTGGCCCAAAGTTTGGGTATTTAATCGTCTTTATAGTCGTGATAATTTATGTTTTATTTTATCCATCGCCGTCTTTAACGGTGAAGGTCATTTTAACTGTCCTCCCCTTTAAGCGTAACTTTTCTTCATTTCCATAATTGTATCATCTCCCACACCATTTCACACTGTATGTTGATTTATTCTCATTTGTTTACCCCTATTCCTCTCGCACCGTTATATACAACTATTCATAACCCTCAGTCAACCGTCATAACTTCTATTAATACGTACTATTCGTATTCCCACACACCGTCATGTACACACTATACGTATTCTCAGACAACCGTTATACACTATTCATACTCTCAGACACCGTTATACACGATTCATACTCTCAGACACCGTTATACATCTATACACAAGCGCATGCAAACTACAACCTACTCGCACACAATGTTTGTTTTTCTTTCATTCTTTTTTCTTCAACCTCCAAATTTCATTAGAAAATCCAGTCTTTTATTACCACCCTCGTATTCTTACCTTCTTCACTAATACCTCGTGTAACTTCTTTATTCATTTTCCCTCGCGCTCTACATACTGTATTACATTGTAAAAGAACAAGACTGTAGATTAAATACAATAGGCTAGAAGAAATTTAAGATATTGAATGTAACAACGTGTGTATGTGCTTTAAATTACATTTAAATAAATCGTTTGTCAATGAAATTTCATTTTCCCACACTGTGCATTATTTACAAGTTTGTCATCAAAACCATGTGAAGAAGGAAGAGAGCTAAAATGAAATGAAGAGAGGGAGAGAGAGAGAAAGGAAGAAAGGAGAAATAATGTGAATGGAGAGAGTGAGAGATAAAGAAAAAAACGATATTGAGATAATGAAATGTCCTAAAACTAGGGGTATAAAGTAATCAAATAAAAATATACAACGTCAACGCTACTATCACTAAAATCCATTAAAGTAATACAATGAAAATAATTGAATATTACACGTGAAAAAAACAATTTCACTTATACAAGTCCTACTTATCAAAGTAGCGATAGAACGATACATTCATTCAAATTACTGATGATCGAAGCCATGATATCAATTTGTACATCTCGTTCATTTCTTCAATATGTTCATTTCTTCATTTTGTTCATTTCTTCATTTTGTTCATTTCTACAATCTATTCACAATTACATAACGTCTGTTTTTTACAAATGAAAAAAAAGAAAAAGTAAAAACTCTTTTAAAGGTATATCCTTTAAATTTAATAAAACTCCTTAATAACTATCCTATAAACTCAATTATCAATACGTAAAATCCAAGTGTTATTCCTATATACATATTTATGCATATTGTTACATTGCAATCACGAAACGTTTGTTTTCGATTCATGTAGTGAATTGTCTTTACCAAAAGACGAATAAATCATAAAATTATTGTTTTAACGGGTCTATAAATACATCCATCATTTCTATATACAACGTCCATTGAATTTACTCAAACATTTTGGAAAATAAAAGTTTGGGTATATTTGATTCTTAAGACATTTATCAATACGACTCTTGAAATATTGTAGATGAAAAGAGTCCGATTAAACGTACGAGTAAAAACACGGTATATAGATATTATCTTCATTAAAATCAAACTATGTACCGAGGTTTCGTGTCTGTATTATACCGTTTGTGTAGAAGACTTTTAAAATGGTACCCAATTTGGAGATCGAGGACTTTTCAACTGATTTTTATTTCGTTTAGACCTCTTGATAGTGGATTTAGATGGTAAAGGAGAAGACACACCCGGGGTTGGTATAGAACTGATTGCTCCATCCCGTGTTTTAATCGCTGGAGTTCGCTCCTCCTCTGGGGGTTGCTGACGACGGTGTCGGGAAGGTTCATCTTGGCCAAGCCTCGAATAAAATGTTCACTGCCACTCGGTGTGTAACCACGACGTTCTCTGAACAAGTCATAGACCAGGTCGCATATGTTTGTACCCGCCACGCGTTGATCGTTTTAGAGTGAGTTCACCGTGTTCTGTCCATCCTATTTCGTTATGCTGTTTCATTTTTTCTAAGAGTTGTTTCGCCTCTTTTCACGTAAAGTTTCGGCACATGGTGTAATATGTCACGCTCTATGGCATTCTCCTCTTTCAACGCAGGTAAAGTATTCTGTGTTGGACTTGACGGTGACTGATGAATGTCTTTTAGTTCTATGGAGAGGGGTTGTTTGAGAGAGTCTGTGGCGTGAAGATATTGACGTAGGTATTGGGAATAAAGTTGAGCTTTACCGTAAATATCAAGATCGTCTCGGTCAAGAACCGTTCTTATTTGTTCATCTAAGGCGTTGACTTGACTCTCTTTCGCGGTTGGTTGTGGAGTTTGCAAATTTCGTAAAGTTTTCTTGGGGCACCAACACCATTTTTCGAGTGTTTTCCATGCGTATTTGATGTTATTTTCCACGTGGGGTAACAATGTTCGCAAGAGCTCCCAAAACAGGACCAACTAATCGAGAAAGGAGAGGTATAAAGAAACCTCCCCGTGTGTGATGATTCTTTTTCTTTCCTTCAGAGATGTTTTTCGATCTGCTAACTTTCGTAGATGATGTTTATGTTTGGACAGTGTTCGTTTATGGTTGGCGGAAAGTTTTACGTTCCCCCGAAGCACGTTAAATACACATTCACAGATGGCGTCGATGAACCCGTTGTCCGCAGTTTTCAAAAGTTGACGTCGCTGTTTCGCTGAACAATGTGCCAATGTCTTTAGGAGAACCGCGTGGGTCCGAACACGTCGAGACATCGTTATCGAACTAAATCATGCAGACAGTTTGTAGCTTTTTTATACTTTTGGAACGTAGGCAAATTGGGTCTCTCCTGGAAAAAATGTTCGTGCGAAGGCGAAATTCCTCGGGTGTGTCTGGTTTGAGGTCTACAAACAATAACCCCATTTACCTTTTGTCGCATCGTTATATGCTTCTTGAAAAAATTTAGTACGTCTTGGATACATTTGGTTTTCCTAGACACGTTATTTGTAATTTGTCTCTACAATTTTAAAAAGACAATAGTATTGCGTATTCAGTGATATTGTCCTCGACTCTTTACCACGGTGAAATAAATTCTGGGTTATGTAAATGACACTAACGTTTCTATGGTGACAACCCTTTGTAAACAATGCAGCTACTCTCTTGTCGTCGGCGGCAGTATCCATCAAGTCATCTATGACAAATAAGGTCGACCTTTCGGTCGAAGTAAAATCATTGAAATCATTCGGTAAATTTTCATAAAACTCTATGTTTGGAATGGACGCACGCATTTGCGAATAACAGGCTTGGTATTCACCATAAAACCACATTATTTTTTCGGTGGTGGATAGATCATTTTGGAGGCATTTTCAAGAAGTTTTTTCACAAATTGTGTTTTGCCAGAAAAGCTTGGTCCCACCACCATACAAGAAAAACTGTGTTTTAGACGTGCGTCCATTATATATCATGTGTGTTAAAACAATATAAAAATGTAAATCTTAACTTCCGTAAGTGAGCGTGAATTGAGAGATGTGGGTAACATATACTCTACACAAAATGAAATAACATCATACCGTATATAAGGAGATACTGGTATCGCTAAAAAAACATTTCATAACGTAAATAAAATTACATAGATTGATATATATGACGATCATACGTCTTCAAAATTCTGTGACAGAACTGAGATACTCAGTAGGATTCGTTCTATTTAAATAGTTTGAAGACCCTGCCATGTCACCGGTTTCCTCGAACACCATCGATTCGAGGAAGCATGATACAATAATAGTACATATAAATAGAATAAAGACCAATACTTGCGATGTAGAATTAATTCGCATTCTTTTAAACATTTTTTGTATGTTTGAAGAAATGTTATCGTCCCCCATAATGATAAAAATCGTTATTTCAGGTAATGTTATCGAGACGAAGGTTGACAACTATACTGGCTTTCCATGTGAAAATACACAGTATTTATAAGGGATGTTCCGCTGATGGAATATCTTTGTGACCATAGGGTAATGTGTTTTCATCTTGCAGACGGACCCTTTTCGTGAACACAACTCTGTAATCCTTTTTTGAGTCAACAGTGTGAATCGTTTTGGATTTCCCATCCCTTATAATTCTTTTTTCTTTGATAGTGATTGATTCACCAGGCTCACCTTGAATCAATTCTTTTAGGCTGTCATGGTTGATTACCATGGAGTTTGCGGCATTTAAGGTAAAACCCCGCACTTTGCAGACGGTTTTACCTTTATTGGTCCGATAACTATAGTTTTTCGGACCACCGCAAAGCCATGTTTGAATGTATTCAAGATGAGTGGGATCTATTTCATCAGTGAGATCACCAAGGTAGTCCCCGGTTTTGGGATCATTGTGTTCATGAGAAGGATCCGTCCTGAAGACGACACTATCGGTATCCATGTATAATACCCTATCACCTAATTGTTCTAACACAGAATACAGTTTAAGTCGCGCTAGTGCAGTCGTGAAACTGGCTATCACGATGTTGGTATTTAAGTTCTGCGTAACGAATCCCGTTGCTTGTGTGTAATGCAGCTCGATGGAGTCTTCGTTATGAACGATCAAATCTTTAACTTCTACACCATCATCTCTAAAGTATTTCAACAATTCATCCGTAGTTTTCACAAACACCGTTTTCTTCATGTTCTCCCTTTCTGCAAATTTACCCCAAAGGACATTCAGATTGTTTTTCGCTATAGCCTCAAACCAGGATTTTTGGTTATCTTAGCGGGATCGAGTAGAATACCTTCGTGAGTGAAATAATCTTTGACATAGTTTTCACGATCTTCAGGGGTTTTCACGTGGGCGGGATAACCCGAAGACTCTTGTTTGATACGCATGAATGCATCGATGTATGAAGAAAAAGTCCTCCAGTCCGTGTGGTCTTATCATAGACAGTAAACCGATCGTAATGCCAAACTTCAATCATCTTTAAATTGGTATAACCATCTCTACAGCCTTTTTTAGCTCTTCACTAACCCAGACGCCTTCCAACTCTCTTTCCCTATCTGAATGGTTACACTTTTGTTGATTCAATGAATCGGCGCACGATCGACAGAGGGGAAATGTAAGCTTACCACCAGACCTGTATGGTAGCACGGGGTGGTAGAGATCGTTCGGGGGTGTTATTTTGCATTTTACCAAACCGTAAATACGGTCGAGGGATGGAAAGTTAGACAAAATAATCCTTGGATGACCTAGAGGGTATTTTGAGAATTTATTTATGTATGGATATAAACTAGTGAAGTCATAATAGAGAATTCTTTCTCCAGGTTTGGCTTCGTAAAACAACGAACAGCCATCAGTGCGCCCCCCAAAAATGACTCTCGGGGATTGAGGGGGTGTTGGAACTTGTCTTTAAGATGTTTGACTATTTCTATTACTTCGGGGTTTTCCCTTTCTAGTTTCCATTCATGACCCCATGTATGATGGACGATGTATCCAGCCTTCGCAGGAGGTCCATTCTACGCATGGTTTCCTTGTACAAATCCCTCATTGTCTTTCCTACCATCAAATTCATTTGTTCATCGTTACGAAACATTTTGGACACCCATGATAAAAGCATCCTAAAAATTCCCACACGTGTTTTTCTTCCCCCATTTCACAGTATCCGTCCACATATCTCCCGTGCACCATACGTTCTCCCCCATTGAAAGCATGTTGTATGTCTATGCCTTTGGTTATGGTTTCGTGCCATTCCCCCGCACTGATCGATTGTTTTTTCGCACTGGTGTAACCATCCTGTGGAATTAAACCAATTTTACCTGGTTGTAGGTAATTGGTTCTATAGAGTAGGTTGCAAGCGCTGGGTAGTGTAAGAGATTTCAGAAAAGGGTCAATGCCTTTGGGATTAGTCGGAGTAGTCGTGAGTGCTTTAAAGTGACCGCGGAACACTTTGCAACTTTGATGTAATATCTGCACGTCACTAATGCAATACTCGCGCAATTCCTTCTTCATATCAAATACATAGCCCTCTTCGTTCAGTTCATGGTACCATGCGGAGAAGACTTCCTGATCCCTTTTCATCATACTGTCAAACCCATAGTACATTTTGTCAGGCAGGGGACCAATGTAGTTTGCATTATCACGCTTGTTAAAAAAATGGGGGAAGTACCCCTTCTTTAACTCTTTCAGTCCAAAAGTTTTTGGCAATTTACCAAGCGCCATCTGAAAAAAATTCAGTGAATCTTTGATCACGATAGTAGGGTCTGATGTTTTGAGTTGAATGATTTTACCACCGTTCAAAATGACCTGAGGTGTAATGCCTTTGGAAACCAAATGGTTGAGCAAGAAATATGTATCGTAAGCTTTGGCATTGTGAGCAATGGCGATTGAATGATTGTTATCTTCGCTAAATAACCATGAAGAAAAGTCACTTAATGTATCATTGCCTTCGAATGTAATTTGTCTGTTTCAGGTGGACCACAACGCGGACAGTTGGGGTTGGGACTGTCGTCATCCATACATCGCGTACACTCCCATGACGCATGCACAAAATTTGGTACGTGTAACCCTGTTTCCTGGGTACACTCGAAGTCAAAAAAGATGTATTTCTTTACAGGAGGCTCTTTCTCTTTCTTATCCGTTTTTGGTGATTGGGAATTGTCCTCTTCGGATGTTTGATTCTTTTTTGATATTTTGTTCACGTAATAGGGACTCTCTTTGGTTACCTTCATGTAACACTTATGAACCCTACCATCTACATACTCTTTACAAGTTTTACAGTAAATGTCTGAACAGTTATGCCTTTTGGGGTCCCCATCGAGAGCATCCAAATCAAAGACTCTTTCACAGTCGCGGCATTTGAATTTACGTTGACAAGCCGTTTGACCTTCAAATAGAGTAACACTATGAAGTTCGAAACAACGTTCTGTAATGAATGTGATTCCACATTTTTCACACACTATGGGAGATGGCAGGCCGTCATGACACTTATTACCGCGATCGCAAGTTGTCGATTGACAATCGATACACATACGACAACACTCGTGAAAACGTGGATCGCGGTAAGTTTCATGACACTCGTTACAGAAGTGGAAAGCACACAAAAACGCCGCGGGATTCGTTACGACATTGTAGTGTTTATTTGTAAGATAGAGGTAAATGGGTGTTCCCTTTGTTGGACCCGCATATATCAACGCCTCACTTCGTCTACCCCTATAGATCATCAATCGGTATTTTGGAGACAACACTTTCTGGAAAGCGTCAAATTGTGTTGAATCCACAATACCTGGTTCTATGCCAGCTTTCATATGCAGTTCTTTTGCCATTTTGAGCAATTGTTTGCTGGGAGGTCGTTGCTTGTTTCTAGTCCATGTACGGTATCTCTCATCTCTTTCCGCATGCAATTGAGCGATAACCACTGCTTTCGCAAAACACATGTTATCAGTGGCAGGCGGTATCGTTATAATTGAACGCTTTTTCAATGCAGCCATTTTGGATTCGATACCGTCGAACTTTCTAGCACGACCTCCCGCAGGGTTTACTACATGGTGTACACGGATCGTAAATCCACACTCTAAGAAGAAGTGCTGATTACTATTCAGCACCTCTTCGATACGTGCAAGGATAAGTTCAATATCGAAATCCCTCACCAAGGCCCAGGGAAATGCTATAGGTATAGTCAATTGTTCAGAGACAAGAACGAGACGAATGTAATCCCTTGGTTCGGTATCTTTCAGTATGGTACGTTTGAGTTTTTCGAGAGAAGACCGGATATTATCCAAGACTTTTTCAATTGAGACGTTCTTTTCTATTTTGCTTTTATAATCGTACCATACCTCCCGAACACCAAATCGTTTGGAGATCCTTTGATCTACATATTCCCATTCGGGGGTGGAAGATAGTTCAGGTGGAGTAGAAAAGGGTTCGCCAAAAGATTCATCCTCAAGCTCGTTTTCAGAGTCTGACATGACTTGACTTTCATTGTGACGATTGGTTTTGGTTTTTCTTTTACCTCCCTGTTTTTCAACACTAGTTTTACTGTTGGTAACCTCTTCTTGTTTCTTGTTTTTTCTAGCGATACTTTCCATCTCGTTCTCATCTCTATGTTTTATCTTCTGCCCACCCACCTGATATATCGAGCACGTGTCCATGTCCTCCTCGTCTGAGGATGCATAGTAATTAACATGCGGTGGGGGTGGAGAATTTGATTCGTAGTTAGTCCCTTGACCCTGGTGATGGGATGGTCCTGAAACATCTTGTACGTTTACATTACCCACATCTCTCGATTTATCCCTAACAGTACAATCAGAATTGACTTCACGCTCACTTACCTCGTTTCGATTGACGTTGCTATTCGGAGATGATGATGGTACTGCTCGACGAAAAAGTTCTTGCACATTGTTCACCGTCTTCTCTACCGTAGCTTGCAGTTGAGAAGAAGTCATTGGATAAAGGGTTGTCAGTAAATTTTGGAGACTATGACGAAAGTTCCTAGAGCGTTGGGATTCAGAATTAGAGTCTTGCGAAGACATGTTAGGAAATATAGTTATAAAAATAGGACAGCGTGGATATCGGGTTACAAGCAACACAGACACGAAACCTCGGTAAATGACCAGTGATGTGATATGTCTTGCCTTTGTAACACCAAACGAAGCCTTTGCAAACAAGTTCATACATGAATGATCACGGGCGATCCTAAACAAATACTTCTTGAGATGTGTATGTACAAGCTTCCCGCCAAAAAAAAAAAAAAAAAACCACCATGATTCTGCATTGACGTCGAAAGCTCAATCTTCTTCTTCCTCTTCTTCTTCTTCTTCTTCTTCTTCTTCTTCTTCTTCTTCTTCTCCTTCTTCTTCTTCTTCTTCTTCTCCTTCTTCTTCCCTCTCTCCGACTCCTACACCTTTTTCTTCTCCTGCCACATCTTGTTCCATTTCCCTTTTTCTTCTTCTTACTGGTTCTCCATCATTTTCCAAAAAATCCACGTAGTCAGAGTCATAGTGTAAATCTGGAAACGTTGACGCTAAGTGTAAACCATGACTACTCGGTGGGTAATTCGTCAGCATTTTACCAAATGCCCTGAACATGATCTCCACAGCATTGCTTAAGCCGTAGACTTTGGATTCAATCCAATATTTCTTTTCAATCATTTGGTCCAAACACATATATTTCATCTGACTTTGGAGATAGTGTATAAATGGTTTGGGGTCAAGGAGGGCTGGCCGTTTATACATAGCCCTCGCTGTGTGTAAATACACCTGTTCGATCTCTGAAATGTCTATTTCATTTACGATTTTTTTCATTACCAATCCTGGTTGGTACAGTCTTTCACCATCCTCCCCTACAACAAAGTCAGGGCCATTCGCCGATTTGCTAATCGCCTCCGTCAACACGATATACTCAACGATGTTGTACAGTTCTGTAATGCGCATTTCATCATTCACATGAGCGTTAAAGGTACCAAGGTCTGAAAGGATTTCCATGTTAACTTGTAAGATTAGAGCTAAGAGATTGATATTTTACGTAGGTCTATCCCTAGTTCAAAATTTCGAATTATGAATTATATTCACTGTGTGGGGGTTATTTATAACTTTATCGAGAAATAAAGAGAGAGCCCTGCGTGGGAAAGGTCAACATTTTAGGGTGGAGTTGACGATCCCCGCATCGTGAAAAACATTTACTCTCCATTTTAAAATGCTATTGTTGCATACCGTCGACAAAAGAAAGGATGATTCCAACGGCTCTATCGGTAAACTAGAACTTATCATAAATAGATCCAAATAGGATTGTGGTGAAGTGTCGAGAGGAAAGGTCAACATTTTAGGGTGGAGTTGACGATCCCCGCATCGCGAAAAACATTTACTCGCCATTTTAAAATGCTATTGTTTCATACCGTCGACAAAAAAGTTCTTGGTTAAGTGCAGCGAAAAAGATAAACATGTAATGAACGTTAGAATGTGTGCTCATCGTTTGCCCATCCTCTCTCCCCCTCTTTCTCTCTCTCTCTCTCTCTCTCTCTCTCTCTTTATTTGACCAAAGCTTCATCTGTATTGATCTATTTTGCTGTCCATTTATAACATTTACAACCAAAGACATGTTAAAAGGAAAAAAAAAAAAAGAAAACGGATGTAAAGTTAAATTATGTCAAACTTTATTCTTGCCATTCATCTGCTCAAAATAATCATCAACCGAACACAATCGTAATCATATTTTATCAAAGGAGTCAACATTAAGAACAAAACTGAAATGCTATATCATGACTTGTAAGTATAAGACCAATAAAATTGTTGTGTAATAATGATTACGGTAATACTACTATTAATAGTCGATGCGTTTTATAAACTGTCAAAAGGGTGTCATTTATTTTGACCGCTGTAGATTGCTCTTGTTATGTTCTTCGAAATCATCATGATTGCCTTGAACTCCCTCGCTGTCAAAGTGATCCCCTTTTTGGATGGAAAGTATTCCCCGCCAGATTCGTAGAAATCTCGGATATCGACGTAGACTTGTCCTCTGAAATTTCGAACGGTGACGTACTTTGCTCGACCATCTTTTCCACTGATTGGGTACTTGGCGATGTGGGTTCCATTTTTCTCATTGCGTGCTCCTGTGTTGCTTACTATATCTTTACCAGTCTCCACGCCTTTCGATCACCATTGATACTCTGATGACTTGTGGTATCTTTCCCTTCCACGTTACTGCTCTGGTCGATCTGTTTCATTGATTGTATGTTCGATTGACCCTCTTCTATGAAGAGAGGTACAGACGATGAAAAACCCTCGTATCCATTTTCTCTGGATTCACCTTCCATCTCGTCTCCTACAGTTTTAACGTTATGGGTGTTATAATAACTGTACATGTTGTTGTTTGTCCGATAGTCCAGCTCTTTACATTATTTTCTTTCTACATCGTTCTTGCTCTTTTATGCATTTTTGTAACCCTATTTTAGGTAAACATAACGTATATTTTTTATAATGACGTTGATATTATATTTAGAATGTGACGATATACACTATTAATAAAGTTGAATTGTTTTCTACACCCGTTCTCTTGTTCTCTTGGACATGTCCAAGACATGTTTTTTAATTTCTTTACTTTCTTCTTGTTCTTGAGTATGGTCACGATTGGACATGTCCGACACTTGTCTATTGTTTCTTTACTTTCTTCTTGTTTTTGAGTATGCGCATGACGTCATCGATGTGGTGCAATCCACTATGACGTCACCATTTACTTTCTTCTTGTTTGGAATATGCGCATGACGTCATCGATGTTGTGCAATCCACTATGACGTCATTTGTTTTTCAGGTTTCGTCACGCTATGACGTCATACCTTCGTGACGTCACTTGACCGCCCATCTTTTTTTTAATCCTATTGTTTTAATTTATAATCCATATTTCCATAATTTATAATCCATAATTATAATCCTATTGTTTTAATTTTAATCCATATTTCCATAATTTATAATCCATAATTTATAATCCTATTGTTTTAATTTTAATCCATATTTCCATAATTCATAATCATATTTCATATTTTCATACTTCATAATCATATTTCATATTTCCATAACTTTATTAATATTTCATATTCTATTGTTTACAACAATACAATATTCATAATTCATATTTCTATTGTTTAGAACAATAGGGATTAGTTATGTGACTATACGTACACCTTTACTACTTACGTATATATAAGATTTTTCATAAATACAATAAATACATGAAATCATCATGATATCACTACAGCGCATGATGATGAACAATGAAGCAATCCATTTCAAATCATATCTTATTCCTGACGTGTAAACGCTGATAATGATTACTAAACATTCATTTATGTAATTTGTATAATCTATACACTATAACTCAGGGTGACTATATTCCTCTCTCGTCATATATATGTCACAGTACCTTTCAACGAAATGTCATGGGGGTAAGGGATCGGCGCGAACTTAAATAGGCTGGGAAATAGGATCGTCGAATGCCAAACAAATCTAAGATTCTCTCTCCCTTCGAGTTCACAGTCAATCGGTGTGAACCCCACACTAATCCTAACCTGGTTCAGTTTTCACGCACTTCTCTCACGTCTCTCTCCGCTCCGTTTCTCTCTCTCTCTCTGTCTCTTATGAGGGCTTTTCATTGCGAGCATTTTAGGATGACAAATGCTCGCCCCTTTTTGTTGTTATATCATTTTTAATTACTTTATACTCCTGCTGTGTATATGTAACTCGTTGTTCCTTGTTCCTTATTCCTTGTATTACACATAAATTCTCTAACGTATAGCTAAAGACCCGGCTAAAGACTATTTGTGTAAATGTTTGTTTGGGGGTGCTTTTCGTTTCGAAAACTCATTCTTTATATGTGTATTTTTTTCTCCCTCCTTCATTTTCGTTTTTGCTTTCAATTCAAGTATTCAGAATGACAAAATTATTGTTGTATTATCTCTGAAATACTTTAAAACTCCCATCATGTATGGTAATCTCTTTCTCCTTATCTCCTTCAA
>CM057155.1:34276428-34375428 GCA_029962745.1 Echinometra lucunter
GGCCCACAAGCATTCCTGTAGTAACTGGGCAGGCAGGGGTGAGCTATGTTATAGAGAGTAGGAAGGAGGAGGATAGGGAAGAGAACGTAACTACTGTGCTTTGTTCTATTTCTGATATGGATGAATCAGATGATGACTCTATTTATTTAGAGGAGAATGAGTGCTGCCGAAAATTAAATCAGAGAGTTGATAATAATGATACTGCTTCCTCGAGTCAAAATAGATCTACTCCAAGTCCACTGCCAAGCACTGCCAGTTTCAGCGAGACTTCAAGTTCTAGAAGTTTGATTCATTGGGTATGTACTTGCATATTTCAATTCAACTCAGACTAGGTTTACCGTCTAGGGAGAAGGCAATAAAGAACTTCATTGGAATTTAGATCTGTTTTTTATTTCAAACATTATTGGGTTTATTGCTGTCAGTATATTATTTTACTTGAGATCAAATATCTTTAATTGTCAAAATATATCTTTAATTGAATTGTTTAATTAGAAATGTAAACTGTGTATATAAGCATGCTATGCAGTTGTTTCCTGCATAATAATGATAGTAAACATTTAATATGCAGTCCATAGTAAACTATATCACAGCATTAAGACAAAATGAGAAATGAGTCCAACTCTTACGCAAAATGTATTTGGCACAGATAAAAAATTACACACTAAAAAAATTCCTGAAATCTACAGCTAAATTCCAAAGGGCTTAGATTTGTTAAATCCTATGTATTGTAGTGAAAGGCTGCTTCTTCATTTTTAAAAAATTAATCAAATGTATTTCCTTCAGTTTCCTTACGTCAATAGAAAGCAAGACACAGCATTAAGACAAAATGAGAAATGAGTCCAACTCTTACGCAAAATGTATTTGGCACAGATAAAAAATTACACACTAAAAAAATTCCTGAAATCTACAGCTAAATTCCAAAGGGCTTAGATTTGTTAAATCCTATGTATTGTAGTGAAAGGCTGCTTCTTCATTTTTAAAAAATTAATCAAATGTATTTCCTTCAGTTTCCTTACGTCAATAGAAAGCAAGACACTTAGGAGAAATGTGAAAAACACATGGTTGACGGAAACGATGTCCCTTGTGGCAGAGTCCTTCAGGGACCAGCTGGGCTGCTCTCAAAAGGAGTATCGGGATGACATGCAGGCTGTCTGTCCAAGACAAGGGAAATGTTTTACGGTAGATGCTCTGTTCATGCAAAAAGTTTTTGGTTGTATGCGAAGAAGATCCAAAAGGAGAGAAGAAAAATCAGGCAAATATAGTGTTAAGTTGGTAAAGGCGAGTGTAAAAAACAGAAATATAACAAAGAGGAATGCCAGAAGGAAAAAAATGGTGAATGTCAGAAAAAAGACTATCGGGAGGTTGAATGAAGAATTGAATGAATAAAAGAAAAGTCTAGAGTAACACATCGGTATGCTCAAAAGAATCATTGAGAGAGATGTCAAATTGAAGAGATGAACGCAGGATAGCTGAGCTTATTTGAAATACAAATGCGAGACAATCAACATGCTCAGAAAAGAAAATAATGAAATGAAAAAGAAGATAGAGAAGGTGAATTGAAGAATCAACACACTAGAAGAAAAGCTGAAAGATGATGAGTTGCATATGGACATCAAACTGCAGGAAGGGTTGAAATATACCGATGAAATTAGAGCAGTAATACAAGAATTAGTGTGTTCCATGGGAGTAAGTATAAGAAAGAGTGGGGAGGTAGTGAAAACAATATTAGAAGGGTTATGTGAGATAAAAGAAGCGAGGGTACTCAGTCTAATACAACCCGCATGCAAGATTATGGATGAGGAGGAAGATAACATGACATTTGGGGGAGATGGGCATCAATTCGAAGCATCTGACACACATTTGCGTGGTGGGGAGTGTCTAGTGTTGGGGTAAGGGCAGGGGTCGTGGGTACCTCAGAAGGAATGTTGGAAACAATCAAATGGTCCTAGAAGATGTTTGTAAAGTGGTTGGTGACAGGAGTAGAGTGAATAATGTAACCAAAACATTCAAGAAAGAAATCAGTGATGGGTGCATTGTTCAAAACAATTCAATGAACCATCAATGAATTGTACCCACAGTTGTCAGAGAATGGGAATCATTGACCAATCTAAAAGAGAGTCACTTTCCAAAATGAATAATTACTTTTGTGGGTTGCACTTTATAGTAGGGCTAGCAGACCAGGCAGGAAAAGCCCTCAAAGTATGGGAGGACATGATATTCAGTGGAAAATTAAATGAAACTTAAGTCTAGGAATGTCATGCTGCAAAGCAGCACAAAATGGCTCCAGTGCCTATGTGAAATATGTACTAACATTGACTTGTCTTACAAGCATATCAACAAGAGTCTTGGTGGAACTCTGATCAAGAACCGTTACCATTTGTCAGAGTTAACAATGTGTAGTGATACCCAACATCATGCGCATTTGCACTGTGTGGACAGGAAATGTGAAAATTATGGACCGGGAAAATTGAAGGAGAAACTTCAGCCCCTGTTATCAGGCAATGTTGACAAGACAACTTCCTGGAAAACATGGTGTCAAGTAGAATATGCTCCTGGAAAAAGAGAATGACACTCATGGAGAAAGAGGTACAGTAGGGGATCTTGTGAATCAATTGATGTCAGATGCAGAGAGCTTTCTGCGGCACTTATTTTAGGCAAGGTGGCAACAAAGCCAATTTTTCGCTGTTTCAGAGAATCCTCCGCCATCCACAGTAGTCGACTTTGCGGAGAAGTTTTAGTGCACCATGCATAAAGAAGTCCAAAGTGCCCACTGGTTCATGAATAGTATAATATTACACCCATTTGTTTGATATTACAAGTGCCCTGATCGTCACGAGCAGAAACTAGTTTGCGAGGGTTTGCATATTGTACCAGAAGACAGCTTGCAAGGTGTGCATGCAGTGAATCACTATGTGCAGTTGTTCGCTGATTATGTACATCAGAAAAACCCAGCCATCAACAAAATGATCCAGTTCTCGGATGGATGTGCTGGACAGTACAAGTCAAAAACTGCATTTGCAGACTTATCATTTGCCATTTTGTCATATTTCATCAGTGCAAGTCTCAAGAATTGTTTTTTAAAATTTGGAATAAATTGAATGAATCATGAAGAAATATAACGAGATGTCGACGATATTGGCCTTTGTGAAACGGTTTAGGAGATAAAAGACATCTCCGTAACTGACCGACAAAGATATGACTGTCTTGTCCGTGGTTTCGTGCAACGGCCCCCTGTTCTCTAAAGACCTTTAATTGACCATTTTTATTAAATTTGTGTATCAGACATTCCTTTATTTTTGTCTAGATGGATGTAAGCTGTAAACTTACCTTAAAGGTTTTATGACACTGTCACCTCGATTTTTTTTATTATGGTCTGTTTTACTCAATTTTTCATGATGAATACGAATCTGGCAATTGTTTCCCGTAATTTTGTCTCAATTCGACACAAATCAGGAAAAAGATCACGGTTAGGGAACGCCCACTAAAATTGTTCAAAAGTCTACCGATTACGTAATCGTTGTGTGACGTCATCAAGGGAATATCAAGCAGTGGGATCGCTCCTCTAGCACGCGTATACATTGTTATCCATTCATTGAATTCTCACAAGTTCTCGCGATATATCTTAAATTCAAGCACAATCATGAGTGATCTTTCAGGATCAGAGAGTGAATATGATCCTGCCCACTTGTCATCTGATCAAGATTCTCCATGGTCGAATTCAGATAGTGAGCGAGAAGAAGAATTTGCCAGAGAAAATCAAGAAGAGGCCGGTCCTGATATTCCTGCTCAGGCTGCTGGCATGCAAGCAGTGGGTATTTTGCCGTACCAATTCGAGCCAGAGTTTCAACCAGGGGAAGAAATTCGGAATGTTGGTGCCATCCAAGAAAATGACATTGAGGGTAGACTTGGAAAGAACAATTGGTAAGTTTATCTCATACATAATACTCCGTAACTAGTACCCTGAGTGTCTGATAAACATGATAAAGATGTCTCAGCTGAGAGGGTCGGATTGGAAGTGACAGAGCAGTAGCGTGCGCTGCAGCCGCTGCTACCCGACGCTTCCGGCTGGAAACACAGCTCAGTTACGTTGCTAAGCCGAAACGAGGCTGGTGGACGGATCTGTGCTGTGGCTGCTGCCCGATGCTCATGTGGCTCATGTGAAAATGAATTTATGAAAAATGTGTTGATATTGATCCAGTAGCATTTTGGTGTACCGAATATTAATAATCTCTTCTCATTTTTGAAAATTTAAATGAGAAACTAGGAATCATTTTACTTGACTAACACTTGGTAACTTTCAGTCTAGTATTAAAAATGTTTTCATTCATTTTTCAAATTTCTGTTGTTCATGCAGGTGTTCATGCAGCGGAGGATGCCAAGCGATGCCTCGAGTGGTCGAATCTTACTGCTGCAAAGAAGTGGCTCAGGTAGTGGCGATGATGGAGCGGTACACTGCTGCAGAACTGAACTGCATCACAGAGCACCCTGGATTTGAAGGGGTTTGTCTAAATCCGTGGGTTTTAGACACTGCATACTTGGGGTATCGGCAGCAATATGGTGACAGGGCACGGCATGATGCAACTGAGAATGAGTGAGTGTTTTTTCATGAACAATTGCACTTATTTTCTGCAATCAAATATTTGAATAAGAAAATTATTAAAAAATGATTTTTATCAACTCGATTGTCCTGAATGGTATCATGTTTTATATCATTTAAAATTATGAAAATATGTATCATAAGGTCAGTGTTGAGTGTTGTAATGAGCTACGGTATATATTTTTTGAATGGTTATTTAGCAGTCTTCAATTTTATTCTTTTTTGACTCAGAGGTGTTGAATACATGTACAACCCCCTCCTTACTTATGAATCACCTAACATATGCACATGTAGTAGTCAGCATAGGCGGGGGGGGGGGGGGGGGGGGGGGCGTCCCCACCCCCTAAGTTTGAGGTGGGGGACAATCCCCCCTAAATTTTTTGTTGATCACCTTTTTTTTTGTCAAAAGGTTTCCTTGTTCCCCCTCTGAAATTTTGGTTGATAACATTTTTTTTTGGAAGGGGGGGGGGGGGGGGGGGGTTGCTTGTCAAAAAATGTTGGTGTTCCCCTCTAGATTTTTTTTTTACCTCCGCCGCCATTGGTAGTCAGTGGGATTTTGGGGAAAATTTAATGATGTAGATTTAGAAATCATGTGATGTTCTGTATCTGATTTACTTATTTTTTTATTTTTGTATTTATTGTTTTGTAGGAAACGCAGGCACGTTGGCTATCGGCAGCTCACAAGATGGTGTTGGGGATTTCTAGGCAGATCTGTGCGCGTCCCCCTACCTTCCTGTGCGGTGACTCACATCCGAGCTACTTATCCATCGGATATTTACAGAGGTTTCGAAGAAGCGTAGACCTTCTTTATGTTGATTTCAATGAAGGCACCTCTGAATCAACAGATGGTTGATTCCATTGCAATGACTGGATGTACTTAAAGTCTTAAACATTTTATCGAGTGCCATTATTATTTTGTGATCTCTCAACTAGAAGTACATGTAATTTTAAAGAAATTTTTTGCCAAGTATACCTGGTATGTAGAAAAATTTCTTTTTGTCACATTTTTTACTGATAAACAGTCATAAAGATTCTGTTTTTATCACTGCTAAAGACAAGCACTCAGAGCTGTTGTATTATTGTATGTTTTGATTAAATAACAGGAAAGTACAGAGTGTATTTATTTCTGTTTTCTTTAAATAAAGGTGTTCAAACCCACTTTATTTTCTTGCGTTCTTTTCCAAAGTCAGTTAAGGCAGTCTTATTAGAGTCCACTTCTGTTATAATCTTGATATTTATGGCAGCACTCATGCAGTACATATGAAATTGGTACTGGAAAACTGCCTGTCATTATAAATCACTATATCTGATTATAATTATAACAAGAGTGAACTAATGAAACCAAACATTTTGGGTATGTTTTGGCCTACAATCTAGGCAGTGGCCGGGGCTATTGTCTTTTGCTGCCAACTGTAAATGTAAACTAACAACATTTTGCAGCCCACAGCTTATACATGACAGTCTTGCATTGGTCAATTTTTTTAAAAATTATGGTCAACAAATTGGTGTGGAAGTTACATACAAAAATTCTGTGTTATCCATTGTCGATAAACAATGGCAACTATTAATGCAGGACCGGAGTGTATAGGTTGTGCTACTTTGTTGCCCACTGTTAACGGTTGAACGCAAAAGACAACGGCAGTAGCCCCGAGCTAGACTACAGGCTAGGGAATGTTGGATGATAGATGAATGATTGAATGTGGCAAAATTGCTTCGACTTAAAATGATTATAAGGTAGACTTAGGCAGAGTTACCTGTACTTAAATTCAGAGGTACGAGCATTGTACAATGTAGATTTGATGGAAGTGGAGGACATGTGAAAGAGGGACACAAGAGCGATAGTGGAATCTGGGGCCTTTTTCATAAAGTACTGTGACTGTTGTAACTTTGCCATTATGGAAAATAACCATGGTAACATTGCTCAGCAGCCAATAAAAATCATGGTTACCATGGTAGTTGCCATAACGACAAAACTACCAACGGTTGTAACTCTTTATGAAACAGGCCCCTTGAGTGCATGTAAAGAGGAATCCAACCAAGATAAAAAGTTGTTTTAAGAGGGGAAAGAAAAGTGAAAGTGGTGAAAGTGTAAACGATATCGGAGTAACAAGAAAGTTATTAATTTCTGAAAGTTTGTAAAACTTTGTAATTTGTATACCGTTAACTATCATGGAGGCTTCACCGTATTGATGCTGTCATCGTGATGGAGGATAGGGAATATTTTCCACCTGCCTAATATACAAAATGTGTATTGCATAAAAAGTTATTTTTATTCACATTTTTACTTAAAATTATATATTTTTTGCTCAGGAACATAAAAGATGCTGATATTTCAAGTACGACCGGCAGGACCCCTACTTATGGGTAATACACAATTCCCTGATAACTGAGTATACATCCCATTGGAAAGTTGTCCCTGTCACTTGTTATAATTTACTTTCCAAATTGCCAACTTGCAATGTACTGTACAGTCTTGGAGATCTCATTTTTAAACCTACATCTAAAAATCCTTTATGGTTGCCATCAATATTTAGTCTAAAGATAAAATAGTCCACTCCCATTATAAGATTTTCCAGGGCAAATCAATTACCTCTAAATAAATGCGGCATCGATTTTACACTTTATAGTTGCATAAAAAATATGTGAATGCACAGTTTAGACATTTGGAGCATTGCAACAAGAGCGTCCTTCCAGTGCACATATAATGGTAGTGGACTGTATAACCATAAACTATGCAGTAGCTGTAGAAAGACAAGAGACAGAATGCTTTTTTTTTGGTTAAAAATTCTGCAAACTATTATATTCTCAGAGAAGCATTGATTTGAAAGCAAAAATGAGTGCAAGAGACATAAATATGAATAAATATAAGTTGGACAATAGACATGTTATGGCTTAACTTGTTCAGGACAATCAACCTTATGTGGTTAACGTAAATAATTTTTGTTTCAGAGCTATAAAAAATACACCAGGTATATTAGTAAAAGAGAGAGAAAAAAAATATGCATACATTGTACTCGTTGTTGAGTGACCATACTGCCAGGAATTTTATGAAGATAACCTTTAAACTCCTTAAATTGGCAACACATTGGAAGAATTGAAGACCAGTGTGTTTCATCGAAATTGGTGTTAAAAAATATCAAAGTTCCAAACCATGTATGTTGGTTTCAAAGACATCACATTCAATTAGAAGCATATAGCTTTAAAATAAAAAATATTGCTGTTGCCCATTTAAGGAACAAAATGTGATCACTTTAGTTGTTAAATAATTCCTGTCCTGAATGGGTTAAGATAAGTATAAACATGGAGGTAGTTTACAGAATTGCATGTACAAATGCTTGAAAAAAAAAAGATATCAAATTTTAGTAGATGTTACATCAGGGAAAATTTTGGAAGCTACCTGAATCATCAAATTCAGCTGTTTAAAACATGGAACACTTTGAAATGCATTTCAAATGTATTTTGACCACTTCACCTACATTTATAAACACAATCACATTTATCCAAAGAAATATCTATGTAATACATGATATATAACTTCTTTCACAGTTGCTTGTACAAATGCTTTAAAAAAAATGTTTTCTGATTTTATTAGCCGTTGCTTCAGGTCATGCAAGATTTTTTTGAGCTACATGACACATACCCGAGTCATCAATTGCAACTGGCTAAAACGTGAAATACTTTGACATGCACATCAAATGTACTTCAACTACTTCATCTACATTTATAAATACAATCACATTTATGCAAAGAAATATCTACTTATTACATGCAAATAACACAGTAGAGAAACATTCTGATAATGCTCTTAAATCTCTAACATTTTATACAATTATTGCAGTAACTAATATTCCGAAATTGTATAGACCATGAAAGCTTTTTTTTGGAATAGTTGTTGGAGCTAGTGGTCGTAACCGGCCAGCATGAGAGATTTTGAACCACAACTCATGATAATAACTGACCACCGTTATAAATGAATAATGTTTCTGACAAAACTCCTTGCAAAGAATTGTGCATGTGTTACTGTTGAACAAATCTTTTCCAACAGTATTTCCTTAAAATTATGTTACTGATCACTCACAATTATGTGGAAGACTTTACTGTTGAACAAAACTCAAACAAATATAAATCCATAATAGATATGATTCTTTTTGTTTAATAATTTTGAAGCAAAGGTACCAAATTGCTCAGTCATCTGATTTGCCTTCACAATGTTATTTGTACAACTACATGTAAATCAGAGATGTATGTCTTCATATCAAATTTGCAAAAAAAAGTATACATACAGTTCATCAGATGAAAAATGGCATGTTTAATCATAAGGAATTTGATCGTTTCTGGTTCAAAAGAGTAACTAAATTTTCTCTTAAATGAACTTATGTGTTCAATCTTTCATTAGTTCCAATTTATCATGAAGCTGTATACGATACTAGCATGATAGGATTTACAGTTCACTTATTTTAATTAAAACGACTTCGGTGATCCTGAACAAGTTCCTCCTTGGAAGGAAAGGTATATTCACTGCATAAAGATGGCGGGGCATCCTTCCTCTCTGGCAGTTGAGATGATCCTGTGCACAATCGTCCGACCTCATCCATCAGATCATCAACAAATTCTGAGATACAAAATGGTCAAAAAGTGAGGTTCAACATGTACAGGTCAGCTACACCAGCTAATGGATATTCAAATATGTTGGATGGTATAGTTTTTACCAGTGTTTTTCTTATGCCATGTTAGTATGCTATAAAATGTACCACCAATGGGCATCAAGGAAAAAAAAAATGCTCCCTAATTTTCTTCTCGAGTAATCTAAAGCCCAATAGATTATATTGTTCAGAACAGTTATAGTGATCAACACAACACATGAGAAAAGTATGATTTAACTGATGTTACTCTAGTAATGAATCATTGCCATGGAATCATCCTTTTTCACAATATGTTACTGATATGATGATGAAACTATAGTCGATAACACACAGAAAAAAATAAACTCACTGAATGTTTTTGCTTCCTTAACAGCTTTCACTGATGCCTTCCCTGGCTTGTACTTTGGTTTGCTGACCATGTACCGCTTGTCCCCTTTCAACGTTTTTGCCTGCTGTCGGTTTCCATTTTCATTGAAGTCCATAGCGGCAAGTCTGAGCCTGAATGATAACCAGAAAATAAATGCATGGAGTAAAATCATGTCTAATACAGTGCGTCCCAGAAACAGAGAATTATCAAAGACTTATCGCAGCATAAACACAATGCAACATGCAATTGCTTTATATTTTTCACCTGGTTTAACTAAGATATTTCATCCTTGCAAAAGAAAAACAGTTCAAAAAAAGGATACAAAAAAGTCACTTATCAGGGCTATCTGAATTTTAAAAATAGAAATGTCTGCTCTTTAATTAGATTTCCAAACTACATGGAATAGTCACGAAATACCAAAGTTAAGTTTATTCAAACTCATGCTTGAATTTCAATTCTATAAAATGAATGTGGCCTCTTAATATCTGTCAGACTTTTTTGGGGGAGGGAGGGGGGGATTATAAAACCCTTTGCATCATTCCATATGGGTTTAATCCAAACATTTGATCTACCTTTTTTAATAACAGTCCTATATATATCCACTTTTGCTTGGAATTAATTTTTGTGTATGCTAAATAAAGAAACATGCTCCAATGTAACTCTTCTCAAAGAATATATAGTGCATTTACCTGCTAGTCATTCCTTCATACGAATAAGACTTCAGCTTAGGCGCATACCGGTTCACCAGACTGTGATATGACTCCAGGGAGGATGTCTGTTGGTCTCCAGACAGCTTTTTCACATCGTTCAACAACATGGTGCTTTGCACGATACCTGTTAGTTTTTCACAGACTTTTGTGCCTGAAAAATTGATAAAAAAGGAACCGAATCATTAATGACAATAATAATAATGCAGTTCTTATATAGCACATTTCAGACCTGAAAGGACAATCAGTGCACTTTAATTAAACAATTGTTGCCTTGGGTAACCAGTGTATCATGCCTAAAGAGCAGATGACGTCATAATTACAGTTTTCAAAATGGAAAAATGCAATAAAATAGAATCAACATACTTTATGAGAATAATGGCAAAAAATTATAATGAATGGTATTGGTAGGCTTGCTGCACACATAATGCTGAATTGCATACTAAGTTCAGGAAGGAAAAATACAATATTCATAAGGTTTGATTTTTCTTGTTTCATATGATACAGATTTAACATTAAACAAATAAATCTTATTCCTGAATTTACCTGGTGTGAGCCATTTTTTCTTGCGACCTTGAGCTTCCAAGTCACCATGAAGACACTTGGGAAAGACTTCAGAATGACCTTCATGGATCCCTTGGATGTGGTTCATAAGAGACTTCCACTTGGCCACCCTCAGATCGTCTTCATCCTCTTCACAAGTTGCAGCCACCCAATACATATGGTTGGTGATGCTTGGTTCCCATTGCACAAGTTCTTCACAATCCTTTTGCTTTGCCAAGGCATGCACCTTCTTTCCAACACCTAATATAGGTAATAAAAAATATACCAAAACTAAAAACAAAAACAACAAAAATACCTGAATTGATGACATCATGCGAAATTTTTGTCATAGATAACTGCCTCACATTTTATTTATACGAAAAACCAAATGCAAGCATGATGCAAAAGAGAAACAAGGATATGGAATGTGAAATAGAAGCATTAATTTCTGGACTAAATCACTACTTGCTTCACATGAAATGACATCACAGAATTCAGGCCTTTGACAAGTGAGATACTGCTGTTTTTTGAAGCTTGCTAATTTGAGTGCCTGTAAAGCAAAAAACTCGCTTGGCAAGCAGTTAAATTAGACAAAACTCCCATTGTTTTCTGAGTATTTGCAGCTTTCCAAGAGTGTATAGTTGCTTTTGCTTAGGACCAGGAGTTTAAGCACTAAATATTTAATAATAAACAAGTCAAATTAATATTTCAATTTAAATATATTTTGCATGACACAAATGTACAGTTAACATCACAATTATTCATACCCTTACCAAGTTTTGTTATGTTTTAAAGTGTGCAAAAATTCGAATTGTCACTATTCTTACATAATTTGTTCATAAAATCTACTGAATTGTATATCAAATTAAAGACAAAGGAACATTCTTTCATTTGCTTGTAGTTATATACCTTGATCATTCATGCATGAAAAGATATGGTCCATTGAACACACTGATGTCATTTTCTGACCTTTCTGTGATCACTGAAGTGTAACACAAAATGCTTTCAATGATCACGGCTTGTTTGCTTATTTCTGATAGCTGATGTAATATGCTTTAATTTGATATATAATTCTTAGTATTTCAATAGCCATTACTCATTCTGGAAACATTTTTGGATGGATTAATTTCCAAAGTAGATTCCCTCAATTGAGTTTGTACAGAGATTACTCATGAGATTCATGATTCAAATTTCAGTTCCTGTCAAAGTTATTAAAACCAACTGAGATACCTTGAATCGTATATCAAATGAAAGGATATCATTTCATCTCTCGAAAAATGAACGAACGAGCCATGATCATTGAAGCATGACGAGTTCCACTTCAGTGATCACAGAAAGGACTGAAAATGACATTAATGCGCTCAATAGTCCATATCTGTTTATGCATGAATGGTTGTGGTACGTAATCACAAGCAAATAAGAAATGAATACCTCTTCTTTAATTTGGTATACAATTCAATAGATTTTTCTTAACAATTTATGTTAGAATGGGGACATTCCAACTTTAGCAAATAACAAAACATGGCAAGGGTATGAATAATTGTGATGTTAACTGTATAATTACTCACCTTTGGATACATGCCAGACATCATACACATGAATAATGTGTGGAAGTGTGATTCTGATGTATTTGGCAAGTTGTCTATGTCGGTCCGTTACTACCTTCCTGATTACTAGTCCCTTGTCATCAAGAAAGTTGACAACTCTCTTGAAACCTTCCAACTCCATATGGTATGAACCCTTCACCTCATTACTCTATGAAAAAACAAAAAACAAAGTATGAATTAACACTGCATAACACACAGGAGTGATAACATGAAATACCAGTTAGGGGCTTGAACATCTAAATAGCCTTTAAATTTAATCAATTTAAACTGACAGACATGAATACAAAAAGTAACCAAGACAAGAGGAATTATGCTTCAACTTAATCCGTCTTGGAAAAATGCAGATTATTTTTATTTACTTTCTATTTCATGAAATAAAACTAGGCACTTGTGGTCATATGTATCATGGGAACATGAACTAAGGACAGCAAATCAGACCCACCTGAACCAGCTGAAAATCGACAATCTTGTTGATATTCAATTCCAGAGCAGTGTATACCCCAAACTTTGCAGAATGTCCTGGGCTATCCGCTCTTCCATCGCCCCTAATGGTGAGTGGCAGACCCCGTTCACACAGTTCAGTGAGCAGATGGTTCTGTTGCTTCTGCCATTGGTTGGTGACAGCTGGATGCAGAACCTTCTCCTGGTGTCTAAAGAAAGTCCTGCGTGAGTGCGTTGCTACGTTGAAATGTTTCAGCACTCGCAGCGACTCACTGGGGCTCCCGCCAGCAAACAGGGTTGCTGCTGACAGCTGGAGGTTGCCAGCAGGATAGGGGCCTATCCATGGCTGGCTCTCCCATGTTGTCGACTTCTGGTCACAAGATAGGCACTCCCTTGTCACAGAAAGGAGGTTTCCAACTTCTCTCTTTACAAGGGACACATTTGAAGACTTGCAGGATGGACAAAACTGCAACAGCTCCAAAAGCTTAGACTCAAAAACAATGTATTTTTTTTCCTTGTGTGGAGGAATACCTTTGGCTGGGGCTTCCCATGGGGCCTTTTTGCTTGGTCGCCTTTTCCTGTATTTGAAATAAAAGACAACAAATGAAATTGTTTAGAAATACAAAAATAAAATCCTTAAAGACGATGTAAGAATTTCATCAGCCTGCTGTCGCTGTAACATAAAAGAAAAGTTATCTAAAATGCATTATTTATTGAATTACTATAATATGTGTCTGAGGTTTTTCTCAAAAGAATTTACAGCACTAGTATTGATTTCGAACAGGATAATAAAAGAACGAACCGTTTTCTCCGTCTTTTTTGTGGCTTGGCAATTTCACGCTCATCTGATGATGAAGATGAAGATGATGGTGGTTTGTATCCAGGTGAGGAGGGTTCTGCAGCGTCACTTTCTGGTGATAATAACCTTTCTTCCTCCACTTCCTTTGAATCAACTTTCTCTTCTGGTATATCCCCTTTGTCAAAAGAGGTTCCTCTTGAAATAAAGGCTGGAATATCGGGTGGTATCTGTGAGCCTGTGTTCTGCAGAAGTACAACCCTTTGTGACCCTGAAAATGTACATTTATATTTTACTTTTACTTTGGTTGTGAAACAAATTTTCAGACATAGGGGAACACAACATATCTGCAATCCAGGGTTTAAGTTATCTATGGCCCGGAATATACTGCGTAGGACTTATTCTTTAAGTGGATTTGCAACATTTACACCTTCAAATAAATCTATTATCTAGAGCATATGTTTACAAAAACTTTCCACAACTTACCAGCACCAGCCTCAAAAGGAAAATTGACAATATAGATAAACAAATGAAAAATAAACTTACGTTTTACTCTTGTTGCTACAGAGACCTGTATCCCAACAGAAGTTGTAAGGCCATGCTGCTGAAATTCCATTGCTGGATCTTTGAACGGCTGTTAATTGGATATCAATACAGTAGCCAAGATATGCTGAATACATTTACACACTGGTCAGTGATATGCAAAAAAATATATACATAAATAAAGTACGGTTTCCAGCACAAATACTAATCAAAACTGCACCTGAATCAATGCTTGGATAAACTGTAATTTCAGTCACAGCCAGGTATGTAAAGACTTGAAGAGACAAGTATTATGAGTTTTTCATGAACCATATGTCTTGTTTGAATCACATGCATTTTCTTTGGAAAGAAAAAAATGTCAATATAATTTACATGTATCTTACATTCTACTGAATTCATTGCCATTGATAATTTACTCAATACTATCCTTTATTTGCTGCTAAATTAAACATACCTTTATGTTTGTTTGCTTTCATGTTTTTTTTACGGGGAGGGGGTGCACAATTTGAAAACAAATTCATACCTGTTCATCAAAGGATTCTTCAGACTCAGATGAATGTTCATCTGTCCATTGGCTGCATCCTGGCTCATCAGTGTCTGATTGACTTTCCATTGATGCGGGCTCCACTGCTGACCCTTGTTCCTCAGAATCCCTAGCCTCAAAAGATGTTGACAGCAATTCATCCAGCATCTGTGAGAATAATTTGAATAAAAAATGAGAGAAAATATACACAATAGCCATGTGTTCTTACTTCTAAAATAATAAACTTAAGGAATTAATAACGTATAAACATGCTAATTTTAGCCTTTGGGCTGTGTAACATGTATTTTTTTAATACGAAATAAACCATGATTGAATTGAATGAAATTAGAAATCATCTTCCTTCAGATGTATTTTTCATTCAGACCTCAGTTAGATTTCACTACCTACTTATAATGTATGATGTACGGCAGTGAGTACAAACTGTTACAAAGTCACCCACACAATTTCATCCATGCATTGTATGGAGTAATCATTGGTGGGATAAGAAAGTCCAAATATTACATTTTAAATTTTCAATACGAGAAATTAGATGTATGCATATTTATTCTAATTTGGGGCATCTAATTTGCTGAATTGGTAAAATGAGCATTAAGTATTACAATTATTAAAAATCATAAAAAATAGAAAAAGTGAGAAATTAATTATTGGTGGGACATGGAACCTCTAACGTTCTAACATTTTATTACTCTGAGGGCTATGTATAATAATATGCAAATTAAGTCATGTCAAAAGACAAAATGATCTATTATATTTTGGGGACATTTTAAAACTTATTTCGCAGAGTACAAAAATTGCATCATAGCATCTTTAGGCAGACTTTCTGACTCATCAAGTATAAAAATGTAATACCACGAAAAAATAAAAAATACATGTACAATAACAAGTTAGTTTTTTTTTAAATATAATTGTCAATTCATTCATTCCACTGTATAGATCTGCAAACTGCAACCATAATGACAATTGAGATGTTTCATTGTATTTATATCTCATTCAACCACTTAACTTCATTTAATTTTATTCTGCACATTGTATACATTAATCCCTGTATTGTAATTATTAAATCCATTCAGTTATGTTGTATTTGCTATCATAATTTTCATGCCTTATTATATATCTAAATCACTTCTTATAGAGCCCAATAGCTCATACCATTTTCATTATTTCTGTACACTATTAAAAGATTAAATTTCTATCAATTTTTTTTTATCTAAAATTTTATAGATCTACATGTTATAGCTCCATGGCATAAACTATTTCTACAATCATAATTGTGAATATTTTAACTCTGTAAATTATTGCATGAACAACTTTGTACAAACATAAAAACATAAAACATATAATACCATGTTATTGAGAAGGTTCCTTTCATGCAAATTTGTTTACCCTTCTCATGACTTTGTGTAAAACAAACACTGAATTGAATTAATATAAAATATGACAATAGGCCTGGAATCTGGATCTAGAACATAAATTTTTTTTTTTTTTCTTTTTGAAAATAAGGTAAAAATACTCCGTTTTAATTACCAGGGTAGCCACTTCAGTTAGGAAACTGGTCTACCACCAGGCCCAGCATAACATAATAATTAATACCTGAATGTAATTGTAATTATTATCCTTCTCCAAATCTAAATGTCGAGTGCCTAGAAACTAGTATTTTAGTAAGGCAGGAGGTCCCACTTTTTATGACTCGGTCGGGGATCGAACCCAAGACCCCCGTTCATACGGCGGGAGCTTTACCACTAGAGCCATCATACCCAAAAAAAAAGGTTTGTATATTTCCTTACTTAAAAAATGAACCACAATGGCACAAACAAGAAAACTTTTAGACATTTGTAGACTTTGTAGACCTGTTGCCAATGTCATGAATATGGAGCCTGGACTCTTGAGGAAAGTTTGAGGATCACTTTAATTTCCTTTTTCATTTTTTTTTTATTTTGAAGGCATATCCTATGGTTTGTTCCCCCAAGTCTGCGCACATGCATATCTACGCAATTCTAGTAAAAGAAGATACCCAACGAGCACAAGCTCTACACATGCAATACATTGACAGGTATTAAAAAAAAATATGACTCAAAATGGTGGGAAAATAATGAATTTAGGGCATTACATGTGACAGCATAAAAATGTAGCCTCATCAAAATCCTCGAATCGTGTGAAAAGATCGAGTGCGCAGACATGGGGTAGGCCCTATCATTTTTTTTTTTCAATCTGAAAATGACAGCCGGAGGCTTTTTCAAGAAAATCCTATAATTATCTTTCCTTTTTTAATGAGAAATTTAGTATTACCATTTACCATTACTAAAATACTAATAATAATATAAGGAACATTATTAACTGCAAGATTTTGTAAAATAAAAGGAAATTCATGTTAACTCTTAACTCAAATTGTTTAATTCGCAGACTGTCTTGGGTTGGGGCCCACCATCATAAAGTGATAAACACCTTCTTCAAAATAAAAAGAAATAAAATAAGGAAATTGACGTGATCCTCACACTTTTCGTCGTTGAACTTGAATGTTTAACTGACTGACCACAACAATAGCAAAGATAACAGAGTGTATTATGCTCACCCTCATTTTCTTTCGTTTGTCCGCCGCTGTCCGAGATCCACTCCTCTTTACTTGCATCGATGTCCCGCTCCTTATTCTAGGCACAGCGTCAGGCTTCAGCCGCCGGGTCCTCTTCATGCCAAAAGCAGCATGCAACCTGTCATCAAAATCTGCATCTTCGAAGTGGCTACTGCACACCACGCTCCAGTCACTGGGGCCGCTCCAATTTGCTCGGGTCAACTTCACTTTCGAGACCCATATTCTGCGTAAATTTGCATCTTTGGGAAACAAATGTAAGCTGGCACCATCCTTCGTAGTGTTGCTGCAGCCTCCGACGATGCATCTCGCCGGCATCTTGAGATTATCGCAAATATCACAAATGTACAAAACTTTTCCAAAAAGAACTCGGTAAACTTTCTTAACAATACAGCGCTACAATACGTAAACACAATAGACGAAAACTTTTTACGTGGGCGATCAATTGCGTTTGCTTAGCTGCCGGATTCCCTTGATGACGTATAGTCACGTGACTCGCGAGCTCAAGAGTTTTCGATCTTTTTCTGGAGGCGGGGCTTATGAGCGTGAGAAACTAAGAAATTAACTTCTAAAACCAGTAATATCTTATTAATCCGAGATAAATAAATCAAATTAATATTGTTAAAATTCTTAGAAAAACAATTGAAAACGAATAAGAGCAAAGTATAGTTGCATGACTCAGAACCTTTAAAGTTAAATACAGTTTGCTTGATTATGACGCATGTATAGAATAAAAATAACTGACTTAGGTGAATCCAAAGACCACGTCTAATTGAATTAGTATGGAATTCCAACTTTATGGGTTAGTTTTTGGTTGTGATAAAAATTATTTTATGGCTTGACCCTATGTGTAGCAGGCATCCAGTACATGTATGCACCCAAAATTTCCAAACCTTAAAATGTATGATCCATAGTGTGGAGCCTGTCATACATGTACATGTACTTGATATTATATATTTGGCATCTCTGCAATGTAGCTTATAAGTACATCCACCACTTTTTTAACATTTGAAAATTTATGACCATTTCCTCTATTTCTTAATTCTAAAATCTAAATTCATTTTTCTTTAATTTTCAGTGGAAGCTACTCTGAGGACATTGACGGACCTCCCTGCAAGAGACCTCCCCATTGAGGAACAGCCCTCCATTCTCTCGACCTCCCAACTTTCCCAAGTTGCTCACCAAGACTGCTTTGCAGCAGTAGACGGACAGGCAAGTTAAAAATAATTCACTTAACAAATATTGCCGTAGGAAATTCAAATGTAATGTCTGGGATGTAATGTCATAATTTATTTGTAAAACAAGGGTAGATATGGAATACTATTCAGTATGTAAACAACTGGGGGTTTACATGTTACTAATTCCTTTTTAAATTGAATATTTTTGAATTGTATCTTTTATTAGGCCTATTTTGAATTACATCTCGTATTAGGCCTGTGCCGACATGCCTCTGAAAATTAAATGCTTATTTTAATGAATTCATTAATTTTACATTTAAAAACATTGAATCTCAATCTTTTTTTTAAAAGTTGCTCAAGTAGCATAGTCGACAATATTGCATTGAGAAATTTCACATAGATTTTTTCATATTCTAGTGCTTGATAAATTTCTCATGTATTCTTTTTCATTTATTTTGTATTTCCCTATTTTCCAATGTTTCAGAAATGCATCTTGATTAGTTGCACTTTCAAGACAAGCATGATCAGGTAAAAGGCCTAGAAACTTACAATTAGCAATATTATGGAGCAATTTAGGAAAAGCAGTCTTTTGTTTAAAAACGAATGCAAAAATTTTCATTCATTTTCGGTGCGACGTGTGACTACGTAATGTGGCATAACCTAGCAACAGAGTGTCTGATTTTGTTTAACTGGGCCTCAATAGTGGCGAGACTTTAAAGGGAAAAGTCACTGAAAGGGATATCATGATTTGCAGCAATTGCAAGGCAGTCATGGATTTTGAACGGTGGGATGGTTCAAATTAACCCCCCCCCCCCAAGGAATTTCGACTGGTTCCAGTAGGAATTTTTGCTGGTCTCATAATGGTTCCAGGAGGAATTTTTACTCGTTCCATGGGGAATTTCTACTGGTCTCCTAATGGTTCCAATAGGAAGTACTTGTTTTGTACTGGTCTCCTAATGGTTTCAGTAGGGATTTGTTCTGGTTTCCTACTGGTCTTTAATGGTCCCAGTAGAGATTTCTACTGGTTTTCTAATGGATCCATTAAAACAAATTCTACTGGTTTGTACAGGTGAGGTGCCACTTTCCGTATCGAAAAAAAAACAGTAGAGAATTAACCAGTGGAAACCAGTACAAATTTTTACTGGTTTTCTCTACTGGTTTCTATGGGAATTTCGACCTGTACACCATTCACCTACCATTCAATGTACACATCATCATGATCTGGTGAACCTCCGAGATGAAAATAATATGATTTTAAATTCCTGTTTTTTTTATTGAGTTCCTTTTTTATGATTGACTTTCAGAACTATATGATGACTACATAATTTATGTTATTTAAGTATAATATTGGGCATACAGTTATACTTTTTAAAAAGATATTATTTCCTATATAAAATCTCTTTGCTGACTTTTTTTTTTCAAAAATGAGGTTAAAAATGCTGATATTGTCTATATGAAAATCATTAATTACTATGAATATTATTCAGAATAAAGGATCAGTATGTAGTATAATTTTATCAGAATGTTATTCTAATTGGTCAAGTTTAGAGATTTTAATTGGATGGGAAAGTTTACATAAGTTTTCCTCACGGACGTTCAGTAAGAAAACTAAATTTTCACTTATTTTCATAACATTTCACGTTACACTGAGTTTCTCTCACGCAGGTTCTGTGTACTTTTTTGGATGAAAGAGCCTGTTAAAGTTTCAGATAGTGGTAATGGTGGTACACACAGTTGAAATTAGAGAGGCAAAGACATCTAGTAAGAGGAGCGTGTCAATTCATGGAGTGTGTTCTGCATAAGTTAAACATACCTCCCCTTTACATGTAGTCATAATTAGTCCCAGTTGGATGATATTGACATAATGCAGATATAAGTAGTGATGCTTTAAGTAATAAAAATGTGATCAAACTGAATGATAAATGGTGTATTACACATGGTAGAGAAGATGGCAAAATAAAATTGAAGAAGAACCACGCAAGATTACAGCTGTGCTTGAACATAAAATTCTGACGCTAATTTGGACGCACATGTTCGTTTCATAGCGAGACCCTCAGAAGTATCCTACAATACTTCTGAGACCCTCAGATGTATCCTACAATTGGAATTACTATCGTGGTAAGTAGTATAGTGGTACGTATAACGTCATAACTAATCCCTATTGTTCTAAACAATAGAAATATGAATTATAATCCGATTATAAAAAAATTAATCCGATTATAAATATGAAATATGAAATATGAAATATGAAATATGGATTATAAATTATGGAAATATGAAATATGAAATATGGATTATAAATTATGGAAATATTGATTAAAATTAAAACAATAGGATTATAAATTATGGATTATAAATTATGGAAATATGGATTATAAATTAAAACAATAGGATTAAAAAAAGATGGGCGGTCAAGTGACGTCACGAAGGTATGACGTCATAGCGTGACGAAACCTGAAAAACAAGTGACGTCATAGTGGATTGCACAACATCGATGACGTCATGCGCATATTCCAAACAAGAAGAAAGTAAATGGTGACGTCATAGTGGATTGCACAACATCGATGACGTCATGTGCATACTCAAAAACAAGAAGAAAGTAAAGAAACAATAGACAAGTGTCGGACATGTCCAATCATGACCATACTCAAGAACAAGAAGAAAGTAAAGAAATTAAAAAACATGTCTTGGACATGTCCAAGAGAACAAGAGAACGGGTGTAGAAAACAATTCAACTTTATTAATAGTGTATATCGTCACATTCTAAATATAATATCAACGTCATCCTTTCATTATAAAAAATATACGTTATGTTTACCTAAAATAGGGTTACAAAAATGCATAAAAGAGCAAAAACGATGTCAAAAGAAAATAGTGTAAAGAGCTGGACTATCGGACAAACAACAACATGTACAGTTATTATAACACCCATAATGTTAAAACTGTAGGAGACGAGATGGAAGGTGAATCACGAGAAAATGGATACGAGGGTTTTTCATCGTCTGTACCTCTCTTCATAGAAGAGGGTCAATCGAACATACAATCAATGAAACAGATCGACCAGAGCAGAAACGTGGAAGGGAAAGATACCACAAGTCATCAGAGTATCAATGGTGATCGAAAAGGCGTGGAGACTGGTAAAGATATAGTAAGCAACACAGGAGCACGCAATGAGAAAAATGGAACCCACATCGCCAAGTACCCAATCAGTGGAAAAGATGGTCGAGCAAAGTACGTCACCGTTCAAAATTTCAGAGGACAAGTCTACGTCGATATCCGAGATTTCTACGAATCTGGCGGGGAATACTTTCCATCCAAAAAGGGGATCACTTTGACAGCGAGGGAGTTCAAGGCAATCATGATGATTTCGAAGAACATAACAAGAGCAATCTACAGCGGTCAAAATAAATGACACCCTTTTGACAGTTTATAAAACGCATCGACTATTAATAGTAGTATCACCATAATCATTATTACACAACAATTTTATTGGTCTTATACTTACAAGTCATGATATAGCATTTCAATTTTGTTCTTAATGTTGACTCCTTTGATAAAATATGATTACGATTGTGTTCGGTTGATGATTATTTTGAGCAAATGAATGGCAAGAATAAAGTTTGACATAATTTAACTTTACATTCGTTTTCTTTTTTTTTCCTTTTAACATGTCTTTGGTTGTAAATGTTATAAATGGACAGCAAAATAGATCAATACAGATGAAGCTTTGGTCAAATAAAGAGAGAGAGAGAGAGAGAGAGCGAGAGAGAGAGAGAGAGAGAGAGCAAGAAAGAGGGGGAGAGAGGATGGGCAAACGATGAGCACACATTCTAACGTTCATTACATGTTTATCTTTTTCGCTGCACTTAACCAAGAACTTTTTTGTCGACGGTATGAAACAATAGCATTTTAAAATGGCGAGTAAATGTTTTTCGCGATGCGGGGATCGTCAACTCCACCCTAAAATGTTGACCTTTCCTCTCGACACTTCACCACGATCCCATTTGGATCTATTTATGGTAAGTTCCAGTTTACCGATAGAGCCGTTGGAATCATCCTTTCTTTTGTCGACGGTATGAAACAATAGCATTTTAAAATGGAGAGTAAATGTTTTTCACGATGCGAGGATCGTCAACTCCATCCTAAAATGTTGACCTTTCCCACGCAGGGCTCTCTCTTTATTTCTCGATAAAGTTATAAATAACCCCCACACAGTGAATATAATTCATAATTCAAAATTTTGAACTAGGGATAGACCTACGTAAAATATCAATCTCTTAGCTCTAATCTTACAAGTTAACATGGAAATCCTTTCAGACCTTGGTACCTTTAACGCTCATGTGAAAGATGAAATGCGCATTACAGAACTGTACAACATCGTTGAGTATATCGTGTTGACGGAGGCGATTAGCAAATCGGCGAATGGCCCCGACTTTGTTGTAGGGGAGGATGGTGAAAGACTGTACCAACCAGGATTGGTAATGAAAAAAATCGTAAATGAAATAGGCATTTCAGAGATCGAACAGGTGTATTTACACACAGCGAGGGCTATTTATAAACGGCCAGCCCTCCTTGACCCCAAACCATTTATACACTATCTCCAAAGTCAGATGAAATATATGTGTTTGGACCAAATGATTGAAAAGAAATATTGGATTGAATCCAAAGTCTACGGCTTAAGCAATGCTGTGGAGATCATGTTCAGGGCATTTGATAAAATGCTGACGAATTACCCACCGAGTAGTCATGGTTTAGACTTAGCGTCAACGTTTCCAGATTTACACTATGACTCTGACTACATGGATTTTTAGGAAAATGATGGAGAGCCAGTAAGAAGAAGAAAAAGGGAAATGGAACAAGATGTGGCAGGAGAAGAAAAAGGTGTAGGAGTCGGAGAGAGGGAAGAAGAAGGAGAAGAAGAAGAAGAAGAAGGAGAAGAAGAAGAAGAAGAGGAAGAAGAAGATTGAGCTTTCGACGTCAATGCAGAATCATGGTGGTTTTTGGCGGGAAGCTTGTACATACACATCTCAAGAAGTATTTGTTTAGGATCGCCCGTGATCATTCATGTGTGAACTTGTTTGCAGGCGGAGGGGTATAGGACATCGCGGATTTTAACATCGCATCATCAAACTGTCTCCAGACTAGCTTAGCGTTCACACCCTTGACAATTCGTCTCTCCGATAAACATGTCCTCGAACAATTCTAATTCTCAGCGTTCCTTGACTTTCAAGGAGAAACTGCAAAATCTGGTGGCATCCTTCTTTCCTATGAGCTCTTCTCAGCTACAATCTACTGTGGAGAGAGCCGTAGAGAGTGTTCAAGCGGGTGTTCATGCTAGATCATCATCCATCGGTTATACACATCATGGTGAAACAAGTGGGGTAAGTGAACGTGATGCTCTTAACGAATATTCATCAAGAGATGTGGGGTTTTCTTGTAGTAGTAGTAGTACTAATGTTTCCGATACACCTGCCAACACTGACCATTCAGTACCTGAAATTGCTGCGCGTGAAATTGCAGCTCCTTCCCATCACCATGGTCCCGGTTCGATCTACACCCGTCAAAGTGTGCCTCCTCCTCACGTTAATTTTAACCTCTCTTCCGATGAAGATGAAACACCCGGGCTAGCTCATAGAATGGAGAAACAAATTGGGGGTAAACGCAAACGTTCTAACAGTGTAGTTGGTGGAAAGAAAAAAACAAAGACAAAAAACCTAACTCCACCCAACAGTGTGGAGGTGGATGAAATTGATGAAACTTTCTCAGATATTCCAGATACGTTACCCTCTTCTCCAAAATGGGAGTTCGTCGACCAGCGAATTTCAAAACGTTTTGGAGTTAGAGAAGTGTGGTATGACTTTAAAAGTAATTCAGAGCCTAATATCAATAGCATTAAAGGCATGATTGACTATATTCGCTCGTCTCTTGATGAGCTTAAATCATTGGTAATAGCCAATACGTCCAAGAGAGATTACGTGAGACTAGTTTTGGTGTCTGAACAGTTAAACGTCCCAATCGCTTTCCCTTGGTCCACTGTAAAAGATTTTGATATAGGGGCAATTCTGGATCGAATCGAAGAAGTACTCAACAGTAACCAAGATTTTTTCATCAATCCAGGATTCACGATTCGATTTCATCATGTCGTGAATCCTGCGGGAGGGCGGGCGCGTAAGTTTGATGGTTTGTCTAGCACACTCGCTGCCTTAAAAAAGCGTTCCATCGCCACAGTCCCCGCTGGCGATGATAAGATGTGCTTCGCAAAAGCCATCCTCCTTGCAAAATACCAAAAGTTAAAAGACAAAAAGTATAAAAACTAGTCAAGGAATGATCGGCCAATCCCGAATGCATTTTTAAGGGAGGCGCGGGAGTTGCATAGGTTGGCAGGTGTACCCATTGGTGAAGTTGACAGCAGTCAATATCAATCATTTCAGGCTGTCCTTGCACCAGATTATAGACTGATGATTTATAGGGGTCGTTGTAAAGAAGCTCTTATTTATGCTGGCCCACCCGTTGGTCAACCCCTCTTTTTGTATTTAACCGACAATCATTATGATGTGATCGTGAATCACGAAGCTTTTTTATGTGCAAGGTTTGTGTGTACCGAGTGTCACGAGACGTATCGCGATCCGAGACAACATAGCTGTTGTCGTATGTGTCCAGATTGTCAATCGACTAATTGCGATCAAGATACGTCTCGTGAGACCGAACACACTCCCCATGTATGTGAAAAATGCAACGTGACTTTCCTAACGGAAGCGTGCTTCAAAATGCACACGGTACACATTTTTGACGGAAAAACTGCTTGCCAAAGGAAATTCAAATGTCTCGAGTGTGAGAAAATTTTCGACACAGATTTGATCAAAATAGAAAGGGAGGCGCATAAATGTTCAAACATGAAATGCAATACATGTAAAAAGATAGTCGACGGTCGTTACCATGAATGCTATATGCAGGTAACGCGTCAAAGTCCATACTTTTCAAGGGAAAATGCAAAACGAACAAGTGCACCCCTAAATAAAAAATCATGTAAAAAGACAAAAGCTGACTTTCCGACAAAGTACATTTTTTTCGATTTCGAATGTACGCAAGAAACGGGTCTCCATGTACCAGATTATGTCCATGCTACTTGGGAGTGCGTACACTGCATGGATGCAGGACCCCCTGGAAAAGAAAATTGCGAGCGCTGCGGCCCACAGGGGGAAAGGTCTATCACATTTTTGGGCGATTCCACCCTCGTTGAATTTTCGAAGTGGTTGTTTTCTGCTAACCATCACCAGTCTATAGCGATGGCACACAACGCAAAGGCATATGATTCATACTTTTTGCTGAATCATTTAGTAGAAAATGGTGTGCAGCCACATGTCATACTGAACGGAGCAAAAATAATTAGCCTTCAAACGCAAGACCCTAAGATTGAAGTCAAGGATTCCCTGAATTTCTTCCAAATGCCTCTCTCAAAATTACCAAAAACATTCGGCTTAAATGAAATGAAGAAAGGCTACTTTCCCCATCTTTTCAACACTCCCGCTAATGCAAACTATGTAGGACCCTTGCCAGACAAAAAGTTCTACGGTGTTGGGAGCATGGGGAAAAGTGCACAGGCTGAATTTAATTCATGGTACGATGCCCTTTTCTCTGACAATTACATTTTCAATTTCAAGAAAGAAATGACCGCTTATTGTCAGAGTGATGTGGACATCCTCCATCAGAGTTGTAAGATTTTCCGCGCCCATTTTAAAACCATCAGTATGACGAAGACAAACGTGGGTGGGATCGACCCTTTCTTGCGATGCTTAACCCTTCCCAGTGCATGCAACCTTTTATTCCGTACAAATTATCTAAAACCTAAAACAATCGCGCTTATCCCTCAAGACGGCTATACGGGTGGTAAAAAGCAATCTCTCCTGGCGGGAGAATGGTTGCACCACGAGGCAACCCTCAGTGGTATTGAGATCAAACATCATTTCAACGGTGGGGAAAGGAAAGTGCATGGGAGGTTTGTTGACGGCTATGGGGAGGGGAAAGATGGGAAGAAATATATTTGGGAATTTTTAGGATGTTTTTACCACGGGTGTCCCACTTGTTTTCCGAAACCCGCATTCAAGAACACAAAACTTGACAAAACAGTGGGACAATTGTACAATGAGACAATGCATAGGATTAAGCTCTTGAAAGATGCTGACTACACGGTGTGCTACACGTGGGAGTGCGAATGGAGAAAACTTCGGAAATATCCCGATGTCCACCCTCACATTGCACACCTTAAAGATGCCTTTCAAGAACCACTCAATCCAAGGGATTCCTTTTATGGGGGGCGGACGGGTGGGTGTTCACTTTTCTACCACGCAAAACCGGGTGAAAAGATAAAGTACTATGACTTCACCAGTCTATATCCTTTCATTAATAAATTTGGCAAATATCCCATCGGACACCCCACCATTATACACTCGAATTTCCCACCCTTGAATGATATATTTGGTCTCGTCAAATGTAGTATCCTCCAACCGAAGAGATTGTTTCACCCTGTCTTGCCGTACCGTTCAGGAGGGAAACTGACTTTCTCTCTATGTAGGACATGTACTAACTCTCTTAATCAAGGCCCTTGTTTCCATGACGATAGTAAACGCGCATTGCATGGGGTATGGGTATCGGAGGAGTTGAAAAAGGCTGTGGAAATGGGATATTATAATCTGAAATTCGAAGAAGTATGGCATTTTTCAGCTTCTACACAATACAATCCTCAAACCCGGAAAGGTGGTCTATTTGCCCCCTATATTGACGCGTTTATGAAAATAAAGCAAGAATCCTCGGGTTACCCCGCCCATGCAATTACCAGCGTAGAAAGGGAGAGTTATATCGCAAAATACCTCGAACATGAGGGAATCGCGCTTGACCCCGCCAAAATTGAAAAAAATCCAGGCTTGCGTGCAATTTCGAAAGGAATCATAAATGTACTCTGGGGGAAGTTTGCTGAAAGGAGCAATTTACGTAAAACCACATTCATTAAAACGAACGCCGAATTACTGGACATGTTGAATCCTTGGACATTCAAGACATCATTGTCTTGAATGAGCATTTAATCGAGGTACACTACACCATGGCAAGTGGTTTTGTCGATCATAATGTCAATACGAATATAATCATTGCCTCGTTTACAACGGCTTTAGCCAGGCTAAAACTATACACCGTCCTTGAACAATTGGGGGAGAGGGTTCTGTACTACGATACAGACAGTGTCGTTTTCAAGACGGACCCTCATGCAGAACATCTTGACCCTCCTACGGGAGATTTTGTAGGAGATCTCACTAATGAAATCGACGATACCAATAGCGAGTTTATACAAACATGGTTATGCGGTGGGCCTAAAAATTACAGCTATCGAACGAACAAAGGTAACACCGTATGCAAAGTCAGGGGTTTTACTTTAAACGTTGCCAACTCCATGGTCATCAATCACGATACCATGAGGGAACTCATTCAGGGAGATCCTGGCAGGATCAAAACAATTCATGAATCAAAAATATTAAGGGATAGTAAAAACAAAACTCTTTACGAAACAAATTAAAAAAGAATATCGGATTGTATTCACCAAGAGGGTCCGTCTTGAAAATGGCAATACACTACCTTACGGACATGTAGATATCCCGTCTATATAAATGGCTAAAGGCATTTATTTGTGTCACTTGTAGAAAGGCTGTGTTAAAAGAAGGTACATACACTTTAATCTCTGTCAAAACAAGTTTAACTATCAATAAAGTCACAATATGGATCGTGATCGTTTGGTAACGATACAGGTCCTCTTTAAAAGAGCACTGAAGGGTCAAGATACCGTTCGCAATATCTATATACTGACATTGTTAAAATTCTTACTTTTTCTTACCTTTTATGTAGAAATGCTGATCAAAGACAATCGCGTCTTGAATGAAACAGATTATTACACTTATAAAAACGGCTCGTATGTTAACGAGAGTGTTAGTTCATTTTCGATTGGATGATGCGTCGGACCTCCGGTCCTATGTTTCTTCTTCTTTTTTAAGAAATTTCTTTACGTATTTTATAGTTATACACACTGATTCTACTATATTTAAAACATACGGTAATTGTTTAATAGGAGTATACCCACATCTCTTGTATTTTACTGTAAAGCATCACGTTCACTCTTTACGTTTGTTTATAATTCCATGTCCTAATTATTAACTTTTTTGTTTCTTTTCTTTTCTTTTTCTGGCCGTGGATAATCTATTGTGAAAACATACGAGGAGGGGAGGTTAATTGATAATATGGACACGCGCTTAAAACATAGCTTTTCATGCATGGTTGTTGGACCGAGTTTTTCAGGTAAAACGCAATTTGTGAAGCGGCTTCTTGAAAATGCATCTAAAATGATTGATCAACCACCCCAGAAAATAGTGTGGTTTTATAGCGAGTATCAACCTTGTTATACATACATGCGTCAGTCCATTCCAAATATTGAATTTTATGAAAATTTACCTCCTGATTTTAATGATTTTACATCTACCGAACGGCCGACATTGTTTGTCATAGATGATTTGATGGATGTTGCAGCAGGGGATAAAAGAGTGTCCGCTCTGTTTACAAAAGGATGCCACCATAGAAACGTTAGCGTTATTTTTATTACACAAAATTTATTTCATAAAGGTAAAGAATTGAGGACCATTTCCCTCAATACTCAGTATTACTGTCTTTTTAAAAATTGCAGGGACAAATTACAAATCACGTGTCTCGGTAAGCAAATGTATCCTGGACGTGTTAAATTTTTTCAGGAAGCATTTCTCGATGCTACAAAACATAAATGGGGGTATTTATTTGTTGACCTTAAACAAGATACCCCCGAAGAATTTCGTCTTAGAACAAATATTTTTCCTGGAGAGACTCAATTCGCTTACGTTTCCAAAGTATAAAATCTGATTGAATTGTATGTTAGGTTTATTTTAATAATCATGTCTCATCGAGTACGGACACATGCTGTTCTCCTGAAGGCACTGGCTCTGTGTTCACCGAAGCAACGACGTCAACTCCTCAAGACTGCGGACAAGGGGCTCATCGACGCCATCTGCGAGTGTGTTTTCAACGTGGTCCGTGGAAACGTCAAACTCTCCCATGCATTAACGTTCACTGAATAAACATAAGCACCATCTTCGAAAACTGGCAGACAGAAAAACACCGTTAAAAGAACGAAAACGAATCATCACCCAGCGAGGGGGCTTCTTCATCCCTCTTATTTCAAATCTCGTCGGTCCTGTCTTGGGTGCTCTTTCCAACCTTGTCACCGGGCGCAAATAAAAACAGAACTTGTCTACAGATGGAACACGTGCGTAAAATGGTGTTGGTCCCGCCAGAAACGTTAAGGACTTTACAATCTACACAATCTACGCCAAATGAAAACCACGTCAACGAGCTAGATGGACAGATAAGAACTGTGCTTGAACGGAACGATTTAGATCTTTATGGTAAAGCACAACTATACTCACAATACCTTCGTCAGTACCTGCAAGCCAATGATTCTCTTAAAAAACCGCTGTCAATCGAGATAACCGACGGTTCGCACACACAACAATCCTCGACATTGGACACTCCTCCCGATTTAAAAGATGAAAATGCTGTAGAACGGGACATTCTTCAACATGTACCAAAAATCTATGTGAAAAGGGCTTCGCAGCTCTTACACAAAATGAAACAGCATGACAATATTGGATGGACAGATGGTGGAGAACTTGTACTCGATGGACGACGCGTAGAGGGGACTAATATTTGCGATCTCGTCTACGATTTATTCAGGGAACGGCGGGGTTATACTCCCACTGGAAGCGAACATTTTATTCGTGGTTTAGCCAACATCAACCTCCCCGACACCATCCTCAGCAATGGACACCGAAGGAGGGATCTCCAATGTTTGAAACGCGGATTGGAACCAGACATTTCTACGGACAGTCAAACCCCTAAATCAAAAACTCATAACAGCAGTACCAAATCTAAGATTAAAACAGGAAGCGAATTGAGTCCTCGGGGAAACAAATGGGTCCCCTTTTGAATTCGAATTGTCAAGGGTGTGAACGTTTATTTTATTTTGTTTTTGTATTATAATTTCAACTAATGTTTTACGTGACTGATTATGCGATAAGGGTTTTGTTTCCATAGTTTATGTTATTATCATAATGTGAATCATTATAAATAATTTGAATGAAAAGAAATGCAAGATACGAACCAAGAGTTCGTTGTACAAACGGGTATACCGTGAATTTCTTGTAAATAGAGTGGATTTTTTTTGTTGTAGATAATATTTCTGGTGCATGTTTATATTTTAATCAAGTTGAACAAATTGAACAAACTGAACAATCTGAGCAAATTGAACAAAATGAACAAACTTGTATAACATCGTGATTTTTTGCAAAAATTAATGTCTGTTGTAATCTACCACTTACATGGTTCATCAATCTATAACCGTGTACAAAAGAAAATATCGGTTATTTATTCTATTATTATATGTCGTATCTCCCCCCTTCTCTCTTTCTTTCTTTCTCTCTCTCCCTCTCCTCATTTCATTTTTGCTCTCTATTTCCTTCCTTTCACCTGGTTTTGATGACAAACTTGTAAATAATGCACAGTGTGGAAAAATGAAATTTCATTGACAACGATTTATTTAAATGTAATTAAAGCACATACACACGTTACATTCAATATCTTAAATTTCTTCTAGCCTATTGTATTTAATCTACAGTCTTGTTCTTTTACAATGTAATACAGTATGTAGAGCGCGAGGGAAAATGAATAAAAGAGTTCTACCGTTACACGAGGTATTAGTGAAGAAGGTAAGAATAGGAGGGGTAATAAAAGATTGGATTTTCTAATGAAGTTTGGAGGTTGAAGAAAAAAAGAATGAAAGAAAAAACAAACATTGTGTGCGAGTAGGTTGTAGTTTGCACGTGCTTGTGTATAGATGTATAACGGTGTCTGAGAGTATGAATAGTGTATAATGGTGTCTGAGAGTATGAATAGTGTATAACGGTGTCTGAGAATACGTATAGTGTGTACATAACGGTGTGTGAGAATACGAATACTGCGTATTAATAGAAGTTATGACGGTGACTGAGGGTATGAATAGTATGTATATAACAGTGCAAGAGGAATAGGGGTAAACAAATGAGAATAAATAAACATACAGTGTGAAATGGTGTGGGAGATGATAAAATTTATGGAAATGAAGAAAATTACGCTTTAAAGGGAGGACAGTTAAAACAGCATAAAACACTCCAGCATAAAACACTACATGTACGCGCGTAACAGGGTGTGGCAGATGGACTCGGCCAACGGCACAGTCGACCCTCGTTGAAAAATGGAGACTATGGTGATTGCAAACTTTTAACAAGTCATCACGAAAAGGTTTAATCAACAAAATAATATTATTCTTTTGTTAACAATATCTAAATACATGAAAAATAATGACAGATGCATTTATATTAGCTATCATTCGGGTTCATCCGATTTTATCCTAATGGTCGAACGAGTGTCTGTAAGATGAAGGAATTGATAAATTTTCATCAAAATCAAGATGTTTAAAATTTAAATGCACTGTTCGTCCAGATGAGCATTTTTTAGGGGGGAACTGGCAGAGTTGATGAGCTAACTTTTGAAAGTACATGTACACTGTATGTATGTATTATTGCTGGAACCCATTGTTGACGAGTTGACCAATGTTCTCAGTGTACTGATATATATAGTGTATATTCCACATAAGATTTTGAACCCCACCCCCCCCCCCCCCTTGATACAGGCAAAAGTATTTAATGACAAGTATCAAAATATATCAGAATCATTAATTTATTCATGTCATTTTTAGTATTTCCTAGACCTGGTAAAAATCAACCATACTTAGTGCAACCATTTATGTCCATGTTTACACAGATCTGTTACAAAATGAGTTCATCGTGGTCAGGGAAGAAAGATTACAATAGAAGATGGATGGGTGCTCGTCGTTTATTGCAAAAGAACAGACCTGATGATGAAACTAGCAGTAGTGAGGATGACATACATGTAGAAGCTCTTGTAGAAGATGCCGAAGGTCTTCGTTTTGAACCAGATGGGGAAGTCGCAAACAACGACCCCATTCCCGTTAACGATGAGGACTCTGGCGATAGTTGGACGAATTTGAATGCTGACTCCCCGGTATCTTCTGACTCTGATAATGCTCATGTACCTGTAGATCCTGTTTTATCATCAGATTCAGAATATGGAAATGATTCAGATCATTTGGATGCGGAGCCACCCGTCAACTTACAAAATGAGTTGGCAAAATGGGTGAATGACTACCAAGTTAAACATAATGCAGTTGATGGTCTCCTAAAAACCTTGCAAAGACATGGACACCCGGATTTACCAGCCACTGCCCGAACACTTCTCCAAACTCCTAAAACTGTTCAGACTGACATTTCATCAGGCATGGAATATGTATACCTGGGATTTCGCGAACAATTGTCTAAAGCATATAAGACATGTAAAAGGAACATGGAAGATACCAACATTATCCATCTTGCTATGAACATTGATGGAATTCCCCTTCATAAGGACACCTCTAAAAGCTTGTGGCCAGTTCTTTGCTCAATAACTAATGCTATACCTGTGCATGTTTTTCCAATAGCATTGACATATGGCCCTTCAAAGCCCCAAAATCTGGATTTTCTCAATGATACAGTCAGAGATCTAGGTGGTATATTGACAAATGGCCTCGTCGTGGATGGGAAAGAAATCCAAGTCAACCTGAAGTGCATTGTGTGTGACGCTCCTGCTAAGGCCCTGGTGAAGGGTACCAAGTTGTATTCTGGGTACCATGGATGCGACAAGTGTACTCAGCGTGGAGAGTGGAAGGGGAGGATGACCTACCCACAGACTAGTAATGTTCGGAAAAGAAAGAATGAGTCATTTCGGGCGCAAGAGTATCCTGAGCATCATATCACTGAATCGCCATTTTGCCAACTGCCCATAGATATGGTCAAATGTTTTCCATTGGACTATATGCACCAATCCTGCCTTGGTGTCATGAGGAAGTTGATTCTGATATGGATGAGAGGAAAAGGGAGACTACAAAATTTCAAATTGAGTTCAGTGCAAGTTGGTGTCATCAGTGAGAAGCTTCTTGGTTTGAGAGACTCCATAACAAGTGATTTCCAGCGAAAGCCACGTCACCTTTGTGATATCGACAGAGGGAAGGCAACAGAGCTGCGTCAATTGCTCCTTTATACTGGTAAAATTTGCCTGAAAGGAGTATTGACGCCAGTCTCATACAACCTGTTCATGGCCCTAAGTGTTGGTACATGCCTGCTGATGAACCGAGAACTTGCTGCAGAGTACCACACCTTTGCAGAAGATCTCCTGGTTTTCTTCAATGGTCAGGGAGGTGCATTGTATGGTCAGGAATTTCTTGTATACAATGTCCACAGTATGGTCCATTTGGCAGATGAAGCCCGTGCATTTGGAGACCTCAACACTTGTGCTGCATTCCCTTTTGAAAATTACCTGCAGTACATGAAAAAACTGGTGAGATCTGGCAAAAGACCCATTGTCCAGATTTTCAAGAGACTTAGTGAAGTTGAACAGTTTCGAAGCGCATCAACCCAACCAAAGACCTCAGCTGTATCTACAAAGAAACCTGATAATTGCTATGTCCTCAATGAATCTTCATGCTGTGAGGTCGAAGAGGAAACTAATGAAACCAGCGAAGTTGATGACAAACTTTTCCTTTGTAGGGTCTACACCAACAGTGAAAGTGCATTCACAACACCTTGTGATTCTAAAGTAATTGGTGTCCACAAGGTCAGCAAACGCAATACCAGCATGCAGATGGTCCCACACCGATCCTTAAAGAAGAAGGCTCTTAAGGTTGAAGTTAACAGGAATACATTCATCTTTACGGCTTTGTTGCATTGCTGATAGAATTAATGGTAATTTTGTTTTTTGCTTCTGACAAAGTATGTACAGTCTGTCCTATGTAAATATACATGTAAAACAAAATTCTACTCACAATTAATTTTGTTAAGTAATCTGGCAGAGCAAATTGCTATGCAATACAAGGAAAATTATTCCCTGTACAAATGTAGCTCCTATTACAATCTACCAAGTCCATTAGTGTCACATCACATATTATAAAATGATATTCTTTACCTGCTGTACACAAATGTATATGTATGTAATAGTTTTCCTCAATGGGTGTATACAAAGAGGCAATGCACACACTTTTTTTGAGCTCCATGTAAGAAACATTTATTGATCTTGTTTGTTTTGTAATTTACAGATGAAGGACTATGCTGTAGTGTTATTCAAAGATGAGGACACAGTTGCACTGGTCTCTACCTTGTGGCTGGAGAATGATGGAGATTCAAATGTAAGTCAACAATTTACAAGTTCATGTATCCCCCCCCCCCCTTCTGATTCAGCTGATGCCATTTAGGGGTCATAAAAAGCTGATCAAATGAAATTTGCTATTGAAACTTTAAAAGTTTCATTTGTTACATTTTAAGTTCCATATATGGTAGATTTATATATATATATCATACACAATACACCTAGGTTTTTATATAATGCTATATAGCCATTTCAGAATTTTTTTATGTTTTTGTTTTTCAGTAAATCATGCTTGTGTCTGACTTTTTGTTTTAATCTAGGAGGCGTACTGCTACTGGCCTGGCCACAGGCAGTCCACTAAGGCAAAGGAACATGAGATCCCAGATAAGCAGACATGGGGAAAGCATGAGATACGTTTACTCCGTGTAACAGGTTAGCATTTTGCACTTGTATACATGTACTCTAATGAATGTTACCCCACCTCTATGTGAATAGGTTTATTTTAAGGGATTAAGTAACTTCATGGAGCTTGCGAAAATATGAGCTGAACCCTTCACAAATTATTATTTGTTTAACTCGAAGCTATTTGTGAAGTCTCAATACTTTCAATTTGCAAGGTATTGTATTGTCCTCTACTGTTACTGCCATATGTCTCTGATGTAAAATGTTTAGATAAAAAATTGTACAATGTAATATATAATTTTGAACTAAATTGCCTTTTTTGTCTTTTTTGCATGTTTGTTTGATTCTGGTTTACTCCCCAAAATAACCACAAAGCCTTTATTTAAAATGTATACCAGCTATTCAAAAAAAATTGACACCCTGTGCCAAAGTATATAATCTTTTAAAGTTTAAAATTCTTCTTCAAGTCGCATTTTGCACGATGACAACACTACACGCAGGCATGCACAAAATTGAATAGACATTGTACACAGACATTAAATGTCTGAGTAAATTTTACTCATCGCTGGTGCAGTTAATTCTTGTTCGGAATAGGCAAAATCAAGCATCTAACCCAAGAAAATGAGACAAATTTTCTGATTGGTGTATTTTATTTTCTGTTGTATTGGTTTTACAATGAAATGGCTGATATACATTTGCACATGTATACCATCAAGAATTCATACCAAGATGAATTATGTTTACAGATAACTATGAGAAGGCAAGGAATATTGCAAAGAAGGCAGAGGAAACGTCAAATGTAGAGTCTGATGGAGAAAGGCCCAGGAAGAGGCAACCTCCTTCTAGGTTCAGCTCCTCAGATGATGGTAAGTTAAACATCCTGTTCTTCAGAAGTATTTCTGTTGGCATCACTGCTGAAGGCTGAGTTGCATATGATACATGGCCAACATTTGGAAAGAGAGCATATAAGGCTAGGGTGCTCTCATGTGCTGGATGTGGACTGGCATACATATTATCTGTTTATTGTCCTGTTCTGAGCTTCGTTATTCATTTTGATTCCTGAACGTAAACACCACAATCATTCACGCCATGCATGTAGGCTTAGTGCTCACTGTTAAAATAATTTAGGTTTTCCGTTTGCGCTAGAAAATGGTGATTGGTACATTTATGGCAAAAGTAGAAGAGTTATTATTTTGCAGCAGGTCCCTGTTACAGGCATATACTTCAGACAAGCTCATTCATGTAGCTTAATGATCAAGTCTTGTCTTGTTTGATATTATTCATGTTTTCTAGATATGGAATCAGATGCATCAGAACCTGTCAGGCGAAGCCCAAGAAAGGCCCAGGGGAAGCCAAAGGAGCTGGCTATGCCCCTATTAAAAAGACCAAATGGGCATGATGTTCCTGGACCATCCCTCCCCATCATCACCCCTCTGCAGTCGCAGTCTGCGAGTAGAACCCCGGTCACCACCCCAAAGTCCCGTCCAGAGAGTACATGTAAGTGTTTTCACAAAGCATTTTACAAATATGATCTTTGATTTTTTAATTTTTTTTCGATTAAAACAAAATTAGGGGCCTCCTCTATCTAAGATGTTACAGGAGTTAGATGGGACATTTATGGGTAATTTTGTACAAATACAAAGTTTTTCAATTTTTTATTGTACGACCCATCACTTACATAATGTGATGGATGTTAATAACCCCCCCCCCCCCCAAAAAAAAAAGGTATTTGAATTATTTTTCATATGAAGATCTTGAGTCATTAAAAGTAATGAGTATGAAAAGGAAAATAACCATTAAAAAGTAAACTACCCTATACTAAAAAATTCTGCTACAGGAAAAAAGATCTTTATACCTCTGAGGTCCTAATGCTGTTAAATTAACTACAAAGGAGTGAACTAAATTAGATGGACTGTGTACAAATGGATTATTAATATGGAGGTAATACTATCAATAAAGCAGTGATATTTTTGCCTATTTCAGTGATTTTTATTTCTTACGGTTGTTGGCATGTACTTGTCAGAGGTGTTAATGCACTCCTGAAATGATAACATTGAACAACTGTTATATTAGTATGGAATAGGCCATTGTTTGCACTTGAAGCCTTTTAGTTACCTAAATAGTTTACCCATTTGTTTGTGTTCATTTTTTTTTATTTATTTTTTTTTTCATTTTTGTTGTTGACCAGACTTCCAGACCCAAGTTCTGCTAAAGCTGCAGGCACTGGAGGAAGGACAAAAAAGGATCATGACGGCAATTAATGCTATGGGGGAGAAGCCCAAACCTTCCTCCTTGGAGTCTGCCGATTTGTGTGAGCCTTTTAGTGAGCCGTTGAATACTGTCGAAGACTTCAAGGTGCTAGAAGGTAAGTTTTACAAGATGAATAATCATGTGCATTTTCTCCAATTGGAATACACAAAAAAACCCAAGTTTCAAAGTGATGCATGCCCTGATTAATTTATAACCATGTTAAAAGATAAAAGTCACAATAGTTTCCAATTTCTTAATTTAAGACATTTTGGGAGGGGGTGGGAGGCCTGATCCAAGCGGTTTTTATCTTGATATTTCAAGATTCTGCATTTACTGCATAGTGCACTACATCCATCCCCTGAGGACCCTTGAGGAGGGCATTTTATCTTTACTTTTGACACACTTCAAGTTTCAGAATGAATACCCAATAGGATATAGAATTGTGATTAGCTGAATTGTGTGTGCTTAATAGGCAACCAGTTGAAATGGTCCTCAGGGGATGGATGTAGTGCACTATACAGTAAATGCAGAATCTTGAATTAATGCAATGACCAGGGTACACTCTAAATCCTAGGTCCTTAACTGATATAGTGATGTTTTGGCGTGATATATATTTGTAGCGAATACAGGGCATATTAGATCTGATTTGGCCAAGGTCTGTGTGCATCTTTTAAATAGATCAGGTAATATTTACTGCATCAGTGTAAAGTTTTATCTTGAAAGACCCCCATTGTACTGTATATGAAAGATAGGTGTAACTCATTTATTTGGAGGAAATTATGCAACATTGTAATTAACAAGGGTTCTTATATTTTTCAGATAACTTTCTTGAGTCTGGTTGGCGGCAGTAAACTATCACAGACTGGGAGAAGGGTCATGCAAAAGCTGGGGACCAATCATCTTTGGTCGGAGTTCAACATCCTGGGAAGGAAAGGAAAGAGGTCCCTCAAGGCAACCAAGTTTTTCCCTGTCATCGTCAGTGAGTGTTTAGATTGAGTGATTAACCCTTTAGCACCTAGAGCCTGCGTGAAAAGTGTCGGTTTACTCACTTGCGGAAAGGGCTATGCTGTGTTTCAATCAGATTTTTTCAATTAGTATTGCTCTTAATACATATTTTTTGTGCAGAATTTGGACAGCACACATCCAGTGGGTTATCCACAACAAGTATGGGCAGGTTTCATCACATATTTTTGATACTGTCTTGACTATAGCTGCATGATGATAGGCAGGCTAGCTGCTGGAAATAAGTTAGTAGAAATTCATGTTAGTAGAAATTGGCTTTTGAACACTGCAAGTCCGTTCCATAGTACTGTCACTAAAACTAAAGGAGTTCAACTCATATCATTAGTAATATCCTTCTTTTGTTAAACATGGTAGTTTGACATTGTAGCTATGAACTTTAGCCAGACATGCCCGTACCAATCACGGAGGGCCCTGGGAGCGGGAAACTTCCAAGACCAAAGGGTCAAGTCAAGCTTGATGCAGCACTGCAAATATGTTTACAGTGCCACTGTACTGTAACGTTGGGACTAACTTTAACCAATGGTATATGAATGGTAAATGGTGCTCATGAATATGGTAATAGTAATGTCCCAATTATTTAAGTTAGTTTGAATGGTGATTGAATGGTATACCATTGGGTGTATGGTGAGTGTTGTTCGAATGGTATTCCAGTGGTGTATCAATGGTGTATGGTGAACGGTATTTCAATGGTACATACCATTCAATTTTTTTTATAAGGGTGATGCTGTGCTGAGACAACTCTTGAGAACAAAAAAGCCAAGTAAAGAAAGAGGAAGAGGGACTGGACATGCAGTGAGTGCAGTACGTGGCCTGTGGTCAAAGAGTGTGACCCAACAGAAGTGGGTGAAGTGTACGCAGTGCCCTGTGTGGACTCACAAAACTTGCACAAATAACATTGATTTGTATCATTACATTTGCAGAAATTGTAAAAATTAAGCCAATCTTACCGCTTCATATAATGGGTCAGAATTTTGAACGATGTACAGTTAGTTCCTTCCCAGGCTTTATTTTGCTTGTAACATTTCTGTTTCTTTCTGATCCTGTTTATTTTCATATATTCTGGTGTCATCTGAAAGAGTTATTCTAGGGCTTTCAGAAAATATGTAATTGTTGATAGTGGTAATGGTGGTACACACAGTTGAAATTAGAGAGGCAAAGACATCTAGTAAGAGGAGAGTGTCAATTCATGGAGTGGTGTTCTGCATAAGTTAAACATACCTCCCCTTTACATGTAGTCATAATTAGTCCCAGTTGGATGATATTGACATAATGCAGATAAGTAGTGATGCTTTAAGTAATAAAAATGTGATCAAACTGAATGATAAATGGTGTATTACACATGGTAGAGAAGATGGCAAAATAAAATTGAAGAAGAACCACGCAAGATTACAGCTGTGCTTGAACATAAAATTCTGACGGCTAATTTGGACGCACATGTACGTTTCATAGCGAGACCCTCAGAAGTATCCTACAATTGGACTTACTATCATGGTAATCCCATGTCAGTGTATCAAATATTGCTATGAAAGCGCCAGAACAGTTTGTACCAAGCTTTCCAGCATTGGACTAAAAAAGAAATCTTGGTTTAAGCTCTGTTTATTCCTTGCCATTTTATTAAGTGATTTGCTCAACAACGGAATCTCCTTAATATCAAATTTCTGAAGAATATCCATGTTGTTTGTGATGGGTCATCAGTGACTTACTGTCTGGATGATTTCTCCAAAATCATTTGCTGTAAAGACACCATGACCTTTTACTGCTCTTCAAGTAAACGACTTGTGCATATACATGAGCCAAGTTTGAAGTTGATCTGTCAAATGGTCGAGTTATCACAAGACCAAACCATTTCTACGTACATAATCACCTTTGAACTTTGACCTTGAGACCCCCAAATCTACTCAGATCATTATCCCTCCCATATGCATACATGAGCCAAGTTTGAAGTTGATCCGTGGAATGGTTCTTAAGTAATTGTGAGAATGAAAACAGGACGACAACCTGAAAACACAATGCCTCCGGCACCCATCTTGCGTTAGTGGAGGCATAAAAACCTAAGGCATTCTTCGGAAGCGGCTCTTGCTACTGGCTCCGTCAGTAAACACAAGCACCAAGCCAAGCGCAAAACCGGAACCGAAACCGAAACCAGAACCGGAACCAGGTCGGGTAGGGTATCCAAGTCGAGTGTGGTGGAGGGTCCAGCCCTAGGGGCCACCCAACCACTTTGCTCTAGGAGGGTCATGAGACAAGACTAGATCTCCTTAGAACCACTCGGCTCTGAAGAAACAGCAGCCCGTGAGGGGCCCCAATGTTTCTTCCTAGCTCCCCCCGAACCAGGCGGTATGGATACCGCCTAATCCCCCAAATACAAGTCTTCAATAATAGGAAGGCAGAAATGAAGTACAAATTTCCATCCAGATTCAAGCTACAGAAAGAAGAACTCCTCATTGGGGAGGACAAGCAACATATAAAGGGAAAAATATCAAACTTATCAACACTTCCGCCATAAACAATTTGCTCCTTTTTCTGACGAGGCATGTAGAGCATCATTCGACTTTATGCAACACAATCCTTTGAGGTAACAAAACAAGGAAGAAGATACAGTAACCGACTTATGTTCTGCAGGGAAATGGGATGAGGGGAGAGTCAATTGGCTCTTCCAGATTTGTAAGATTGAGATATTGGAACCAAAGGATAGATGCCTATGGAACAGACAACTATTTTGTTTCACACATGTCTGAAGAAGCGAGTTCATAAGTACTGACGGGGGCAGCCATTGGTTGTATGATGTTACAGGTCACCAAGTCATTGTGCCCAAAAGTTAGCTTGCCGTTCGAGCTTTCATTTTTTTTTTTTTAGAAATATTATGTTATTTATTTTTTCACCTCATACCAGTTGTAAGTGATGACATGATGACTTTGGTCTTTTACTTTCTTTTTTCTTGTGTGTTTATAACAAGGTTTTCCTTTTTTCACTCTTTTTGATTTTGTTAATATCCTTTTGTGCATGTAGGTAGTCGAGCGATGGCCTTGAGCACATTCAAGACTGTTTGGAAGCAGTATGCGCCCCTGATAGTGACCGCCAAACCGATGACGGACCTTTGCTGGACTTGCCAGCAGAACACCCACAGGATGTTTGTAAGAGCAAATGCAACTGAAGAGGAGAAGCTAGAGCAGCTACAGTCCCACCAGCAGCACCTTGACAAGGTTCTCGTAGAAAGAACAAAGTACAGGTACATTCAAGACCATGTTCTTCCTAGTCTTTCCTCATCGTTGCTTACACACTAAAGTCAGAATACATGTATTTCACTGGGAAACACAGTTTACACAGTTTATCTGCATCAAAATCATTGGTGTTGTCTGTCACAGTTCTAAATGACTGTTTATCCTGAAATAGAATTAATTAAAGACCCTGACTGGACCCAAAACTGAAATACTCAGCAGGATAGCGAAAAAATTTGCATTGTTTTGGTTTGTAATTCATATATTTTCCATTTGTTAATTTCACCTTCGGCTCCAGTCTGGGTTTTCTGAATAATTCATTTTAGTAAGTGTTTAGAAAATCTGATCTTATTCCTCATTCATGTGTGTTTTGATTTGTATACTGAAGATTTAATTTTTTTAATTAACTGACACTATTTTAAATTACCCATATTATTATTGATAATTCTTCTTATTAATATTTATTTATCTATATTTATTTTTTACAGGGAAGAAACTGCTGCTGCGAAAGCAAGCATTGCTGACGATGGTGGAGAACTGGGACGCCATCCACCAAACTCGAGGGATGGAAAGATGCACTACAGCTTCGACTATGCTCAGCAAGTGCATTATCCTGCGAATCCCCAGCAACCGGGTCCTACATACTTTTTGTCGACGAGGAAGTGTGGGATTTTTTGTGTAAACTGCGAAGGAATCCCAAAGCAGGTAAATGAATTGATTGTAATAAATTATAAAATAATTATAGTATCACAAATATGTTTTGAGTGAAAAGAAGAAGTCAACATAAAATAAGAAACAAAATAGACATTGTTACTAAATATTAATTAGTACATTGGAAATCCTTTTAAAGTGAGAGCATTCATTATCAGTCTGTCATAGGTAGATAGTGTTAAAATATATCTTTCCTGATAACTACTTTGGTTAAATACAGTGAATAAGTTGAATAAAATGAAAATAGGTTTATGTGTATAGGGAAACAAATGTTTTTGGGGAAAGGTACCCACTTTTTTATACTTCTGAAAGTAAATTAAATTTAATGTTCTGTAATTATGTTTATTAAAGCTAATTAATCTTGTTATTTTCTTGTCTGCTTTATTTTTTTATCTCGCGTTAATTTCCTCATTGATGAAGGTATGTCTCTCTCCAAGGGATCCATCGCAGTTGTATCATACCTGCACTACTTTTTCAACAACTTCAGGCTTGGTGAGAGAAAAGCAAGTCTTCACTGCGACAATTGTTCTGGCCAAAACAAGAATAAATTCATGCTTTGGTATTTTGTCATGGCGCTGTCTCCACCACTTACACAAAGACATCACTCTGAATTTCATGGTGGCAGGGCACACCAAGTTCGCACCGGACTTCTGTTTTTGGGCTACTAAAGCCTCCAAGGTATCAACTCTACAAGACATCGCCAACGTAGTTCAACAGAGCTCTACTCAGGGGATCAACATTCCAGTGGTAGTGGGTGATGAAGCTGGTAATCAACGGGTGCCTACCTACCAGTGGCAAGATTTCTTATCCCCATACTTCAGGCCTGTACCAGAGATCAAGTCTTACCATCATTTCAGGTATGTTTATAATCCATAAAATTATTTGTTATGCACAGTCATCCTCGCCTCTGTGGAATCTGTTGGGACTGCTTTGACTTAGAAAGTAATTGATGTACAAATGATTAAAAACAATTGAACATTAGAGAAGTTGGCTTTCAAATACTTTCAACTTAGGCAATTTCAACAAAGACAAGTTTGATTGCAGTTTTGCATCATTTCTCATGTTGCACACACACCAAAAAATCAAAACAGACATTCAAGAAATTAATGTTATAATTTACAGACCTGTTATTATGATTGTGATTAATATTATTTGGTTGATTTGACTCTGATTCTTTAGTATCAAGGGTTCATTGTTTTATTTATTTTTATCACAGATTTTCATCCAGAGAACCAGGAGTGGTCTTCTGCCGTCGGTTTGCGGATACAGAGGAGAAAAGATTTGTCCTATTGAAGCCTGGAGCCAACCCTCCCCGTCTTCTTCCTCCAAGTCTTGCACCACCTGGCCCGTCCTACGAGCGACAACTCTACCTGTTCCAGAAGATCCGACCCTTCTGCAGACCAGATGCCAGGGACACAACTTGTCCAGAGCCAGAGCAGGAAGGACTTCAATGAGCCTGGAACTAACCCAACATGCTTTCTTCCTCCAAGCCTTTCACCGCCTGACAACTCTACCTGTACCAGAAGATTCAACATCTCTACAAGGTGCAATGGACTCGACTTTCCCACACTGCAAAAACGCCGGTGTTAAATGTGCAGCACCAAGCTGGTGTTAAGCATATGGTGTTTCTCTCAGCGTTAGATTAACACCAGAGGGTGTTAAATGTTCAACACCGAGCTGGTGTTAAGCATTGTGGTGTTATTTTTAATGTAAGATTAACACCAGTGGGTGTCACTATAGGGTGGAAGTCAACACCAAATTTGGTGTCGGGTATTTTTGTGTAAATTTGGTGTAAAATAACACCAAACGGGTGTCGTTTCCATAGAAGTTGTCAGACCAGTTATCGATTAACACCCAAACAGGTGTTAGAAAAGTCAAAATTGGGCATGCGCAAAAAAATCCAGCTTCATGATTGGTTGAAAGTTGGAACAGCTATTTTTTTTTCCAGAGAGCCGGCCGCCGCAATCCGCCATTTTCCTGCCGTGCTTAAAATCTGCGATCATAACTGCTTGAGATAATGAATCTTCAGTAAATCCATCCAATCCAGAGAGATCATCAAGAAACTGCATATTTGTGTTGAATTACATTCCACTGTATGCTTTGGCAAAGAGGACCGTTTTCAGATTTGACTTAAAGGAATCAAAGGAATCAATTGAACGGATATCGGCTGGTAACTGGTTCCATAGAAATGGAGCAGCCGCAGTAAAAGCACAATCGCCAAAGGATGACTTTGTTCTTCCAGCAACAAGAAGATTCTTACTAGAAAAACGCAAACAACGTGTTGGTACATATTTGGAAATGAGATCTACAAGATATGAAGTAAGGAGCAAAATTTTGTACTCAATACGATCCCTGACTGGCAGCCAATGGCCAGACTGCAGACTGGGAGGTGACCACTGATCTTAAATCGCTCTTTCAAGATCATGAGAAGAGGCTTAGTGACCATCTTCAAGCCAGCCTTGGAATTGTACCAGCCTTAATGATGCCAGGAAATCAGGCCAGGCTTCTCTTTGCAGAAGAGAATGAACACATCATTTTGCAACTAATCGAGGATGATGACAGACGACGAGACCTCAGCAATATCCTGGCATTTTTTCATCGGCTGCGATCCGTCTATCGACCAACACACGCAGAGAAGGAGGCAACTGATGCGTACAAGGCAGTTGCTGTGGAAATGGGGCAGCTTCTCCTGGACAAGTTTGCTTATGTAGCTTGGCCCAATTACCTACATAAGCTCATCGAACATGGCCAGGAGATTATCCAAGACCCTGAGGGACCAGGCAGTGTAGGTGCTCTGAGTGGGGAAGGGAGCGAGGCAGCCAACAAACTGTTCCGAGAACTGCGCAACGATTTTTCAAGGAAATACAATACGACTGATTCCTTACGTGATGTACTATGGTTTCATTAGCTGTATACCAGTCCAAAGCTTTGCAAGATCGTAGAAGTTCGTCCTAGAAAATACGTCTGCTCGAGGTGTGGTCAACAGGGTCACAGTTCACTCCATTGTATAAAAAAAATAAGGACTAAGGAAAATCTGGCATACAGTCTCAGTCTTCAACAAGTCAAAGTTCAGTTTAATCATGAGAAGAAATAACATTTTTTTCATATAACAAGTAAATATGCTGAGATAGGAATGCAGTAACAATTGCATCTCTTTTGTAATGCTTCTGTTATGTTCTTTATTTTTCACATCAGAAGGAAATAATTGTTTTCATGTGTCCATCATTAAAATGTGCCGATATCAACTTAAGGGCAACAAGATATACATAATTTTAAGAAAACTAGCAGTGCTCGCTCTTTTCAGGCCAAATTTCTGACATTGCCTTAAAATGTATAACGAAACTGACTGATAATGATTAAGGGGTCTTGGCAACTTTGTGGAACCTTCAATTAATAAGATCAAGATAACTATGACTAAATAGTGCCATTCATGAAAATGTTCTGTGGTACCCTCATATAACACTGCATTCTCTGAGGCAAAAATCATCTGGCAATTCCGGTCACTTGCACATTTTTACATTGTTTGAAGCACGTAATGATTCTTTTGACATGAATTTTTCAGGGCTTCATCTTTACACTATATAACATGCTTTTATAGCATGTAGGGTCATGCAGCTCATATTTTACAAAGCTACCAAATCACTTTAATGCTTCCCTGTGAAAATCATCATATGTACAGATATTCACATAAATAGCAAAAGCTCATGCTTCAAAGGACATGTACAACTAAAATTTGCATGAAATTTCTTTCTTATTCCTTTCTGAGTTTACATGGAAAGTTGAGTTCTGAGAGATCAATAACTTAGGTCTGTAATGAAACCAATAATCACTCTGTGAAATGATAGATGTCATGGATGTAAAGGTAGAGTTCAACAATTCTTAATATTGCATTTTTTCTTTAATTGTGCATACATCTATTATATGTTTTGAAAAGCAAATTGGAAATTTTAAGCAAAGTAACTTTCATCGAGTGTGGTAAATGAGAAAATTTCTCTTTTTTCTTGGTTTTCCTGGTGCATTTTGTAACCACATCTATTTTTCTAGGAAGTAGGAACAATTGATGTAATTGCCTACAAATCATATCTTTTTATATATTGAACTTTAGGGTTGTTTTTCTATATTAGATTGCTTTCCATGACATTGGACAGATTTTTTATCATAGCCCCCCAAATGTTAAAACTATACCTTTAAATACCAACACCTTTTATTTGGCACAATATCAATGATAAAGTGAGATACATTTATTACCAATGGACGTGTACATGTTTTTCTGATAAACATTACTTGATTGGCATCAGTATAATCTTTGATCTATCATCGACAATTTGGGCAAAAGTAATTTCCTGCTGGGATTGTCACAACTTTTACAGTGTGCGTGATACCATTTTTTGCATCGTGGATTGTCACACTGAATCCATGTTGGATCTTGATGTTCTTGTGAAGAGGAAATTATACAAGGTACACAGTCGCATGGTTCTGGCTCAAAGTTACGATCAGTGAGAAGAGAAAGTTGCCTTGAAGTTCCACCTATCACTAGAATAGTATTGTCATTTGTAAGGTTGAGCAGAGAATGTCCAAATGTAGGAAATACATCTGGTGCTTGGCATGTCTTTGGTAGAGTTTGAAAGTTCTTATTAGTCAAATCAAGAACGAATGCAGTACTTGAGGCTGCACATGGCTTATTGCATCAGTTATCTCTTTTGTATTGGACTGAATTCCACCTGAAACAATTATGTTATTGTTATTTGTTGTTGTGGCATGTGATGATAAGAATACACATGAAGTGTTTGGTGTCTTTGGATCAAGTTCAACTTCTTGCAGTGTAAATTGCAATGGGCTAATTGCTTGTCCATTGTCAGTACTATGACATTGCCAATTAGTTCACGATAAGCTGGTAGTGGTCCATCCAAAACAAGTCCCCCAATTAATAATAAAAGAGTATTCTGTGTCTTTCTCCAGTAAAGTTGCAGAGTGATACGCCTTTGCTTGTATCAAAGGAACCCTTACATGTTTCCATGCAAATGTGTCCATATCCAGTAGGTAAAACCGCCCATCCTCGCAAGACTTACACTTTGTCTGAAATTGATTTTTTTCCAGTGACAAACCTCCAAACAGAAGAGCTCTATTTTCCCCAGGTATCTTGGTTAAGGTGTGGCCAGTTCTGCCTGTAGATAGAACAAGAATTTATTTATAACACTCTGTAATTGCTTATTTTCTTATTTTGGTAGTTAAAGGGTTATTGCAGTTGGCACGCACTGCATCAATATCCTTTTTGTAGATGTTCTTTTTAATTTGCAGATGCAGTGGTTATTTTTTCTTATTTTCACTTTGGAAATAGCAAATTGAGATTAAAGTGGATAGAAAGGTAACAGTGATTTTTTTTAAATTGCATAACTTATCCTGCATAAATTGTATATATTGCTTGGTTTATAGAGGTTTTACAAATTTACAATTAATTCAATTTCATAATTTGTAATATATGTTCTGGCTCCAGTCACTGCCCAACACCAGCAATGTATTCAGTAGGTTGATAATTCTACAGAGGAGAAAGTTAGGAAGTCAAGTTCAAATGTGTCGCCCATTTATTTTCAAGTACATGAAGTATCAATGTTTGTATAGTTGAAATACATTACCATTGTTTTTAAAACTGCCATCTATAGTAAATCTCTTCACAGATAGTCTGGTGAAATATTAAATAATTTGTATGCATGCTGTGCTGAGACAACTCTTGAGAACAAAAAAAAGCCAAGCAAAGAAAGAGAAAGAGGGACTGGACATGCAGTGAGCGCAGTGGCCTGTGGTCAGAGAGTGTGACCCAACAGAAGTGGGTCAAGTGTAGGCAGTGCCCTGTGTGGACTCACAAAACTTGCACAGATAACATTGATTTGTATCATTACAATTGTAGAAATTGTAAAAATTAAGTCAATCTTTACAGTGAATGGTAGGCCAATGGTGTACAGTGAATGGTGTGTGTCGAATGGTAGGCCAGTGCTGAATGGTGGATCAATGGTGAATGGTAGGTCAATGGTGATCCTGTCTATAGTGGCCAGTATGTGAATGGTTGGCCATGAATGGTAGATCAATGGTGAATGGTGTTTAACCAATGGTATATGAATGGTAAATGGTGCTCATGAATATGGTAACAGTAATGTCCCAATTATTCAAATTAGTTTGAATGGTGTTTGAATGGCATACCATTGGGTGTATGGTGAGTGTTGTTCGAATGGTATTCCAGTGGTGTATCAATGGTGTATGGTGAACAGTATTTCAATGGTATACCATTCAATTTTTTTATAAGGGTGATGCTGTGCTCAGACAACTCTTGAGAACAAAAAAAGCCAAGCAAAGAGGAAGAAGGACTGGACATGCAGAGAGAGCAGTGGCCTGTGGTCAGAGAGTGTGACCCAACAGAAGTGGGTCAAGTGTAGGCAGTGCCCTGTGTGGACTCACAAAACTTGCACAGATAACATTGATTTGTATCATTACAATTGTAGAAATTGTAAAAATTAAGTCAATCTTTACAGTGAATGGTAGGCCAATGGTGTACAGTGAATGGTGTGTGTCGAATGGTAGGCCAGTGCTGAATGGTGGATCAATGGTGAATGGTAGGTCAATGGTGATCCTGTCTATAGTGGCCAGTATGTGAATGGTTGGCCATGAATGGTAGATCAATGGTGAATGGTGTTTAACCAATGGTATATGAATGGTAAATGGTGCTCATGAATATGGTAACAGTAATGTCCCAATTATTCAAATTAGTTTGAATGGTGTTTGAATGGCATACCATTGGGTGTATGGTGAGTGTTGTTCGAATGGTATTCCAGTGGTGTATCAATGGTGTATGGTGAACAGTATTTCAATGGTATACCATTCAATTTTTTTATAAGGGTGATGCTGTGCTCAGACAACTCTTGAGAACAAAAAAAGCCAAGCAAAGAGGAAGAAGGACTGGACATGCAGAGAGAGCAGTGGCCTGTGGTCAGAGAGTGTGACCCAACAGAAGTGGGTGAAGTGTACGCAGTGCCCTGTGTGGACTCACAAAACTTGCACAGATAACATTGATTTGTATCATTACATTTGTAGAAATTGTAAAAATTAAGTCAATCTTTACAGTGAATGGTAGGCCAATGGTGTACAGTGAATGGTATGTGTTGAATGGTAGGCCAGTGGTGAATGGTGGATCAATGGTGAATGGTAGGTCAATGGTGATCCTGTCTATAGTGGCCAGTATGTGAATGGTTGGCCATGAATGGTAGATCAATGGTGAATGGTGTTTAACCAGTGGTATATGAAAGGTAAATGGTGCTCATGAATATGGTGATAGTAATGTCCCAATTATTTAAATTAGTTTGAATGGTGTTTGAATGGTTTACCATTGGGTGTATGGTGAGTGTTGTTCAAATGGTATTCCAGTGGTGTATCAATGGTGTATGGTGAACGGTATTTCAATGGTATACCATTCAATTTTTTTATTGATGATGCTGTGCTGAGACAACTCTTGAGAACAAAAATAGCCAAGCAAAGAAAGAGGAAGAGGGACTGGACATGCAGTGAGTGCAGTGGCCTGTGGTCAGAGAGTGTGATCCAACAGAAGTGGGTGAAGTGTACGCAGTGCCCTGTGTGGACTCATAAAACTTGCACAGATAACATTGATTTGTATCATTACATTTGTAGAAATTGTAAAAATTAAGTCAATCTTACCGCTTCATATATGGGTCAGAATTTTGAACGATGTACAGTTGGTTCCTTCCCAGGCTTTATTTTGCTTGTAACATTTCTGTTTCTTTCTGATCCTGTTTATTTTCATATATTTTGGTGTCATCTGAAAGAGTGATTCCAGGGCTTTCAGAAAATATGTAATTGTTGATGTCTTTCACATTTAGTGGGTCACAGTGTAAATAAGAACATTAAAAGCCAACAAAAGAGAACGTCTGTGAGCATAACATTAAGATTTCTGAAAAAAAAATTTACTCTGGGAAATACGTGACCAATGGCAAATCAAAAATTTCAGTACAAAGAACACTTCTAGAAAAAATCAGGATATCATGCATTATTTAACGATGCATAACATTTCATGTTACACTGAGTTTCTCTCACGGAAGTTCTGTGTTCATTTTTGGATGAAAGAGCCTGTTAAAGTTTCAGATAGTGGTAATGGTGGTATACACAGTTGAAATTAGAGAGGCAAAGACATCTAGTAAGAGGAGAGTGTCAATTCACAGAGTGGTGTTCTGCATAAGTTAAACATACCTCCCCTTGACATGTAGTCATAATTAGTCACAGTTGGATGATATTGATATAATGCAGATAAGTAGTGATGCTTTAAGTCATAAAAATGTGATCAAATTGAATGATAAATGGTGTATTACACATGGTAGAGAAGATGGCAAAATAAAATTGAAGAAGAACCACGCAAGATTACAGCTGTGCTTGAACATAAAATTCTGACGGCTAATTTGGACGTACATGTACGTTTCATAGTGAGACCCTCAGAAGTATCCTACAATTGGAATTACTATCATGGTAATCCCATGTCAGTGTATCAAATATTGCTATGAAAGCGCCAGAACAGTTTGTACCAAGCTTTCCAGCATTGGACTAAAAAAGAAATCTTGGTTTAAGCTCTGTTTATTCCTTGCCATTTTATTAAGTGATTTGCTCAACAACGGAATCTCCTTAATATTAAATTTATGAAGAATATCCATGTTGTTTGTGATGGGTCATCAGTGACTTACTGTCTGGATGATTTCTCCAATATCATTTGCTGTAAAGACACCATGACCTTTTACTGCTCTTCAAGTACATGATGATAGGCAGGCTAGTTGCTGGAAATAAGTTTAGACTTCATGTTAGTAGAAATTGGCTTTTGAACACTGCAAGTCTGTTCCACACTACTGTCACTAAACTATTGGAGTTCAACTCATATCATTAGTAATATCCTTCTTTTGTTAAACATGGTAGTTTGACATTGTAGCTATGAACTTTAGCCGGACATGCCCGTACCAATCACGGAGGGCCCTGGGAGCGTGAAACTTCCAAGATCAAAGGGTCAAATCAAGCTTGATTCAGCACTGCAAACATGTTTACAGTGCCACTGTTCTGTAACGTTGGGACTAACTTAGGGCCATAAAGAAGGAGACCTGTTAGATCTGAAATATTGTGGCAATATCATTGTGCAAAAGTTTAAGACAAATTTAGCTCCACACACACACACACTTTTGGTGTTTTGGTGTTTTGAAGAAGGGGTGTACCTAGTTTATAGTTGAGCGTAGTTACTTTCTTGTGTTTTTATGATCAAAAAATTTTTTTAAATTGTTTTGCCTAGGACAAAATTGGCAGGGCAGAGGTTATAAATCAAACCTTGTCTTCTTTAGATGTAGGACGGTTAATTGTTCATACTTCATGTCAATTTGTTCATATATTGAGGGGGTAGATCAAGAAACATGTTGCCAAGAGAGCAGATTCTTACTGAACTATTAAGCAATACATAATGAATTTCAGAAATCCCACATTTATTCATCTTGTTATTTAATATTGTTTTCACTTCTGCTGTAATTCTGCAGAGTTCTTGGTGGTGCGGGTGTGCGAAGTGAACAATGTAACAACTCACTTTCACAGCTTCATTTTCCAATACTTCATCTATCTTAAACTATGTACACTGTATCTTCTGGGTATTGTCATGAGAGTTAAGATTCGGTGTTACTTTACAATGTCTATGAATGAGCTGGAGCATCGCTGTATAATGTCTGTGAATAAGTTGGAGCATTATTATGACATCACATAAATTTATTAAATTGTTGTAGATGCCCTGTACTAATAAATCAGTAGTGCATCAACTTGATTTGATATTATTTGCATCATGTTATGTTCATCCTCTTCATTTTGCATGATAGGGAATTGGATGACCAGAAGCTTAACAAATATAACCGGAAAATTATAACTAATTTTGTTATTAAATAAATCTATGTATCTACCTAAACGTAAACTCACCTACATGTAAACCCCTGAAAGAACGAAGATCGAAGGGGAGGGGGGGGGGGGGCGTTTCATTAACATTTGTCGTCTGACATCTTTTTTTGATTTTGATTGGCTGAGAAGCATCGCTACTATGGCAACTGTCGGATGAAAAAGACTTTGTTAGATAAAACATCCGACAAGTCCTTTCATGAAATGCTCCGCAGGTAGACAGTGATGACTCAAATGATGAGGTTGGAAACATTTAAGGAGAGACCCATGAACAGGAATGAAGGAAGACTTTGCATGGAACAAAAAACACAAGGGGAAAAGGAAAAGGCCAGCAGAAGATACAAACAATCCAGAAGAGCCAGGAAAATTATCACTAATTTTGTTATTTACTAGATCAATCTATGTATCTACCTATTTGCTAGTCCCTCTGGGTCTAGCCGTCATTCGAGAAAAGTCACAACGCGCATGCCCCGCCCGAGTATCGTCCCTTCCCATCCACCAACAGCGCAGAGGCGCCATATTCTTCCTCTTCCGAATGTGCTAAAGACATTGTCTAGGACATGTTGCCAGGCAAGGAAAGGGGTAGGAGGGAGGGGTCGAGGCGGAGGACTTCTTGGGGGAGTGGTTCTACGTTTATGTAGAAGCCTCCTCGCACTATGAAGAGGCCGTAAGCATCTTTGGTAATTTCTTCCCAAGTGGGAAGAAAGTACTGAAGACAACCCCCGACTCTGTCCCCCAAAGCTCAGGGCGCACCTTCAAACGTGCCGTGCGGGCTGGGCCGTACCTCGGCCACGACCACGACCTTTGCTCTTCTTCTTACTCTTGGATGATGAGCTTGCCTTAGCTCCAAATGACTGTTGGGCATTGGGCACGACCTGCGGTGGGAAAGTCTGAGCCGCCCTGGGTCGAGGTGGCGGGACTGGCGCATGAGCCTTCGGCTTAGGAGCCGAGGCTTTAAGACATCTAGAAAGTTCCGCCGCTTGCTTGCGGGAGTCCACTTCTTGTTGGATCACCGCTGTCACCTTCCCTCCGAAGAGGAATTGGCCAGAATGGGGAAAATCCGCCAGAAGGGTAGGGGTGTCCCATTCTGCTATGCCCAGAGAGGAGAGCAAATTAAGTTTCTTGAAGGTAAACCAACCCTAAGACGTTCTTCGGAAGTGGCTCTTGCTACTGGCTCCATCAGAAAACACAAGCACCAAGCCAAGCGCGAAACCGGAACCAGGTCGGGTAGGGTATCCAAGTCGAGTGTGGTAGAGGGTCCAGCCCTGGGAGCCACCCAATAACTTTGCTCTAGGAGGGTCATGAGACAAGACGAGATCTCCTTAGAACCACTCGGCTCTGAAAAAACAGCGGCCCGCGAGGGGCCCCAATGTTTCTTCTTAGCTCCCCCTGACCCAGGCAGTATGGATACCGCCTGGCTCTGGGGAACTAGCTCCGCCTTGCTGGGAGGTGGGGCAGAGGCTTGGCGCTTGCGTTTACTGATGGAGCCAGTAGCACGAGCCAATTCCGAAGAACGCCTTAGGGTCGGTTTACCTTCAAGAAGTTTACGACTCTTTGATTTCTTTGTCGCCCCGCTTGAGAGCGCGGGGGACTCTGAAGCCAAAGAACCGACCCCAGAGTGGATACTACTGAAGCCGAGAGGCTAGAGCTACCACAGGGTAGGGATGAACTGGGGTCCGCGGTACGGCCCATGGTTATCATGGGATGCGTGGGTACAAACTCTGAGGCAGAGCTTTCTCCTATCCCATTGCCCATTATTGTGTTGGACAGCAAAGAGGGGGCTTATCCCTGAACAGACTCTAAACTCAACGCAGGTCGGGTACCACCAGAGGTGAACGCTAACTTACTAATGCTCGATGCTCCAGGGAAGATAATGTTGGAGCGAGAGCCAGATCTCACCCCCAATTCCCTCAAGAGCTAGGCGCGTTCCCACAGGAGGGGAGGCGCATGTCGTAGAAGCCGTGGACTTCGTAGACATAATGAATCTGAAATGAGAAATGCGAGAGGGGTTAACAAGACGTAAGAATGCTCAACAGAAAGAGTCAACTCCAAAGGAGAACCGAATAATTAACAAGGGAGAAGTAGAAATTAACTAAGAACCACTCCATGCCTAAACTGTAAAAGGAATTAGACGTAAACAATGTCTGAAGACGGCAGCTACTATGGAACAAAAAAGAATAGGCCAGCACTCGAGAGAGAGGACAGCCAAATTCATAGTTGCCGAAGAATAAAAGCAAGTAAACAAAGAACAACCCCAGCGGAGAGGGAACTCAACAGACAGGGGAACCCAGGGAATGTGTGTGACCCAGACACCATTCGAACGAACGTGCCGAAAGGGGAAGAAACGACGGCAAATAACTAATGAAAATACCGTCAAGAGCTGTGACAAATGAAAAATCCGTCAGACCAACATAAGAATTCAAAATTGGTGGACAGAATAAGAATATTGAGCAAGTGAATAGACCTAGATGACATTGCATAGTTTTTTTGAGTAGACTTTCTTAGTAAAAATACTTTAAGAGTCTCTATTATGAGTATTGCATATTTTCTCATTCAATTTCCTACAGATCAAAAAAAAGAGTTACACGATAGAGCAGCTGCAGTGTATCTGCGGTTTTGTTAAAGAACATCACAGGAAGCTGTTTGAAAAGCCTGTTGTTCAGTAATGAATAAGGCATCATTAGACAGCATATTGGCAACTCTTTAATTGGTATATAATTTAAAGTCACACCAGCTATAACCTCTACATGGGTCCCTGCTTAAGTTGGGTATAATTTTTTTGGATATGCACTGTAAATGTATTGTTGACACTTGTGCCATATTTTTACATTTCTTTCTGTAACATGTTTAGATGGTTTAAAGACAAGGCGGATCTGTTTTGACTTGAATGCATCGAGGGAACAGTTTTACAACAAGTTGCGGGAGGAGTTCCCAGAGATGGCAAGTGTAACATTCAGACTGTGCAAGGTGGGGCCTAACAAGGAGGTTGTGAGGTTAAACCCAAAGGAGCTGCGGAATCACCAGCAGCATAGAAGATCGAATTGATATATTCTTCCATCAGAGGTGAGCAAGATTGTTTCCATTGTTTCTTTCTTTGTTTTTAATATGTCATGTTTTGATTATACACAGATGTGCAAAGTTTTTGCAGTATTTTTAATTCCATTATTTCCCAGTCTTTAACAAAATTTAGCTTCTTGCATGGGAGCTGAAATTCCCCTTCAGACCCCCTCCCCCCTCCCCCAATCAAATGACTGCATATATGTTTAGAAAGAAAACAATTCTGAGCTAGTGCTTATTTCACATTCATTTTTTGTATTGTATCTTCTTATCCAAAGAATGAATACTCTTTTATGTTTTTAATCATATTTTTTCGAGGAGCTGCCTAGGAATGAAACCAACCAGGAAACTGACGAGGTATATATATTATTTTGGGAATTATTTCAAATATTTTTGAGGCCTAATAAATCTTCACAGACTACATCTTAAATATATATTTTTTTCGTATGTGAGAGTTATCTCCCAGCCCTCAGAATGTTGACTTACAAAAGGGATAAATTGCTTTTAAAATCAAGATCGCCAGCATATAAGGTGGAAGCTGACTGCATGCACTCAGATTGCTCTAGTTTTCCAATGATCAATATACTTTGGGCTAATAATGCTCAGAGAATTCTCACATTGATAATAGTCATAAGTTAAAAGTAGAAAGAATTTCCCAAAGTAATAAAATACACAAGAATTCTATGTCTTTTGAATGTTTAGTGCATGTTGCACAACCACAAATCGTACTATTTAAGAGAAAGCTATTTCTCTAATAGGCTGGTAGTTTTTGAACCCTAATTTAAAAAGAGTATTTTCAAACTCCATGAAACTTTATCATAAGGCTTATCAAGTATAAAAAATAATGCAACACAAATTCTAGGTCACAAAGTCAAGGTCAAAGGTCATTTCAAGTCCTTAAACCTACATAAAACTTAACCTAAGGTTAACTTTTTAAAATTTTTACCCTAATTGGAAGCACCACCCACAAGGGCCCAAGTGGCATGTACATGTACTCTGATACTTCTTGATTTAAAAAAAATATATATATATTGTTATCACCAACTCAGAATGGTGGATTGTGTAATGCAGGTGAGATTGCCTAGGGCGTTTCACTTGTTCTACATGTAAGCATTTGCAATGGTGAATTTGTGGCAATCTGATTTCTGTGTTTCATGGGGGTGGGCTCCAGATATGTGTGACTGTTAATTAAAGATCATGAAATTTATTTTAGTTATATTTTCCTGAAGTCCTAGAATATTAACAAAAATATGATTCCTCATAAGTCTTCATTATAATGAACTGCTATTCTTAAATTTATCAATTATTGTTTTTTTAGGAGATGGTGGTTGCTGTCGAATGTGATGAGGAAAGAGAAGTGGAGCAATTACAAGAGAAGAGACTTGTACATGTATTATGAAATGTAATTTGTTTGTTGAAAAAATAATTTGGATAATCTTTGTGTAACTTTGAAGATAATCTCTGTTGTAAACTATTGCTGATCCTTCATCAATGATTTTCGTGATGTGTAAATGGAAACAATTTTGCTATTTCCTTGTTTTCAAAGAATCTTGTTCCTAAATTCAAGCTCTAGCGAAACAGTACAGTCCAGCTTACTGAAAAAAATTTCACGTCAATTATTTTCGTCTGCGTGTTCCTTTTGGTAGATGCAGATGTAAATATTTGACGTAAATATTTAAAGAACTTTTTTTTAAAGTTTATTTCTTTTCTTTTCTCTCTTTCTCTTCATCTCTCCATTAACACCATATACCCTTAAAAAAAGACAAACCACCTCATTCGTCTTCATGTGACAAATTTATCTGGTTTCTATTTGTATATGCATTTATGTATGCAAGCAACAGGTAGTTGAGCAGACGGGCGATGAGGAACAGCCTAGAGCAACAAGAAATGACCAGCCTGGCCCTGTGGTAAGAGATGACTAACTTGATTAACTTGATTTTCCTGAATATTTTCATTATGGTAGAAACAAGTTTGTGTCTGTTTGAGTTTCTTTATCTCTTCAGTATAACCTTCCATACATGACAGATTCCTTCTGAGTCATACATCATTGTGATGATACTGTGCATACTGCAATGATGTCCCACTTTGAGAAAATCCAGGTGTCTTGCTAATGAAATAAAAACATTACTAATTAATGTTAAATATGAATGGATGACAAAATTCAATGTGATAATCTGATTTTTGCATGTCAAAATGTTTAAGTTGTTAAATTATTTTGATCCAATGATGATAGTGTTTAAAAGTAATCCTGGAGTAATTGCAACTTGAAAACTCCTTTCCAATTTTGTATTGCAAGATGTGATATTGAGAAAGGCGTTGTTTCTACCTTTTATTGTCATAATGAATTGAATAGCTTTTCCACTATTTTTTTTTTTTTACTATGATAGTGAATTCACAAATAAATTGTGAATAGGTTCTGGAGATGTCTGATAACGTTCAGGCTAATTTGAACATTTACATGTATGACATTACTACCTTAAACGAGGTGATTATGTTAAGATGTAATAATTTTGAGCATTAATTACAAAAAACTGCAATACCAGATGTCAATAGTTGTAATGAAGTCATACTGAATTATGACTGCAAGATTTTGAAAAAAAAAATCAAATATATTGTGGCAAAAATATGGCATCTCAAATACAAACAATGTAATTTCATGTTGTCATATGATCAATACTCTGTTAAATCCATCATTCTTCATTCAACCATTTGAGATGCATTATACTTGTACCTATACCTATCATTGTCCTGCAGTATTCCCTAAATATGATCTTCCTGTTTACTTAGATAATTTTTCTTTCATAGCCCTGTAAATCCTTAACCTGAAGTGATGGCAAAATATGTAGGAATAAAACACACCAAAATAGAGGGCACAAATGTCTGTCAAGGTGCAAATGCACAATACTCATCTCATAATAATGATAATAGTTTTAACAGTTGTCAGTGTTTATTTTCTTTAATGGTAAGAAGTGTTTGAATATTTGCTTTGATTATTTATTAAATGAACAGTTTGAATTGCAACATTTTCTCTTGTCTTTTTCTGTAGATGCTGAAGTTGAAGTTGGCAGCACATCCAAAGGAAAGGTACATTTGATTGTTCAGTAATGCCTAATGTAGGGCTGTGGATGGTATTTGGTGCATGAAAAGTGTAGTTTTATCAGAATAAAGGAATTAGTCGATTGTAAACTACATAGATGGCATTGCCTTCACAGTTGCATATGCTGAGTAGTATGTAATTGTTCAATAGGGAACACACATAGTAAATGATAGTAATCCAGATAGATAGTTAGTGATGAAATTTAGTTTATTAATTTCATTTTTAAAATGTGGGTGTATTGCAGTAGTAGGGACAGTGATTTTCCGCGATCGCGGAAAACGGACGGAATTCGCGGAATTGGCCTTTTGAAACGGAAAGTGGCTTTTCAAACGGAAAATCGCGGAAAACGTAATTTTCCTTGAAATGCACACTGCATCAAAATTCTAGCTGCGAAATTCACATTACTAACCTTAATTTTGACGAAATTTCCACGGCAGCGAAACTTAATTTGTCAGGAAACAAGACGCAGCAGCCAGCTGGCCACGCAATGCATCATGGTCATATTTATGATGGGTCCGATACGGACGTATCCACATGCAATACATGTATTGTGCACATATCTGTAAACATTCGGATGGCCTATGGAGTCGAGTGCGTTGTCATGATTGCTGCTAAGTGAGACCGTGCTTCGTAGCCATTTGGATTTCTTATTTCGTTGAGTTTTTTGGAGTAATTTCATGTTGCAGTTCTGTGCTTTGTTGACTTTTCTACGGATTTCTTCCCCTTGTTCATGTCTCCTGTACTTTTTTTTAATTTTGTGACCGTTTTCTGTTCACTCGTGTGACGTGTATGTTCCTGCAGTGCTGTGTTGTTTTAGTATGTGCGGTAAGTGCATTTGACTTACTTGATTTCTATACCTCGCTCGGCCTCGGGTGATGGTTCATGGAGGAGGCTCCATTACATAACGTGTGTGACTGCCGCTGTAGTGGAGCCCACACGCACGAACCATCACCTGAGCCGAGTTGATTTTTGATCATTCACTACAAATGAAAATAGACTTATTTTGGATTTAAAAAATCATCTAAAATGATTTACAATGCGGCATGCCCACAGTGTAAGATAGTACGTGGGATCATAGTCAGAGCTGTCTTATTATAGTTGTACTAACTAGAAAACAAAAATAATAAAGGGGGTTGGGTGGGTGGACGTGTCTGCGCATACATCTACGATGGATTTTGGTCAGAACGACTGCATTTTCAGGCCGTGACGAGAAATGCCTGAATTAAATTTCATAATTTTGAGACAGACTTTGTCACTTTTTAATCAATGTTTTACGGGTAGTGAACTTTGTGACTATACTTGAATCATGCAGATCAGTGTGCACAGACAATGAGAAGGGGGCTGGGCACACTACGGAGACTTCAGGTGAACTAGCCCGATTAGCCATACAAATTTCGTAAAGAAATGAGGCATACACGAAATGAGTTATGATTGATGCAATATATTTTATTATTTTCTCAAACAGCTGTGATTGATAGTTGCATGATTTGAGACAAATGATGGCCAGCAAACCAAAGAAGCAGAGACCACTGCCCATCATCTCTGCAGTAACTCGGGCTGCTCAGTTTCCAGACACTTTCTACACTGATGGTGGTGTGATGTTTTGCAGACATTGCAGCCATAGTGTTGATTACACAAGATCTGATACTGTTAAGGACCATCTTAAAAGTAAAAAACATTTGAAAAACAAAGAACTAAAATCAAATCCTCTGCTAACTGGATCAGAGCAAGGACCAACAATACCAGCAGCAGCTGCACGACGTCAGACTACTTTGCATTCAACCGTGAAGTCCAAAGACCTGAGGGAAGAGTTCATATTAGACTTTGTGAAGTGCTGCACAATGGCTGATATCCCTCTTCATAAAGTGGAGAATATGAGACCTTTCATCTTGAAACATTGTAAGCAAGGTGGTGCACTCCCAAAAGCAACTTTGCGCCATCTGTATATTCCACGGCAGTTCCACGGCAGTTCAAGATTCACCTTGCAGCCCTGAAGGAAGTGGTGAAAGGAGCAAAGGTGTCTGTCATAGCTGATGAAACAACAGACATTCGTGACCACAGTATTCTGAACGTAATCGTTGGGGTCCGTGGAAAGTACTACCTCATTGATGTGTGCACTATGGAGGCATGCAACCATGCAACACTCAGCCAAGCTGTTGTGAAGGTGTTGACTAACATGGACATCAAGTTTGATGATGTGATAGCAATTGTCACCGACAGTGCTGCCTACTGCAAGAAAGCTGCTCGAGAAGTTCTCACGCCATTACTTCCAAACAGCAGGCATGTACCATGCCTAGACCATATCATAAATCTTGGGGCGGAGGCATTTCAGCACTATCCAGAATTTGGCAGGGTTGACACTTTCACCAAGATGATGAAATCGGCCTTCTTCAAAAAGCCAGCCCGCAAAACTAGGTACTTAAAATACCTAAAAGAGTATCTGCCCCCCGACCAGTGCAAATTGGCACCAGCCCCTGTTTCCACCCGGTGGAATTCCGGGTACAATGCAGTGAAGTATCACAAGGAGCATCTTCATGTGTATGAAGGTTTCTTCAAACTGGAAGACAGTAAAGGTGTGGCTGTGGAAACCATTCTGGAAATGTTGAGGAACAAGGAAATCTACAGCGAGCTTGAGCTGTACATGAGCTTCATAACAGAGTACAGTGCCAGACTCACAACTGTCCTCACCAGCCTCGAAGCAACAAAGAAGCCCCTCGCCTGTACTGTGTACAATATCCTTGAGGACACCAAAACCTACCTCACTACAGAGCGAACATCGTTCGACCAGATCAACCCACTCATGGAGAAAAGACCAGCACCAGAGAGACAAAAACTTTGCAAAACATTCAACAAAGTGTTTAAAGCGGCAGCGGACAAGATCACTAAGCATCTAGACCAACATCCAGCCATGCCGTTCTACAAGGCTGCTCGAATCTTTGATCCCAGACAGCTGGTCTCCATTTCCTTGGACATCGATGACTACCAGCACGCCATACCTGATCTGACAGCAGCTGCTATTCAAACTGAGGAGTGGCTGATGTACACACATCTGAACCCATCCCACATCCCAGAACCTCTGAATCTTACCGAATTCTGGAAGTCCATGTCAGTCAGATTCCCTGGTCTTGCCAGTATTGCTATGGATGCTATGTGGATGCCAGTGTCGAGTGTGGATGTTGAGTGAAGCTTTTCTCAGTACAAGCACATTCTTGACGACAAAAGAGAAAACCTAACACCGGAAAACACCAAAATGATGACCATGCTCTACTATAATGCAGATGTAGAAAGGCAGTTCTAACTCAACTACCAGTCATGCTATGTTTAACTGTATTCCTACAAACTCTCAACTGAAAAAGAGAGCACCGTTCAATTAAAAGAAAGTGTTGAAATTAAGTAAAGTTATCATGCTTCTACGAAGAGTGATAAACTGTGAACTTTGTTAACAGAAGAAAAAGCAACGTTCAGCTATTTTTAAGTCATCATCATTCATGTTGTTACATTGAACAGTTAACTCTGAACTGACAAAGAAAGCGTCATTTGTGATTTGATTAAAAGAAAATGTTAAAAAAATAAAGTTCACGCTTTTATGAACATAGAACTCTGTGAACTGGAAAATAAAGCAATGTTAATCATTTTTTAGTCATGCTACCAACCATGAAAAATTTAACTCTGATTCTGCAGTAAGTTTGAAGTGAAATTGAAATCATTCTGATTCAATAAAAAAGTTATAAAATAAAGTCATGCTTTTATGAACAGTGAACTCTGGGAACTAAACAAGAAAGGCATGTTCAGTATTTTTTTAGCCATGCCACAATGAAAACTTAACTCTGAAATAAAAAGAAACCATCATTTGAAAGAAAAAAAAAGTTATGAAATAAAAGTTATCATGCTTCTATGAACATTGAGAACTCTGTGAACTGAACAAGAAAGTAAAGTTTAGCCCCCCCCCCCCACAAAAAAAAAATGCTATGAAATTATGTCATCATGGTTGGTACTACAAACCGTGAATTCTGTGAACTGGAAAAGAAAGCAAAATAAAAAGACATGTTATTAAATACGACACTTACGAGTTCAAGATCATTGTGTTTTACAGTGCTTTATTTCATGGATAAATGTGCCCTCTACGATATTTATTAAACAGTGCTTATACTCAAATTCAAAATGGCGACTACGGGAAGATCATCGATTGCACAAAACGATGTAAAAAAGTCCCCAAATTAGCGATGAAATCTAATTCGGTCCTAAAATAAAGCTTATTTATCGGAAGGTAAGGATGTATATTTGTTAAAGGTGTTTTTAAAAATAGCTTTTAAGCTCGTATCTCTTCGATTAAAGTGGATTCTAGAACAGTGATGGTACAGTAGCAGATACGAAGTTTGCCCAGTATTGCAATGGTATACCGGTAATTTGCATTGACTTCTATGTAAACGGAATTGGCAATTTTTCTTGTACACAAAGTCTATGGGGAAATGGAAATTTCGTTTTCTGACCTGCTGAAACGGAATTTAAGATTTTATGAAACGGAAAACGCATTTTTTTGAAACGGAAAATCACTGTCCCTACAGTAGCCTGCATGGTTACAGCTAGTTCTGTATAATTTGAGAATTGATGACACTGCAGTTTATGTTCATACTTAAAGGCCAAGTCCACACCAAAAAAAAGTTTATTTCAATACAAAGAGAAAAATCAAACAAGCATAGTGCTGAAAATTTGACCAAAATTGGATATAAAATAAGAAAGTTATGAAATTTTCAAATTTTGTTTTATTTCACAAAACAGTTATATGCACATCCTGGTCATTATGCAAATGAGGGGACTGATGACATCGCCCGCTCACTATTTCTTTTGTATGTTATTACATGAAATATGAAATATCCTAATTTTTTCCACATTAAAATTTGAAAAAAGGTTGGATTCCTCCCTAAACATGTGGAAAATTCATATTTGCAACATATTGGGGTTCAAAATACAAGCCTCCTGTTGTCAAAGCTGTAAGAATTGAAATATTTCATTTTTTGAATTTTGAGTGGGTGACATCATCGGTCCCCTCATTTACCTACTGACTGGGATGTGCATATAACTGTTTTGTAAAATTAAGCAAAATTTCATAACTTTCTTATTTTACATCTGATTTTGATCACAATTTATGCATCATTTGATTTTCCTCTTTTTATTGAAATAGACTTTTTTCTGGTGTGAACTTGGCCTTTAATGGGAGCCGATGTTGGATTGCTCAGTATTGATACCTTGTTGAAAACACATGACAGTTGCTGTGAGGTGGTTTTATTTTTATTTTTGTACATAGGACTACAAACTATAACCTGCCTTTAATATATACTTACAAGCTTTTGAAAATTCACAGCTGTTGAAATGGACATTTTTAGTTCCAAATACATGCTTCTGTGTGATGTGTGAACCTGGTGAAAGTGCTATATTAATTTTTGTTCTTTTTAATCACCTATTTTACACATATGTCTACATGGAAGAAATGGACTACACATGTTTAACACTAAAAAGACTGAGGGGGCATCATTGCCTCCCGTCGACATTTTTTATGATCATTCTGTCGTGCAAAATGTTAGGACGTGCCGCTCACTGAGTTTTTTCTTGGAAGTCTCGCGCAACTTTTGAGACAAATTTTGCGACGTTATGGTACATGGTTCTGAAGTTACGTAACATTTTCTAAGTGCATGTCAGACCCGAAATTGCTCAACAACTCTTGTACAAAACCAATACAAATTCTGTTTCTAGGCAAAAATCATAAATGAATCAGTATCTTTACTTTACTTTTAATGATTAAAATCAATAAATTTTGTGTTTTTAATGATCAAAATAGTGCTGCTGAAGATTTTCATTGAAAACAAAGAAATACATAAATTACAAAAACATTAAAATACATAAGAAAAACAATTTTGTTACTGCAAGTTTTTTGCGTACATTTGATAAGAATCATAAACAGAATGTCAGGACAAAAAAATGAGTAATTTTTGAGCTAGCTGTATTTAAAGTTTTACAGGCGTCTTATTAATATCATGCATAATTTAGCATAATTAATTAAAAATAAATTTTAATAATTTTGAACCACTTAACTATACGATTTTGTAGATTACTCATGGCTGATCTACATGGCATTATTTATTGCGATCGCGCTATCCATGGCCAAGACTTTAGGGGCGGCCCCAGTCCTCAAAACCTCCAAACTAGCCCAGTCTTTGTAGGGTTAAAAGAGGTATTAACAACTGTTAAAAATCTAAGTTTTCTTTTTGTTTCCCTGAGCTAAGTTATTTGTCTGTTCAAAGAGGATTGTTCTCATCAATTTCATGTATTATTCTATAGCCATTTTCCTATGAATCTTTACAGGCAAAGAGGATAGCAAGAGACTGCCCGATTTGTGGCAAAGTTGAAACATACCTTTCAACACACTTGAAAAGAGTGCATAAACTCACAGACAAGGAGAAAAGAAATAAAGTACTGTATGAAGCCAGACAAAAGTAAGTTCAGTTGCCCCTGCTAGGCTTCAGTCACAACTCAGATCGGCGACCGACCGATTTGTAGCCTGCTCAGAAACCGCTGAAATTTAGGCATCACCCAACAATTTTTGTAACAGTCAAACAGGCTGTAAAAAGTGTAAATGATGGTCTACTTCTGGGTCAATTCGGGTGTGTTTTTGTTTGTGTCGGCCGAAAAGTGACCAGCTGACGACCCACCGATTCTTGGGCAGTCTCCCACCAGTCAGCGACTATTCTTTTGAAATCGTTTGATGCCTGGCGGTTGATCAGTGGGACATCTGTAGGTCTCCTGCAGGCCTATGGACGGCAACCCACAGCACTCCACCCCAACTTTTATTCATCTCACGTTCATGATATATCATTACTTTGACCCATGTTTACTGTAATACAAAAAAAACCCCAAAATAGTTAAATGTGCTACCTGTTATCCCCCCAAATAATTTGTTGTTCCTCTCACATTACATAATTTTGCCCTTTGTTTACTTGGTAAATTAATGTTTAGGATGAAAGAATTCAAAATGTTGGAACTAAACTTTCCAAACTCTTATCTTTTAATGCATCTGCCTGCCATAGGTGCCGGAGGCACTATGTTTTGGGGTTGTCTGTCCGTTCGTCCGTCCGTCCATCCCATCTCGTTCTCGCAATAACAAACCAATTGATGGATCAACTTCGGAAGGACAAGCATGCATATGGGAGGGACAATGAACTGATTAGTTTTTGAGGTTATGCAATTAACTTTCAAGGTCACCGAGTTCAATAAAATACTTTGAAATGACTCCTTCTCGCAACAACTTCAAAACCAATAGATGGATCAGCTTTAGAATTGGCGTGTGTGTGCGTATCAGAGGGACAAAGAACTGATTTAATTTTTAGTTTATGAGGTTGACATTCAAGGTCACAGCTTTCAATAATGTATATAAACGGCCTGTATTTGCAATAACTTAAGAACCACTTGATGTACCAACTTCATACTTGGTTCATGCATGCATGTGAGAGGGACAATGATGTGAGTAGATGCTGGAATAAGGTCTAAGGTCATGCAAGGTCAAATATATGGTACTTATTGAAATAGAAAGAATCAACAGGAATAAGCGATACATTTCTGATTTGGCGATGGTGGAGGCATACATTTTGGCTATGCATGGTTCATCTAGATTCGTCTAGTTATATATCTATTACAGAAACTTGACATTTGTATACTCGAAAAGTAATAAATGACGACAAATAAAGGCATCAAACTTGCAACCCATACTCCCATCTTACACTTTTGGGGTAAATTTTGATTTATTCATGAAAAATTACACCTTCCATACAATATTATGGCCGTAGAGACACTGTGTGAAAACGAGAAGGCATCGCCCGGACCCTGACCGATCTTGAATTCACCACCCGGATGATTGACTGATTTCTGTGCAGCCAGTGGCTGGCAACCGCTCAGCAGCCTGTGACCCAATGAGTTCAATTTTTCAAGCTAAATCTTTGGATGGCGGCTGCTCGATTAGGTCAGTGCCCGTACATGGGCACCAAGCTTTATTTTGGGCGGTGAGGAAAAAGTAAGCAGGCGCCGCCAGAATTTTGAGCGGCGACCGAATGATGCCCAAAACCCGACGACTGCTGCACGGTGTCCGGGCGAAATTGTCTAAAAACTCGCCGCAGGTGGCCGAGCAGGCTAATTTTTTAGTTGTGACCGTAGCCTTATCATATGAATTTCTGTTGTTGACTTGAGTTTCTTCAGGGATTTTCTACCTAGTTTTGTTAACCCATAGACGTACAGCGTCGCCTAAAGGCGACGTTTTGCGTGTTGTGAGAAAACTAGGCCTTCCCATGACCTGGGACCTGGACAGGGAGAAAGAGCAAAAATTGGCCAATCAGGAGGTACCTCTCATACCTCATGAATAAATTTGCATGCTGAGCTATTTATTTTAGAAAGGCCCCAATTGGACATTTCATTCTGAGTCCGTACGAGCCTGGAAAATGTTGACGTCGCTGCATAGAAACCGCGCGTATCCAGGAAAATCGCCTATTATCGATATATGCGATCGCAATATTGTCTGACTGGTACTCAAACATGGCCACCAGTTTGGCTCTGCGATACGCAGGGGAGCTAGATTTCATCCTTTATTTGCATTGTCTAATCATTTTTTTTCATTCATTTACATGTATTCAAACCTTTGTTCAGGATAATTCTTACTTTCTGTGGATATATTAGCGTTTGATTTTTTTATCTAGTGGAGTTTTGGTGAGTTGTGGTTGAGCATTGTGTTTCTTTGATGCGACGTTGATCTGTGCACTGTGACTAGCACAAGAGTTTTTAGTTTGACTACGTCAGTGCGTGATTTTGCCCCTGTCGTTTCTGCTTTTAGTTTTGCTTCTACACCCTTCTGTCGTCAATGTGAATAACTGTCATGTGATGTATCTTCATTTCTTTACGGAAAATTGTGTTCGTTTGTTGTGTATTTTCCATGGTTTAGCCTGAATTTCACCTAAACCAATAATCTGTTTTATTTGCGCAGCGCCATGCTGTGACCTGTGTGTGTTCATGGTGTTGGACGCACTACGTTACGTGTCGTGTTGTATACGTTTGACTATGAAGTGTGAGTGTAAACAACCGAGCGATTTTGGTCTCAATCTCTGCAATCCTATTTGTAGTAGCCAAAATATTGATACATCTGGGAAGTACAGGTCCCAAATATGTTGACTCTCTTTCCTGGTTGTGTTCCCATTGAGAATGAAAAATATGACATGAAAATTTGTTATGTCTCGTACATCATTTTTTCATCGACATCGTGAATCAGTGCCCTGCATGTCTGCACATGCACCAAGCTGGTGGCCATGCATTCCAACACCTAGACTATATGGCTTTGCCATTTATGAAAAATATAAATAACCACCCCAATCCTAATTAAGACAATCACAAAAACAATTCTACTTCTCTTCCAAAATTTTCCCCCTGAATTTCTCTTCCTCTTTGATCATAGAGACGGTGTATTGCTATCGGGGAAAAAATGGGGACAGGAAAACTTGATACAAGTCTGATTCATAATTCAGGCTTTGTTTCCCATTCTCAACCTCTCTTATCATCTCAATTTCTTTTCTGGCTGGCCAAGACCGAATTTGTTTATAAACAGGAGATAACGTTTCGATAGACACCACCAAAAATCTGTAAACACAATGCAGCTGGCCTGGGAGCTTGATCTAGCTGGTGCCGCTAGTCTTTATTTCTAGTAATTATTCACTTACTATTTATCCTAATAAACTTCTTTATTACAGTTTTGATGTATTTTCATCCATATGAATGTCGAATTCAATTCAGACAACTGTGTCACTTGCTCAAATTTCTTATTACAATATTTTCCTTAATAGCATGTCTCTAAAAATGCTTACATACATTTGAAAGGTTTAGAAGACAAGACTACACATTCACTTTTCGTTCAGATAACGATACACATTCACTGCACTGCACAATGTCTGCTATCGGGCGGGAAAGTGATAAGCGTATGGCATTGTCCTAAAATTTGCATACGCAGTGTGGGTTGTTCTATTTCTTTCAGGGAGGTGAAACTTTCGGAGTTCATTGATTTTGCATTATGTATAAATCAATACATGATTGCATGTACATAACTATTCATTTTTCACATAAATAAATTCGAATAATACAACAGTCCATTCTATAATTCTACATTTTTATGATCATACTTTTGACGTAATTGTCCGATCCCTTTGTGAGAAATAAACTCTGCCGTCTGGACTTTTTCGTGAATTGGCGATTCCATGATCCTATCGGGGTGAAATATGCAATAGATTTGGAAAATGAATGGACAATAATGATATATTGCACTATATGAAGAACAGAGCAGAGTGGAAGATGTTTGAATTATTTCATTTTATTGACAAGACACAGAAAATGAAGAGATACATGATGGCATTGTTTTTCCCCAATGAATAAAATCGTTTTCTTGAGCACGGACCCTTCAACTAAAATGCAGATGCCAAGGGCTAAAAATAGGATGAGACAAGAGTTGCCGGCGGGAACGTGTGTACTTTTTGAGTGATCGATGGAAAACATAGTAAAGGCTTGTACGTCTATGGGTTAATTGAAATACTTGTTGGGAGAAGAATGTATATGTGATTTTGATCCAGTAAACTACGTACACAACTCTAAGCACCTTATTAAAATTAAAAAGCCAGATCTAAATTGGAATGGAATACTTAGCATGTCTAGCTTTTAGCATCTTTTCTCCTCAAATTCCATTTTTTTTACATTCAAAACAATCCACAAACTTACAGCATGATGTACATGTATATGTAATTTAATAATCATTATAACCGAGTGGCCTAGTTTCACTGAATTTGTGTTATTGTTTATTTTTCCTTACATGTAGTTCAATAGGTATGACATGAATTGCTCATTGCATCTAACCTTACATAAATACATTATAAGACCACAATAGATTGAAATATTTTTTCTGTCATGTTGATCGAAATATTCCTCATCATGCATGTACAACAGGACCTCCTGCATCACTGGCATGCTCACAAATGGAATGACTCTCTCCCATTAACGCTGCATGCTTTTGCCAAGGAGCACAAAATTATTGCGTGTTGTCAGGGTTTGTGCATTGATGAGATCACAGTTTTGAATTAATGAGTACATTCTATTTAAATCAAGTTACATAAACTGAGATTTCATCATGGCAACAAGCGTTGTTCAGCTTTGACACAAGTGCACATCTTAAATGGAACTATCTCAATTTACTCACACTTTTAATGCATGATGCTGCGTAAATCATTTTTGTGATTTCGGGTCAATATGTCTCAGTTATTATTAACACTTTCATCGTTATTACAGGCATCAGCAGTAGAAGTACTACTACTTCTGGTGGTAGAAGCTGTAGCAGTAATAGTATCTTCATCATTGCTGTTAATATTTTCATTTTCAGGAAACCAATAACATGGAAGAAACAAAGCAAAACAAGAAGAAAGGGGAAAGACTGTGCATTGTGCGGGGCCCGTAACCTTCAAAGATTAGATAAATTCATTTGCGGGTGGTGCATGATGTCGCGAAAGGGGCGGAAGTTCGGAAGGTGACTAGAGCCATGAAACAAAGAAAAGCAGCGGTGACAGGTTGGTTTGCTGAATTATTGTAATGCCTGTTAGTACAGATGTTTAATCAAGAAAATTGTTTTTCCAGTGGTTTGTTATACTGAAACACACAAATAGCACAAACCTGGATATTCATGCATCAGAATATGAAAAGGAATTATTAATTTATAAGTTTGCTGAGTAATTCTTTAGGTTTCTTATTTCACAAACAAGATAGGTTTCTTATGTCACACATTAGTTCATCAAAATATGAAATGATCATTTCTATTCTTTTGTCCAGTGTAGGGTGGAGATGGAACATTTGTTTAGAGAGGGACGTCTGTATACTATTTCATAGCACATATTCAATTTTTACTTACAATGTTTTGTATAAACAGACTTCTTGACCCCACGCACATGAAATGTTGCACGAAACAGGCAAAGACACCATAAATTACAGTGAAAATGCAAATTTTAGGGAAATGACATTCATCATTAATATTTTCTGTGCACACTTTTTTCCTGATGCTTGTACAAAATTGTGCCTTTTTATGTTGAGTTAGGGAAGTGGAGGAATAAAAAAACAGCAAATGATACGTAAGGAAAATAATCCCCCAAAAGATTGGCCTATGTATTGCCTACTCCTTTTTTAAGGTTGTATTGTGTGCGCATTGAAGTGGATCAATTTTTATTTTTCTGTAGCTTTATGAGTTAGAACAGATTATATAGAAACAGGGAGATACTTAGCTCCTCTATAATTAAAACTTCTTGTCAAATATCTTTAACTGAGCAGAGCATGGAGCATGTTTTCAGGAAGGAGTCACAGCAAAAGCACTGACCCAAAAGACAGAAAAGCGATAACAAGACAATGAAAGTTGTAAATAATAGGACAAAAGAGTGACAATTATACTGGCATACACATTAATTGAGGCTGAACCAGACATTTTAAATGGAATTACTGTGAAGAAACTTTATTTTTAAAAAATTTCAGGAGAGTGAAATTTCAGGAGAGTCAGCTTACAGAAGAGGAGACATTTACCATCGCTTCCAGCAGCACTTGCAGTGCCTTGGTAAAGCATTAAAAACAGCAAAGGGGAATGCCGCCGTTATCCGACAAATTGGGGAGGAAAGAGACCTGACCAGATTTTTCACTGATGAAGATGCCCTTCCACGGTTATTTATTCTCTAATTGTGTAGAAAGGTAGAGGAAATTGAAACCACAGTCCGAATGTTTATTTGAAGATTACAGTGAAATCCTGCTGAATTGTATCCACTAAAAACAAAACATCTATTGCAGGTATACAGTCGACTGGAGGGCCAATTTTGGGAGGGCTAGGGGTCATGCGCATGCGTGGTAAGGTAACCGCCAAAATTTAAGAGTGGCTACCTTCAGAGAGGCAGCTTTGCCACTGTCCATTCACCATGTTCACCATGAATACAGGCACTGGACGGAGAGCTCCTGCTGTAAAGTTTGAAAAGGCATCGACAGATGGAGAAAAGTAAGGCTGTTCTTCATTATTTCCAAACATGGAAGAAGATACAGCAACCGACTTATGTTCGGCAGGGAAATGGGATGAGGGGAGAGTCAACTGGCTCTTCCAGTTTTGTAAGATTGAGATACTGGAACCAAAGGATAGATGCCTATGGAACAGACAACTATTTTGTTTCACACATGTCTGAAGAAGCCAGTTCATAAGTACTGACGGGGGCAGCCATTGGTTGTATGACCTTACAGGTCACCAAGTCATTGTGACCAAAAGTTAGCTTGCCGTTCGAGCTTTCATTCACGCGACAGCTCACATGCGCCACACACGTACCCATACTTTGAGCTTTATTTGTAACGGTCGGCACTCCATAGTTCTGTACGAAAGTCAACACGATTAAAAGGGCATGCACATGAAATGAACTACAGCGAAAAACATTCGTGAAAGTATGGGGCTCTAAGTCAGATGAGGGGGGGAATTTAGAATTTAGAAGCCTCCTTCAGAGAGCGTCCAAGACAACACGTGTAAGTATGAATTCCAAAGATATCATGAGGGGGGGGGGGGAAGAAAAAGAGGGGGAGAGAAGCATAATCATCAGGGTCATTAATCTCCCGTCACAATGATGTGAATTGTTATCATTGCTTGATGTTATTGCTATCGTCACTACTGTTATTACTAAACATCAACATTAATAGTGTCATAATTAATATACTTAGGATTATTATTTCGTTTATGCGGTTCTTAGTATATTATCATTGTAATCGAAGAATCTGCAAAGAAATAACCTACAACTAACAAACAAGAAGTTACATGGTCCAGGTGATAAAGTTCTGACTGTGATCGGACAGATGACAACAACCCTCCAGCATAGAGATAAACAGATCAAGGAAACTCTATGTGATTGAAATCAGAGCTGTTCAAGGTAATCGAATAATGAGAGAAACTGAATCCTTTGTGTTTGGTTCATGGGGTAGTCGCTGAAATAGATAAGTGGTGTAAAGATCACAAATACAGGGTAGATGTGATTCCCAATTTGCTGTCTCCTTATTCGATGTGGGAGAAGTGGAAACGGATAATTTAACAGTCAAACTAAGGAAAAAGAGAGCTGTTGACTCTGTTCGAAAAGCACGTACTTTAAAGGGGAAGTTGAGTGCTGAAAAGCTTCAAATCGTCGAAAGAACAATATTCACCTTGCCTCACAAGCTGCGCACAAAGGCAAATAGCAGAGAGGATATCAACTCATGCAGAGGCCGAAGGGAGGTGTATGGTGAACGGTATTTCAATGGTATACCCATTCAATTTTTTTTATAAGGGTGATGCTGGCTGAGACAACTCTTGAGAACAAAAAAAAGCCAAGCAAAGAAAGAGGAAGAGGGACTGGACATGCAGTGAGTGCAGTGGCCTGTGGTCAGAGAGTGTGACCCAACGGAAGTGGGTGAAGTGTACGCAGTGCCCTGTGTGGACTCTTCAACATGTCAGGAAAAGGAATAAGAATCAAACATAATGTTACTTGAATCTTCTTTTTGAATTTTTTTTTTTGCCTTTACAGTTTGAGTAAAATCTTGAAAAATTACCTTCTACGGCTTTAAATGTGCACATAACATAAGCAAAAGCGCAGGTGCTTCGCCACCAGACCCCCACCAGGGCTCTGCCCCTGGACCCCTGGCCTATGTAGATTTTTCTTTTTTTGGATAGCCCACTATCATGCCTGAATATCATTCAGAAGAAATATCATTTTTTTTTGTTCTTTCATATTCCTTTCAGAATGAATCTTCGTGAAGGGAAGAAAATCCCTTCCAAGGGTGAAGAAACCACACCTGCAGCACTGGAGAAATGTACAAAGAAAAGGAAAACTCCTGCCGAACGCCAAAGAGAGTACAGGCAGAGGCTAAAAGAAGAAACACCAGAGAAATATAGAGCACAGCTGGAGAGATCACGCTTGTATTGCAAATTATGGAGAATTGACAAAAGTGATGCACAGAGAGAAAGAGATAGAGTTCTTGGAAGAGAGCGATCTCGGAGATACAGAGAAAGACTCAAAGAAAGAGGACTCGCAGTATCTAAACCGAGAACCAGACAAGAAAGATCAGCCCAAGCTGACAAGTGGAAACAGCAGAAGAGGGAACAGAGAGCCAGGATGACTGAACAGAAAAGACGATGTATTAATGAGAAGAGAAGACAGCTTTATGCTAGAAAAACTAACCGCATAAACAGTACAGCAGTAATACAAAATGGAAAGAAGTTGGGTGGAAGGAATCCGGTAAGGAGAAGTGCTACAAACAGGTACGAAGCCAGTCAGGGGGAGGGACCATATCAATCACCGTGAAAAGATGCATCAGCTACCCCAATCTTCTGGAGCTGTACATAGACAAATTCTTTCTGCACGGGATATCAGCTAATGGCATCAGTGCACAGACCAGAAATTTCTACCTCGGAAACAACCAAGGGTTGTCATTGCAAGACAACTTTATGCTCAATGAACTGTACAAGGAAAACCCCAAAAATTAAGTTGTGCCTTCATTCCAAACAGGCAAGGTCCCTCTACTTTAGAATTTGTAGTGTTGAATTGTCATTTTCCTGTAATTTGCACTGCATTGAAAGTGGGCTGGCTTGTAATTTTATCCAAACTTAACCCTTACTGTACTTGGGGGTTGGGGCACTAGGAGGCCCCCTTAACGTTTTGCGTGATATGTCTGCATCGCGAAAAGCTATCACCGCAATGTTTCGCAACTTTTTTCTTTCAATCTGACACATCTTTTGAGACCAAATTTGTGACATCCGGGCACTTAATACCGAAGTTAGGTATAATTTTATACATGCACGTCAGACCAAAAAATTGCTCAAAAATGTGACTTCATGGACAAATTCAATGCAAATTGTGTTTAAGCTAGAATCTATAATTATTTTTACTTTTACTTATTAGAATTGCTTGAATTATCCTATTTATGATCACAGAAGTGTCACCAAGAAATTTCATAAAAAATGAAAATAAAAAGGTTGAAAACATGAAGAAATACATAAGGAATTAAAAAAAAAACAATAAAATGCAAAAGGGAATTGATTTCAGTATCCTAATTTTAGAATAGTACATTTGTTAAGAACACTACGAAGACTATCTAGACCAAAGTTTAGCATATTTGGAGCTTTATTTAGTTTGAGCAAAAAGTCTGATGGATAAATTATGCATAAATTAGCATAATCAATGAAATGACAAAAAATATTAGCAATACCCTTTGGATATTTATGAAAATAATAATGATGAATACTTAAGAGTTATATGTATGTTCATGTTAACAAATTCCAGACATCATTTTTGGATTGTGTATTTTTGTATACATATATACATATATATATACACACGGAATTTATATATCGCTTTATATATATATATATATATATATATATGTATATACATCTAAACACAGTGCATTCCAGAAAAAAGGAAACTGGGATGAGAAATTATTTTTCTGGTCTGACAGGTCATTTCATGAAATATTACGAACATCTTTATAAAGTTCAGTTTTTCCTCTTTCTTTTGCACCTTACAAGACATGAAAGGTTCATGCATCGATGAGCAGGAAGAGTTTACAATAGAAATGTCAAAGTCACTTTGCGCAGAATAGGCGGTCAAGATTTGAAAGAAAACAGTAACCTTGCCTTCAAAAAGGGATGAGTCATTAGCATTTCTTTTTATATTCTTTGTTATGTTTCTTTCACCAAATTTCTCAATGAGAGTGAAAGCAGATGTAAAAATGTGGTTTTCACTTGCATGCCCGACCATGCAGCTGACAACGGAGCAAAGAGTTTTTCTCGTCATGGAATGAAACCGCAGTGGAAGCCTGCAGCAAGTTGCTCAAGCTTTCCATCTTCAATTTCCTGATAGAAATGTTTAAGATGACACGTTTCCCGCCCTAACGCATCCAATGACGGCAGAAGAACGCCCTCCACCGGCCAACAGCAACCATCGCCGACGACGCCAAAACAGAGCTGTCGCCAACGTCCGCAATCCGACACACTCACCGACATACGGCAACCCCACGCGCTTTCGGCGGGATCCCTCCGACGTCCGCCAACCAAGTGTCATGACTCTCTTTACAAGTTTCAACCGCTTCGCGAGACAACTGAGTATAGTTCAACTCTACATTATTATCTTATGATGTGATAATTTGAAACTTCAAATAGTGTTGTATATTCTATTGTATTACTGAAAATTGAAATACTGTCAATGAATCCTGAAAGACCTAAATTATTCCCAAATTTAAAAAAAATATTTTGGTACATGGTACTCCTTTAATACTCGTTTCTTCTGTGGACTTGTTACCTTCTTTATTTCATTATTGTTATAACTGGTGTGGTCTCTCCTTGAGGCTTATAGAAATAGGATTAGGAATCATGAGGTCAGTGTTACCACCTCATAATCTTTCAGATATGAAGATGTTTAAGTAGCCCACAACATTGAACAAAATGACATATTTCTCTTATCTGATTTTTGATCTTCATATTTCAGCATCAGTGATGTTGCAAATGCAACAGCAACTGGCATCATGATTTGCATTGAAGATGTTTGCACTACCCATGACATCATGGATTGGAAGACAAAGCTGGTTGGATGTGGAGCAGACGGTGCAAGCACAAATTTCGGCATCAGGGGAGGAGTTATTGCGAAGCTTACCCAAGACATGCTGTGGCTCCTTGGTATCCACTGCGCTGCGCACCGATTAGTGTTAGCACCTAAAAATGCCTACAGGAACACTTAATTTAGCTCAGAGGTACATGTATATTGTTTTGTCATTGAAAACTTTGTCCAGTTGTAAGTTGTAAAAGTGCCAGTTGATCTTTGGTAGCCATTTGTTACTTGTTAATAAACTTATCATTTGATCAAAAGGAATGTGCAATAAAATCCATACTATTCAAGTGAAATCAGTCATTTTCCCTTTGATGATTTGTTAAATAACTATCAGTGACACATGCTTTTTATGCCTCCATCATCCTTTAAGAAATTGAGAAATCCTGCACAGTAATCTTATTTCCATACTTTCATTCGGTTGATGTAAGGTTGGAAAGTTGATATAATGTGAAATTTTGAATATGAACAGGGAAATTCAGTTCCTGAACCAGTTTAGATTTTTCATTCATTTTTCATAGGTTCCTGATCAGAGCAATGCCATCGGGAACCAGTTTGCAAAAAAGAAGTGATGGTACCCACCACTAGTTAACGCTATCTTAACAAAAGTGTATACTATCTTTGAATGTGAATTGTTTGAACTTATTTTTTTTTACCACACATATCGATTCAGTACTGACGTCATTTGCTTCTTTCTATCTCCGATCACCAAAATGCCTGAGAGAGCTTAGTGACATGGCTGATCTGCTGGAGGAGCAAATTCAGCGACCTATACGGGTTGATGGCACACGCTGATTGGACCACAGACGAAGGGCACTTTCAGCTTTTGAGAAGAACTATCCCTCAGTTGTAGCTCATCTGAATGACGATGGTTCAGGGGAAAGATCAGATGTTAAAGGGGAGGATGTATCAAAAGCTAGAGGAATGGTGAAAAAGATGACATCTCTCAAATTCCTTCTTCACATGGCATTATACATTGATACGAAATGAACTTGCCAGGTACATGTATCTAATAGTTTTCAAAGAGATAATATCTCTGTCCCTAATGTGATTGACAAGGTATCAACAACAGAACATGTTTTAGTTGACATGATGAAAGGCTGTGAAGGTGCTAAAGTACAGGCAATGAAAAGAGACTGTGCTAGCGGTGCGTATCGTGGTGTATCGAGGTGTTCGATGCGCCTCCCAATCCCCCAGTAGGCCCTCCCCCCAAAAAGCTCTAGAACATCTGCCTACAACCCTGCAGATTTGGCAGGGACATACATTACGTATTGCATAATTAACTGATTCATTTTGGGTGGATTTTTTGGTTTGTTCTGGTTTTTGTTTTTTACTGTCGATATTGGTAATAAGCTGACTAAGCACTATGTGTTTGATGTGTACATATGTAAATGTCAAAATCAGATTGAGGAGTATCAATTTTTGACATTATTTTACTTGTCTTGTCAAAATAGAACAACCAAACTCACTTATATTACACACACATTCTTGTATATACCGTGTGAGTCAAAAAATAAGTTTACACTTTTTTTATTCATTTTTTATTCATTTTAATAATAAGCTTTGATTGGAAAATCGTGATACATATTTTTAAAGAGTAATTTCTCCAGCCCAATTTGGTGTAATTTTTGTGTTGTATGTGATCATGATTGGATGAGCAGAGGGCATTGTTTGCGAGGGTGCAAAAATCCACTTGCGCCAAAGCAATGTTTTTTATTGCCTGCCAAGTAAGGCAAGCTACTGGTAGCATGAGCTCACATAAACTGACAAATGGCTACCCGCAAAATTTAATTCAGTCATACAATGTCTCAATACATAGCTGTGAGTAGAAAAAAATATATTGTTCTCTTTTCTTTCCAAAGAATGGCATTTCCAATAAGCCTTTGTCCTCATCCAAGCATGATCACATACTACACAAAAATTATACCTAATTACGTGGGAGAAATTGCTCTTTCAAAATATGTATAAAGATTTTCATATCATAGTTTATTTTGAAAGTGATTAACAATTTTCTAAGTGTAAACTTTTTTTGACTCACACGGTATAGCCTTTATTTTTCACTGAGGAAAGGTGGGGACATGTGCCATGTAGGACTGGAATTTTCTGAGACATATATGTTAATTTAATATCACAACAATTTCAGCCTTTAACATTAAATAAAGACCGATATTACACTTTGTACTGCTTTACACAATTAGATATAAATGTTGAGTTAAATGACAAAAAAACACATTTAACATGTATTTCAAGTAGATTTTCTGTGATTTGTGAAATGTTACAAATTCTAAGTTTGAGTTTCTTGACAAAAATTAATTTCAGTGGGTAGGTATAAAAACTAAAAACACTTGCATTTCTTTTCTCATTTTACTTCAGCTACGCTGGAAAAACAGGATACTTTTATAAGTTTAGAAACCAGAAAACGGGACAACAGTAGAGTATCTGCAGTTCAAGAAAAAAGGTGCTAAAGACATGTAGGGTCAAAGATTCACAGGATGATCAAGCTTCTACATCAAGTCTGCAATGGACGATGGCATCATGTTTGCCGCAACACCCAATCTCGGAGGACGACTCAAAAATCCAGAAGCACATTTCCATGCTTCAGTCTGAAAAGAAAAAAAGGCAACCAGATTATAACAAAGTGAAGACAGCAATGGACAAGACCCTAGCAGACAGGAGGGCATGGCTGGTAGAGACCCATCCTCGACCAAAAATGGCAGAAGTCCAAGCCATGTACCCCTTGGTTATATGACGAGGACTAGGTAATTATTTGCTCTCCTGAGCCTCATGCAGATGAGCTCATGCAATGGCTTTTCGTGCCGAAGTTTTTTACATTTTCATCTTCTTCTCTGAAATTCATGATCACGGATTTCAATCATACTTGATGGGAATCATCCTTGTGGGTAGGTGATTGGAAGTTGCAAAAATAGCACATGTGGCCTCATGCATGGGGGCCCAGAGGATTATAAGGATTATGGAAATATCCAATCTCCTCCAGATCAAGAGTGCAACAGACCTAGTATTTTGTATGTAGATACCTCTTTAGATGAAGAATGGAAGTTGTTCATGGCATTTTTGGTCCCATGGGGGCCCTGTGTGTGGGGGGTAGGGGGATTAACATGATGGAAGGGGCACTTCCAGGGGAAATGTTTGCTTGGTCTTCTTCTTCTTCAACAGAAATTATCAGATTTCAACTGAACCTGGTTGGAGTACCCTTGGGGATAGGGGATCCAAAGTTGCAAAAATTGCACGTCTCCCCCAGGGGCCTAGGGGGAGGGCCCCCAAGGATAAAAGCTAATTGCAAATTTCAAACATCTTATTCTCCAGGTCCAGAAGAATTACAAACCTGGTACTGTGTATATAGATACTTCAATAGATGAAAAATTATTACTGTTTATGACATTTCTCAGGAATGTCCTAGAGAGGCCCTGTAGGGGCGCGTAATCTGCAGAAGGGGGGTACTGTCTGAGGATATACAATTGTAATAGTGCATGATTTTTTGAAAGATACAACCAAATTGGTGAGAATTATCTTTAGGTGCAAGGGAAATTGCGTCTTTGTTGGTTTTTGTTTGTAGTTGTTGAGGGAAGAGAGAAATCAATAAAAAGAAAGGCTTCCCTGGGCAAAAAAAACCCCACAGAAACTGTACATATGATGAATGGAAATCAGTCTTGCTGACTGATGAATCCAAATAAGAAATATTTGGATTACACCACAGGGTCTATGTAAGATATGCACGGTGGGTAAATGCATGAGTGCTGCATGTATGGTTCCCACTGTGAAGCATGAAAGGGGTAGTGAAATGATCTTGTGGTATTCTGCTGGTGATGTTGGTGATCTCTTTAAAGTCTGCGGCACTCTCAACTAAAATTTTGTGTACTTTGGGTCTGTTTGGTCTCATATGTTAATTCACAATCTACATTTGCTATATGAATTGAATATTTATGTTGCATATGTTTTATTTCACTTCAGGAATATATGGACTAAAATACTGGACATTAAAAGATGTAAAATGATATGAAACATGGCAGCACTTTTCTTTAAAACACATTTGCAGTTCACATGACAACAATGTGCAATAATTTAACAATGTGTTACATGTAGATATATATTTTCGAAAAAGAATTCCTTGACTTGAAAAATTAAGAGCTTTGAGGACATGAAGTTAACATCATGAAATCAAAGACATTGTTAGGTTCATATTACATTTTCTATAAATATGTACCAAGAAGAGAAAAGTGACAAGCTGGGGAATGCGCTTACCAAAAGCTTTAAAACACATGTGCAGTTCACATGACAACAATGTGTAACATAATGTGTTACATGTATATATATATATATATATTTTCGAAAAAAGAATTCCCTGACTTGAAAAATTAAGAGCTTTGCAGACATGAAGTTAACAGAGGTAACCCATCCACATCATGAAATCCAAGACATTGTAAGGTTCATATTACATTTTCTATAGATGCGTACCAAGAAGAGATTTTCTCAAAAAGTGACAAACTGGGGCATGCTATCACCAAATAGTAACAAAGGTCATAAGCCTTACAGACTTTATGGAAAGAAGCAAACTACCAAAGTTTACTTAAGCTATTGCAGTGTAGAATATAAGTGTATGTAAAGTATTTCGTTGGGCAGGGTCCACATAATCAAGGCAAAGCAAGAAAGTATCAAACCAAGGAAATCACAGAAGATGCTTTTCAACATACAGAAGAGGGTTCCTTTCATGAGCTCACCATGGAGGATGGTGCATATGCAACATAATCCTCTTTGTTGACAATCCCTAAAAAGGTAGCAAGATCCAATGCACCTTTCATTCAAGAATAAATATATATGTACACCAGTAGTAAACCTGTTAGTATCAACCTGCATCTAGACAGTTTGCACCAGACTTCATCCTGGAGTGCTATTTAGAAGTCTTCCCCATGATCTATCCATCTTACAATTTGCTCTGCCCAAGTTCAAAAGATGCCGAACATGTTTCTTCTTCTAATCTAACTGATTATTGATTAAAAGAAGATTATTTCAACTAGAAAGAAAAGGGTTGTCTAGGCAATTCATTAGGAAATTATATTTTCCTTTTTGAAAAAGATCTGATAAGCAATTTTTATGAAAAATGGGGGAACTGCAAGACAAGAAAATTGCTGAAAACCTCTCACAAAGTTAAAATGTACTAGAACTAGTGCTCATCTACATGTATATGTGTGGTGAAGAAAAAAATTGATCTTGAAAAGTTGTATGCACAAATAAAGCAGCTCTTTCTACTTGCAGACTTTTGTTTCACCTCAAAAGGATACAAGATGTAAATAAAAAACAAAGTCAGATATTGCAATTTTACCATGATTGTATCATAATGTTGGGGAACCTTCATTCACAAGCAGTTAAGTTCTTCCTTTGGAATTGATTTCAAAATGTCAGAAATTTGCTTGTCCATTTATGTCTAATTTTCTAGGACTTGATGTAGTCAAAGTTAGGCAAAAGCCAAACAAAGGGGATAATATTATTTACACACACACACACACACACCACCCAACATCATAATCACACCAAAAAAAAAAAAAAAACAATTTTGTTGATGAAGCTCATGATAAATTAGATTTTTACAATTTGTAAAAGGAAATGGTCACTTATGTTCCCCCAATCATTTTAATTCATTTCATCATTCCTTTTCTAGAGTCCTCTACAGAGCATGCTTGGAAATGTCACTATTCCACACCTTATACACTACTGAGTCCAAATAAAATGAAATGAAAATGTAACTTGTGTGCAAACTACTTAAATTCCCCCCCAAAATGAATGACATTTGACATCAGAGAATCAAATAACATACCATCTACAAACACTTTATGCAGAACAATTCATGAAATGGCCTCAATATATGGGAATGTAGCGAACACTCATCAAAATTTGCTAACCTTCATGGTCACACCACAAACATTGCCAAACCTCTCTGTGATCCTCTTTCTGTGCAACGATGTGATGGGTGATGATGGATATTTTGACGAGCAGCCATTATACATCTGACCCCTTGTCTACTCAGGCATTCACGGTGGTATGGCTCAGACTGAACTTTGTGCTGCAGCTTTGCTGATGCTCTGCTTTGGAGAATGAAGATGTTCACAAAGAGGTTCTTCTATCGATTTCCTGCACCTTTTTCTACCAATGTGATGAGTGATGATGAATCTACATTGGCCAGGCTTCCACTGTTCATACTCCTTGCTGCATCTTAGCTTAAGCACAGTTCTGTTCTTGCAGAAAATGTTCGCAAAAAGGATCTTGCTCCTTCTTTAAACTTAGAAAGGAGAATCAATGGATCTGCTATGCTGCTAAAAAATATGGCTCCTGTATGGTTACTTTATCTTGGTCAGGCTACAAATGTTCAGATTCATTGTCTGATTACAGCGTTGTTCTGGAGAATGGAAATATTCATGAAGTATCACAGGCTTATTGATTTGGCCACTTTGCAAGGGAGCTGTTATTTTAGCTCACAGATCTGTTCAGCTCTTCAAAGAAAAAAAAACTGGATGATTAAGTGTACTGCCAAATGTTGCTCCAATACAGGCAAACACTTGCGCTGGACTATGCTGCAATGACAGAATACACTTATCCCTTGCTATAACGAATTGAAGCACTTTGTTCTTGTTGCTGCATACAGCTCCCAGCTTCTTGGCAAAGACAAAAGCATAAACCACAGCTCATCATCCTACAAAGTCAGCAAATGCTCATTTTAGCCTTTTCAGAGTCCACTGATGATGTATGCATACATTCTTGCCAAAAGGAAAAGCATAAACCACAGTTAATCTTAATTACAGACAGATGGGTAATGTCTGTGAATCTGTTAATGATGGTACCAATATAAAGCCACTTCCCCAAGAAAAACTTTGAGAAAAGCAAAAAGTATGTCTTTAACATGGCCTCAGATCACAGTCAATGATGTTGCACCTGCAATATTGATATGGTATGGATTCTCTTGCGACATGAATGCTATAGTATCAGTCCAATCATTTGCTATTTGGAATGTTGTTCCCAAGATTGCTACATAAATCCCTCTCTTTGTTTTCTCAGGATGGCATGGCAATGTCGATACTAAAAGGAAGCTTCCTGAAGGCCATCTCTGCAAAAGGCATAATGTTCCAAAACCTGCAATAATCAATCAAACAAATAAAACAATGTTAAATAGCCACTGCGATTATCGGCATGTTCATTTGTAATCATTCTTGCAGGTAAGGCACCTTATCAAATGTTGGAGTCAATATGGAACACAGCCCTTAGCATCTTTCCAGCTCAGCATCTTGTCCTCCGATCCTTCCGTTTCTCCATAGATAAAACAAAAAAGCAGTGTAAGAGAACTGTCGGCGTGGGACAAGACCTTTGATAAGCGGACAAAACTGTATTATTTGACCTTTTTACCTTCGTCTTATATGTCACCCGGCACCACAAAATCACCAAAAAGTCGCACTATGTGAGTTTCAGTCGGAGCTCATCAACGGTGTTTTGGGTCAAATTTCATTTTTCTGTATTTTCTGAAGGAGTATATTTATTCCTATGTAAAGTACAAGTCTGGATGCATGTGAGTTTTAGTTGGAGCTCATCAACAGTGTTTTGGGTCAAATTTCATTTTTCTGTATTTTCTGAACAAGTATATTAATTCCTATGTAAAGTAAAAATCTGGATGCACAAGTCAATCCTAAAGTGCTATTTCTGACAGTCTTCATTGGACCTATTTTTTTGTATATTTTGGATTATGTTGTAATTAGTTATTCTCTTTAAAGACCCAAAATATTTCTCTCACTTTGAGCTCCAATAAATTCAAAACAGTGTGAGCTCTTGCACTGATACTTGTCCATAACAATGAACAGGACAGGCTTAAATAGTATGCCAACATTGAGGGTAATTTGACGATTCCTTCTGTTGAGTTTTTATCTTCTTTTTGTCAAATTTGCACAGTAATGGGAGAGTCAGAATGCTTCAATAGACTGGCATACTTTATTTCCTTATTTCTCACAAGTAACATTTAATGGAAGTGAAAATTCTTCTCTCTGTAAAGTAGGTTAGAATCATGTAATGGTAATGAGTTATCATTTTAAAGCTGAGAATCTTTATTCAGCTAGAAATCCATTTCTGGTGACTTTTTTGTGGTTTTGTGATGCCTGGTCACCTATGGGACCTTTGTCCCCAAATAACACTGAGGTCCCTGCAAGCCATCTACCATCCAAGTTAAGGCTTATAGTTTGAAAGTTGTCAGTAAATTTTACCAGTTGACCCAGGACTACATGTATATTCATGACCTTTTACCCCTCAATCTCCAATCTCCAAATCTTATTGTTCAAGAAAGGAAATTCTTTTTGCCCAATTGATCGTGGGCCCGGCAGCCACTGAGCAGCACCAGATCAATGTTGCTCTATCCTTTTCAATTCGAACGTCAAAGAAGGTAGCAGCAACTCCCATCTTTTAACGTCTTTTGGTATGACATAAATAACATTAAAGTCCCCATAAGGCGGCTTATCAAAAGTCCCACCCTGTGTCTTTGATCATCTTCTCTTCTCCGCAATCATTCTTTTACATCAGCTTTTTCCGATCTCCCATTAGCATCAGCAAGGAAACGACGCTGAGCAGGAAAGGCTGTATTCCAACTATGCTCTGACTTTTGATAAGGTGCCTAAGGCATCTACCATCCAAGTTAGGTTACAAACAGGCTAGTGGTTCAAAAACAAAAAATACTAACTCCAGTAGTTATTGCAGGTAAATTTCAATATTTGACATTTGACCTACATGCATGAACTGTGACCCCCAAAATAACATTGAGGTACGTCCCCAAATAGCATCTACCATCCAATTTTGGCTATTAACAGGTAAATGTTGCAAAGTTATAGAAGTTTCATAAGCGTGAGAGACGGACAACAATCCTTAGGAAGGACAGACACCACTAAGGATCACTTAGTCTTGCTCCAACTCGGTAGTTTGACGAAAACTGTGTCAAATAAAGGATTTAACTCAATCAAAATCAACTATATCAAGTCAAGTAGAACTTCCGGACATCCACAGATAAGTTCATTTTAGCAGGCTTTGTCATTCATGATCTCAGCAATGTCTCATGCTTTTAGGATATGCTCTAAGGTATCCAGAGGTCATGCTATGCTCAATGGTCCTGTGAAAACCCCTTCATGAATATATGCAAGAGGAGGGAGAGATAAGAGATATGTCAATTCGTAAAGGATGGACACTGGTCTCCAGGAGTTGCAAGAAAGAAAATCAAACTGCTAAAAAAAAAATATCAATTAACATTTTTTGACAATCATGTAATATCTAAAAAATTGAAGATATCTAGATGACCAACTAGAATTAAACATATCACTGGAAATAAATAGGGTCTTTGGTCATTTAATGGTACAGTCACAAAGTGGCATAGTGCCCTCTGAAGTTCTTCATGCTCTCGACATAGTAGTTTGATAGGACTTTAACTCTTGAATAATAAAGATTTATCTCAAATTTGTGTTCCACTACAGTCACTGGATTGACAATCTGATAATGTCAATATGACATCATCAAAATTCATTGAAGAATTGTGGTTTAACTTAACTTTCGTTTTTTTATCTTATTTAATTGAAATTTTAAATCTTGTGATATGTCAGGTTTCAATCAGCACGATAAAGCAACCCTCTACTCGAGAACAAGCTAAAATTATACATTCAAAATTTATTTACAATATCCATACCCAACTTGCTGAAGTTACATAACTTCAAAAGAAATGATAATTACTACCAAATGCATTAACAAACAAATTTAATTTCATAACTACCATAGCAGAAGTGTATTGCTTAACTGCATTTCAAACAATCATACATAGTTGAGTTGCAGTGTTTCTGATCAACTTACTATTAAAGGAGTAGTCTGAATCGCCATTTGACCAGATCTGATGCAACAAAGAGACTTGTAGATTCTGGACTCTTTGATGGAGTAGTCACTGTCAAGGACAGAGTGCACTATTTCTCTGGACTTCTTTTATAAGATCTGTGAGGGGAACAACAGAATTAGGACATTAAATGCAGCCCTGGGTTTTACCTCTCCCTCTCCCAAATTGAATTCATTTCTTTCATCTCCTACTTTCCTTGCAATTGTGTCATATGCTTGTAGAGCATATGCTTCAAGGAAAAATTTGAATACGACTGCCTCTACCTATATTCAGTTTAATTCACGGTTCAAACTCCTCATACCCATGCATACAAATAGCTAAAATATAAAACTAATGCATTGTAAATCTTTGATTTCAAGCATATTGACCACTTTGACCATGGACCTTTGACCTGCATACCCCCAATCTAATGAAATTGCCTTGATGCATACTCCCAATGAGTTTAAAGTTCATGCTTGAAATCGTTCTAAAGATATCAAGTTTACATGACTAACCTGAAATCTAGAAATTGACCTCTGTGAGCTTTGACCTTTCACCACCACACCCCAAAATCTTATTACGGTAGATAGTATTTCTATTATGATACACTGTATATACATGAACAAAGTTTAAACTAAAATTCATACTTCAAACAGTTCTTGAGATATTAACAAATTAACAACACTAAAACGAAAGTAACAGCTAAATCCACCGAGCTCCGCTGCTTCGGAGAGTTTTTGAGTACATATCAGTACATATTTTCAACTAATCTGTTATAAATGAGCAAACCAAACTGATGGCTTTTGGTTGCTGTCTGCAGATTCAAGTGGAGCCCCGTGGACGATGGAGTTAAATTAAAGCAGGGGGGCACTAATGCACTTTCGTATCCATGCACATAGTTTCAGTTCTGATGAACGAATTTAATTCAAAATTTCACAAAATTATAACAAATATGTATGCAATCTGTCACCCAAATTTGAATGAAATCGGACAGAGGGAACCTTGATTACGGCTTCGTTGATGTCGAACACCGTGGTCCTCTCGATCTCCGCTACTGTAGTGCTAGCACGGTGTGCTTTCCGTTTGCCATGCATATAGACTCTATATGTAAACTGAAGCTAGAGAAGCTAGCAACCTAAGCTTTACACGTCTGGAGGATACCATACCAGAAATTTTTGCATATATTGGTTGCTAGCATCACTTTACGTGTAGAGTCTATGTCCGTACGTCGAATCGCAGAAAGCACACAGCACTAACGCTAGCGGAGATCGAGGGAACACGGCATTGGACATCGATGAAGCTGTAATTGAGGTTCCCTTTGTCCGATTTCATTCAAATTCAGGTGACAGATTGCATGCATATTGCTTATCATTTTGTGAAATTTTGAAGCAAATTTGTTCATTAAAAGTGAAGATATGCACATGGATACAAAAGTGCACTAGCACCAAGCAGGGGACAATTTTATGAAAGTTGTCAGATCTGAGGCCCGTTGCATAAAACTGACTAGAATTTTTATTGACTGTTGAGTATGTTGCTTAACAGCCAATCAAAATCCAGTATTCCATGAAGAGTTACTGTAATAGCCAAAGTTATTATTGTAGTATACACATATACTTTGCCTTGAGAGTTTCTGGTTAAAACTATGGGCAAGAGGTGACTCCGAAATAGTACTATTCACTGAGGGGCGCAGCCCCAGAGTAAATGGGTCTGTTGGAGGCACCGAGGCCCATAGTTTTAACCAGAAACTCAAAATTATAGCACAGTATATTTGTTTTATATTTTGGATCAAGATTTATGTATGAATGTATTTTATTCTCTAATAGTTTGTGCATGTTATTGTTTGACAAGTATTCATATTTTCTTTTTAATTGATACACGGCCCTATTGTAAATCGGCCAAGTAGGTGAACTACACTTTTACCTCCTTTATTAAATCAGGCAAATCACATCAAATCAGTATTCTTTATTTTATAATAGTGTCTTATCGAATGCTTTATGACACTAAACGTAGTCAATACTATTTGGAAAATGTCGTCATAAAAGTGACATCATTTCCCAAATAGTAAATCTTTGTGCCAACATTCTGAAATAGCTGAAAATATGTGAAGGTCTTTAAGTCAATCACTAAAGGATTCCTTTGTGATCCAAAATATAATTAGTTTTATGCAACAGTCCCTGACAAGTTGTCAGACTCTGACAGTCACTAGTCACCACTTACAAATGTCTGGACTGCTGAGTAAGGTGAAGGCATGGAACTTGAAGTTGTCGGATGCCCCCGCGCCACCCGAGGGCGAGACCACGCACCAAGACAAGGCTAGCTGGGTATGAATTGATGTACAAAGGGCATTATCGTGAAATAGGTAACCACCGGTCACTTTGTACAGCAGCGCTTTATTCAGTCACACGCATTGCCATTGGTTTCCTATTTCCACCTCCATTCTCTTTGTACACAAGCGAGTGATCAAATGAACAAGTGGTTTCCTAAACCACGATATGGCCGTACAAAGAATAGTATGTCACTATGCAGTGCTTCTTAACCAATCAAAACCGAGGACTTTACTGAACTTGTCAGAGTCCAACAACTTGTCAGAACTGACAACTTTCATTAAACAGGGCCCTTTAGTTTTGAACTTTACCACTGTGACCACATGTACCCTAAAATCTGACCAAAATCACCTTCCAATAAATTGTGATGTTTATTTTTTCCACCTCTAGGAGCCTCTAGGCTTCGCACACCTGAACACTCGTTTCTCTCACACTTACAAATGTTTTGACTGCCGAGTAAGGCGAAGGCATGGAAGGCATGGAACTTGAAGTTGTCGGATGCCCCAGCACCCCCAGGGCCGAGGCCGCGCTCCAACTTCCAAGGCATGGCTGCTGGTTATGTCATGATGTACGAAGAAAAGTTGGACTCCAACTTGGAGCAGATACTGAAGTGGTATGAGTATATGACTGGGTATTCAATGACGTGCTTATCCGTCGGCGCTACAAAGTCCAAAGTGATCTTTTGAAACGAGAATCTTTCGTACTATACTGTATCGAATCGTCGCGTGCACGTGGTCACACGCAATGGTCACACGTACACGTACGTGCGCTGGATCGCGCGGTGCGATGTTCAAAATAATACGTAGCCTTGATTCCAGGCGATTTAGACTTATAGAAATACACAAACAAGGAACTCCTTGGATAAAAGTCAGGATATGCTAGGGCAGAGGTGGCGCTCTCCTGGGGAGGGGGCGGGGGCACAGTGGCCCCCACTTTCCAAAGCACCCAAAAAGTGCCCCCTTTCAAACCTGCCCCTTTCATTTTAGAAGGGCCCATTTTCTTTGCCAACAAGCCTAAGTGCCCTTTTGCTTTCTTATAAGTGCCTTTTTTCGTTTCATTTCATTTATTTCCACCATACAGCAAATGAAATTTTACAACAGTGTAAAATTATACAAAATATTGATAGTAATACAGTTCATACAGTATATCAAATTAATACTTGGCAAGTATAACTTATGAATAAACAAAACAAAGCTCGCTGTAATGTGGAGGAAACCTTTAGAAGCTTTGCTTGTTGAAAAGGTTCCCATATATAATAACATAGTATCATTGATAGTACAAAGAAATAAAAAGGATACACAATGCACAATACACAATACACGAAACGATACCGGAACGGGACAATACCTTTACAAGCACACAAGGATGGGACATTATAGCCTGCTGTAGTTTAAGAAAACTATTTTTTTTTCTTTTTGTGTAAAGTCTAAGGTTACGTTTAAACGAAAATAAGCTTGGTGATTGTTTAAAAGACTCATTAAGAGAATTCTGGAAATGAGGGCCAGTGTATGTAAATAATAGTTTTTTGCTTATACAAGGTTCTCAACAATAGGAGGTGGAATGATGAAGATTGTCTTGTTAGGTAGCCTGTGAAAACTCGAATTTTTTTAAAACAATAAAGTTAAAAGAGCTGGCAATTCGTCTTGATCTAATTGAGAAGCATCCCAGACGAAGGTTGTAAGTCCTGTCTTTTTGATATAATTATTGATCGAAGTGGGCTAATCTATTTTTTAAAACAGATGATTCTCATTATCATTGTTTTGATTTTGATGAATAAACCCCTCGTTTCATATGAGAGGAATAAAAGAAAAAAAATTCTCATTATCCTTTTTTGAAGTAGTAATAATTTATCGAAATACGTTCCAGAAGAGTTGCCCCAAGCTAATATCCCGTAATTGAAATAAGGGAGTATAAGAGTATTATACAAAGTTAGTATCACATATAAAGGAGAACTGCTTTTTATTTATTTTTTTTAAATTTTTTTGATGATGGCAACATTTCTGGATAATAATTTGCATGAATACGTGATGTGTTGCTTCCATGAAATCTTGTTGTCGATAAATAAACAGAGGAATTTCGTTGAATCAACTATATCTATTAGAGAGAGGTTCCCAGGTAGAGCTGGAATTGAATTGCTAAAAAGCATGCAGTGTGCATGTTTTCTGAATATTCAAAGAAATTTTGTTACGACAAATCCCATCATAAATACATCCACGTTCTGTTTTAACTGTGTTTATGAGAGTATCTGGATTTTTATGAGAAAAGAAGACACTAGTATCGTCAGCAAATAATTCTGAAAATCTGAAAATTGTTAATGTGCACAATGAACAATAATGACCCAAGGAGCAAACCTAATTGTGGAACTCCACATGTTATATGTCTTTGTAATCGGAACTTGAACCATTTATGTCAGGTAACTTTTGTACCACTCCAAGGCCTTCCCCCTTATTCCATAATGTGATAATTTAGATCATAATATTTCATGGTCAATAGTGTCAAATGCCTTGGAGAGGTCCAGAAAGATCCCAATTGTATGAAGATGATGGTCAATAGCTATTGCCATATGATTTATAAAATATAAGATTGCTTATGTTGTTGTTGAGTGTTTTTGCCGGAAGTCAAATTGTGAATTAGACAAAAGCTCAAAGCTCCTTATAAATTTTATTGTACAATTGTAAATTATTTTTTCAAGAATTTTGGGAAGGATGATATGGGTCTATAGTTACTGATGTCAGATGGATCTCCTTTTTTATGTATGGAGACCACTTTAGCCATTTTCATTTTGTCAGGAACAATGCCACTGGCAAGTGATTAATTCATGACACGTTCTAAGGGAATAACAATTTCATTAATGAAATCTTTTAATAAATCAATGGTTATGTCGTCATATCCGGGCTCTTTTTACTTTTAAGATCTTTTACAATATTTTTTATTTCATTGGCATCAGTTGGAATAAAGAATAAAGAATTTTGATTTTTATTCTTTAAAAAGCATTCAACAGTTTTGGGGTTCGGGGTATTGCATTGGCAAGATTTGGACCAATATTTGAGAAGTAGCTATAGGAGGATTATCGTCAACAACTGAATTGTTAACCTTCACATGTGTTATGTTATTACGGTATTTGTATTACAGTTTGTTTTTCCCCAGTACTAGTTTTTGGTTAATGGATCATAGAATTGATTTGCTAATCCAAGGATTTCGTGGCTTTCTTTTGTTATCTGGCTTACATTTTACTAAAGTAATACATTCAAAGGAATTGGCCAAAATACTCATGAAACTATTGTATGAATCTCTTGACATCGTTGGAGACCAATACTTCAGCAGAGCTAAGATAACTCAGTTGATTATTTGGGGTCCGCCAAATTGACCGAAGGCCCGCGAGACCGACTTTTCTCGTATCGTATTTTCCTTCATCACAAATAATGCGCTATCGGTATATGAAATAATAATGTCTCCTTTAGCATGTTTAGGCCTCGTTGCCCCTCAATTATTAAACTTCCTTCCGGCACAGGGATTGGTCAGAGCGGTGTGATATTATGCATTACAATTTGCTATTTTCGGCCTCACGGGCCTTCGGTGAAGTGGGTTGTCACCGATTATTTTGTCTCAATATATTTAGGAGTAAATTTCCTCACCATGTAATAGGGGAAGGGTATGGAATATTACTGAAAAAAACCCATAAAATTCTTGCAAATAATGGATGATGGTGAGATACATCAGACATGCAGGACGACGACAGAAACAGTTTCCCTCTCCATGCATGCATTCACATTAGAGAAAATATTATCAATTAAAGTGCATTAGTGAGGAGATAATCTAGTAGGTCTAGTAATCAGAGGGATAAATGAAAATGATAAGAGTTTCAAAGAAATCTTGACATAAAAAGATTTTCTTTGTATTTTAAGAGATGGAGTAAGGGGTTTGAAAGCAGCATACGCGGATCCAGGGGGCCGAGGGGGCCTTGCCCCCCCCCCCCCCGCCAAAAAAAAAGAGGGAGAGAGAAGGAAAAGAAGGGAAAGGGAAAGAAAAAAAGGGGGAAGAAAAAAGGGGAAGAAGGAGGCCGAGGCCGAAAGGGCCTTGGATCTTCCCACTCCCTTCCGCCAAATAAAGGGGGAAGGGAGGGAATAGGGAAAGAGGAGAGGAAGGGAAAAGGGGGGGGGGGGGGGGGGGGGGGGGGGGGGGGGGGGAAAGGGAAGAATAAAGAAAAGGGGATGCAAGGAGGATGGGGGGAGAGGCCGAAAGGGCCTTGTCTGAATACGATTGTGCCCACCCCGACCTGCAAGAATAAAACTCAGTTTATGTACAAATTATCGTTAAAATAAAAGTTTTTTCTTTATTTTTTAGCGAGCTTGCTATGCGAGCTTGCCAATATGGTCGCTTTAAACCAATGTGCCCGCTCCGAGCTGCAACAATAAAACCAAGTTTATTTACCAATTACCATTAAAAATGAACTGTATTTTTTCCCCGTTTCCTCACTCGTTCGCCAAAATGTAATTAACATTGCTTTAAAACACGAATGTGCCCGCCCCGACCTGCATCATAATAAAACCCAGTTTTTGCACCAAACATTACTAAAAGACATTTTTTTTATGCTCGCTCGCCAAAATAGAAGTAATATTGCCCTAAAAACGATTGTGCACGCTCGAATCAGGTCCTGCAGCAACTTGATAAAACGAAGTTTATGTAGGCCTAGCAATTTGATTTGATTTGATTTGATTCATTTTCTTCTGCATACTTATTAACATTTTGATAACAGATACAAAAAATACTTTTTACAATAAATCACAAATAAACAAGTATTCATATACAAATCATTTTTCTAAAAAAATATAAATGAAAAATTGTCAAACTATTGTAATTATCTGGATTCATTTATTTTTTTCAATAGACTGAATGGATTTTGCAATTTCAAATTCAGGAGAGTTGATTTTTTTAAAAATTGTGCTCACCCAACATAATAATCAGTGTCGGGATAGCTATAGGTTGGGGGGGGGGGGGGGGCGTTCAAGCGATGGATGATAAACAACATCAACGCATTAATATGCACCAGAAACCGAATTCGCTAAAATCTTGTTGCACAGAATCCCCCGGATAAACTTTGTGACTTATGAAAAGTGACATTTTTGCCTTGAGTGTCTGTTCACTCATGCATGACTAGATGCGCATCAATTTCATTTTCACACAGAATTTAGTCAATAAGTGTAAGAACGGTCATGCTAAATTATTCTACTCCAAACTTCTTCATTCAAAAGTTGTTGTTTTTTTAAATGGGCGGGAGGGGGGGGGGGGGTACTTTTTTGTTGTGTTTAGTTAGAGTTAGGGTGTGTTCAAGCGATTTTTAAAGCTAAAATCACAAACATTAATCAAATCAAACGGCTACTGCGAGAGAGCGTTCAAGCGATTTTTCATCAACGCCGATTCTTGCTCATTTCAAGCCCATCCACTGCGCATCGCATACTGCGCAGTTTGATCCAGGAAGGTCAACTTTAGCCACATCATTTATTCGTCTCTATATCATTCTTATGCTATTTTTTGTTTTTCATTCTATCTTCTTCTCTTTTCATCTTTTGTTATTCTTTGTTTTTTTCCTACCTTCTGTTATATGTTTTCTTAGTTTTTCTTTTTCTTCTATCTTCTTCTCTTTCCGTATTTTCTTATGTTATTCTTCTTTTTTCTATTTTCTTTTCTCTTTCCTTAATTATTCTCTGTTTTTCCCTGTCTTCTTTTCTTTCCATCTTTCCTTATGTGATTCTTTGTTTTCTTATTCTATTTTCTTCCCTTTCCGTCTTTTCTTGTGTTATTCTTTGTTTTTCCTTCTATCCACTCCTCTTTCCACCGTTCCTTATGTAAATTGTTTCTTTGTTTTCTTCTATCTTCTTTTTTTCTGTCTTTTCTTGTTATTCTCTGTTATTCCTTCTATTTTCCTATCTTACTTTTAACTTTGTTTCTATCTTCTTTTCTATCTTTATGTTATTCGTTTTCTTCTTCTATCTTCTTCTCTTTCCATCTTTTCTTTTGTTGTTTGTTTTTCCTTCTATCCTCTCTTTCGTCTTTTCCTGTTATTCTATGCTATTCCTTCTATCTCCTTATCTTTCAGTCTCTTCTTATATTATTCTTTGTTTTTCCTTCTATCTTCTCTGTCCATCTTTCCTTATGTTATTCTTTGTTTTCTCCTTCTATTCTTTTCTAGCTTTCTGTAGGTTGTTTGTTTTATCTTTCTTCAAACCTTGGTGTGAAAGCAACAGTAGAATTATGATCGAGATCTCCGTTTGCGTTCATTTGATTTTCAGCGACCGTGGTTCTGCAGAATCACGATTCAAAACATACCCATTCAATACCATTTTTCACCCGAGAATCATGGTTTTCAAAGGCGCTTAGTTTAAACCACGGTTGCGTTCAGTCGATTTTTCGCAGGTCGTAAAAATAAACGTCTTTCAAAACGCAAACATGAAACGCTGAAATAGGTACGTTTTGAATCATGATTCTGCAGAACCACGGTCGCTAAAAATCGATTGAATGCAACGGAGATCTCAATCATGATTCTACTGTTGCTTTCACATCAAGATGGAATGAATAACAAGGAATAACATAAGGAAAGACGGAAAGAGAAGATAGAAGAAAACAAAGAATAACAAAAGAGATTGAAAGATAAGAAGATAAAATGAATAACAAAGAATAACACAAGAAAAGACAGAAAAAAGAAGAAAACAAAGAATCACATAAGGAAAGATGGAAAGAGAAGAAGATAGAAGGAAAAACAAAGAATAACGTAAGGAAAGATAGAAAAGAAGAAAATAGAAAACGAAGAATAACATATTAAGAAAAGATGGAAAGAGAAGAAGATAGATGAAAAACAAAGAATGGCATAAGAAAGATATAGAGACGAATAAATCATATGGCTATAAAGTTGACCTTCCTGGGTCTAACTGCGCAGTACGATGCGCAATGGATGGGCTTGAAATGAGCAAGAATCAGCGTTGATGAAAAATCGCTTCAATGCTCTCTCGCAGTAGCCGTGTTTTGTAACAGCGTTTTGATTTGTGATTCATGTTTGTGATTCTAGCTTCAAAAAGTCGCTTGAACGCACCCTTAGCGTTTCATGTTCGTGTTTTGAAAGACGTTTATTTCTATGACCTGCGAAAAATCGATTGAACGCAACCGTGGTTTAAACTAAACGTCTCTGAAAACCGTGATTCTAGGATGAAACGTGGTCGCTTGAACGCGGCCCTAGTCTCATATTGTCTGCCTTGCATCAAAGATATGTGTGAAATTATCTGGTAAACTTATCTCATAAATTTTAGCGTAGCCGAAAGGAACATAAGATAATAGCTATGCTCTGCTCTACACTAGACTTGAACATCCAAACAGGCCCCTAAACAGTATTCATACTGCTTCATTATGCTTGTCATATACTAGGTCCCCACATGGGTTTTATGTGTCCAGTGTGGGCACTGTGTGATGCATATCAACATTGCTACAAGTTTATGTCTCCAGCACAGGCATCTGATCTATTTCCTGTCCTGACTTTCATTTTTTTGTTTATTCACTTTCAGAAGGGAAGAGCTTTCCATATATTATTTAGCACCAATGTCAAAGAAGTTTAACAAGGAATTTCTGAGGACTTACCAAACTTTTACATAACCTTTACCGAGTCTTATCATACCTCATCCATTGCTATAAGCATGTACGCATAGAAACATGAAAGACAACATTGCACTCTGAAAATGTTGATCATTTGAAAATACAATTTATTCAAATTTATGACCTTGACAAGATTTGATTATCAATCAAATGGAGAAGAAGTTAATTACATAACATATTTAAAAGTATACACAGCATTTACACATGTATTTATTACATACTTATACAGAAAATATACAGAGGAAAAGAATGTTACCTAACATAGGTAATAACTTGTAAAGCAAGTCTTTACAACAGCATAAAAGACTACTAGAATGGAACTTTATTTTATCTTAAAGAAAGAAAATTCATGACAAAAGGATGATCAGGTATTACTCTCTTGGCAAAATTCATAACAAACTCGATTAAACAAGAAGAAGAATTGTACAGGTATAGAGGCATTACCTTTCAAGGAAAAGGCTTAATACCAGAAACTTATTTCAGCAAAAATAATTTTGGTACAGCTTGCATCTGTGAAATAACCCAAGCAGAACTTTACCTGGCATTCTAAGGCTTGATGGTTTAAAAGACTGTGAATATAAGACCACATATTAAGGGTGTTTACAGTGTCAAATGGCTGTTCCATACAATAAAACCCCCCAATTTATACTTGCCTGTACATGTGATTGACTAGTCTATCTCACTGGTTGTTTTTATGTTAACTTAGAGTACACTGGAACACTGGATATCTCTTTACCAAAGTAATAGGCCTACAGCTCACATTTTCAATACAGTGTAGTGACATAGCATCCATCACATACACAGCATAATGTATTTCAGGTGACTTACACTGTGATTAACTCAATCAAAAGGCTTCCTTTGAATTTTCAAGAGCTTCTCCATGAAAACCTTTGAATGGATACAAATTTAAAATGGATACATAACACAATATTTGTAAATTACAAAATAATCAGTACTACTGAACAAAATATCATGTAAAGAGTGAAAGAATGAGCAAAAAGCACCATAACATGAAATTTCCATTATAAGAAAGAGAAGATAAAATCAAAATGAGAATCTCACAGCAAAAATATATTTCATTGAATCACCTAAGACTTCACAATCTTATCATGGAAACATTAGTTTATTCTGAACAATTTTTCAGTCACAATATATATAACACAAAAACATGAGGACAAACTTCAAAGCATTATGGAATACTTTCCCCAGGGAATGACTGAGACCATTTCATTTCATTCATAAGAAAATAAAAAATTAAAATGTCTGCACCTTATGAGTGATAAAAACAAAGATGGCCAAAATACCATTTCAATTTTAGTCTTCATTTAATGGTGGAAAGTCGAAACCAAATAACACTTCATGAAATTTGACATCAAAATGTATAAGAAAAGGAATCAGGCATTAATACCATAGCCTCAATTGTTAATAACTTGGCAAAAAATGAAGAGGTTCTATTACACATTACAAACTCAAACCAAAAATATTGAGCCAATGTTTTGATGATTAACAAAATAACTTTGGAAGTGGATTACTTAAAATAATCTGGTGATCACATTAACGTCACATCTCGTTACATGACATAATGTAAACTATAGGCCCTAAGTTCCTGACAAATGTGTATCAGGGTGTATGCATACATGAAATAAACCCTTCTTTCCTATGCAATTCCAAGTATTTGTAGATTTGCTGTAACTTTTTCAAAAGTAATGAGTACACTGAGACTAACATTTTGTAAATTTAGGGCCTACAATGAGTTGTGTAATAAGACACTTTGACATCAACGTGATTACCAAATGATCTTAAGTAAGCCTTGAATTGTGTTGGCTATTAAAACATCGAACCAAGTAAAAAAAAAAAAAAAAATCAGCATAACAACTGACAATGTGGTAAAACTAGTCAGCAAACTCGGGCAGGGGTCAATAGAAAATGCGTATTATACAATAAATGACAGGGTGATTGGCAGGTATAATAATTAAAGCATTAGAATAAAGGCCCTTCTCTTTCTCAACAAATTGTGTCAATCTTTGTCTAATGTCCATATGTACTGGACAACTGCTGCATCAACAAAAAGATGTTGTGCTTACCAACATATAGACAACATAACAGTATGCTTTTGCCTGACATAGGTCTAATGGAATGAATGTATGGACTTGCATAAACAGCATAGTCCTTTACTGAAAGTGGTAATAAATTGTGAAAATTTAATACAAACGAAGAATTGCAAGTGATTCAAGGGGAACAAGAAAGGCATCCCATACACCCCACATATGCAAACATACACAAACACACCCTCCTAAAAACATCGATCTGGTTTGATACTCTCCCTAGTATAAAGTAAGTAGAAGACAAATGATAAGTGGGACTTTCTACACCGACATTTTGTAACCATGTACTTTCCTTAATATGAGACTATCATTTGGCTTTGAGGTTCTAGTTATGCCTTCAAAGTTCTTTTCATATCACATTTCCCTACAGAACCAGGAAGGAGAGAAAGAAAGAGAGGACAGAGAGGAAGAGGTGAAGGAAGTACAGGTGGACAATGAAGAGGTGAAAAATGGATGAAGAAAATGGTGGCCCAGTGGCATTCTCTTCTCCTCTAACAGATAGTGCAAGATTTCCTGTACAGCAACAGCATCCATGCCCCTCCCCTTACAAGATCTTGAGACTCCTCTAGCACAGCAAGTCAACAACCATGCCCACACCCCCTTCCCCATGCCCCCTTCCCTCTACAAGATTTCCTGTAGACAGCAAGTTCAGCAACCGTGCCCACGCCCCGTTCTAGGTGCTACGTCAAGCTCCATCACAGTAGCACAA
>CM057155.1:34382263-34400263 GCA_029962745.1 Echinometra lucunter
CAGGGCCCTGATTTGTGATCATTAATACTCAAGTAGGCGCAGTATATGGTTATCTTCATGCATTTGTTATTTATAGTGATATCAAAACATACATGTATAGTATCTTTCTTGAGCATTCATCCTGCACTTATCACTGTCTTATATCAGCATCCAAGTGGAAATGAGTGACCAAATGACTGGAAAATGTATTCATTACTGTAAAGAATTAGTGGAAAGACTAAGAAATATTGAAAAGGAATTAAACCCAACATGTTTATATCCTTCATCATCCATTTAATGAAATAATCGTTTTAACAAAATATTTTGCACTTGTCAATTGTAACAATTTCTTGCAAAATCAGGTGTTCTTTCCTAAAACAAAGAAATGAATCCCTAAACATGAAAGCAACATTCTCATACCATGCTACAAATCATGTAAACATATAACAATATAATACAAGAACAATATACATGTATGGCTTGTGTTCCCAATCAGTATTGGAAATAAGAATCACCTATAAATACTTTCCGTTTGTACTCATATTCTGAAATTTGCAATATGCTGAAAACTATCTCGGTGCAATTAATGGGTCATTTTGTAACATAAGTTTCTTGCGACAAAATGACAAATTAATTGCGCCGAGATAGTGGTTTTTAGAGCCAATATTCTAAAATGAAAATACACGACTCTATCTTCATACAAAAATGTGGCAACAAATTTGCACTTTAAAAAGGAACCATGAGTAGCATCCTCTCGGCATATATATGTATATATATATATATATATATCATGAAACAACATGATGAAATGTTTACACATATCAGTTGACATTTACTCATATCAGTTGACATTTACTCAGAAGAGAAAACCCACTTCAAGAAAGAAACAGAGTATACTAAACTTTGTCGTAAAAAAAACTGGCACATTTATACGTCCATGTATATTAATGACAGTTTACAACATGAGGTAAATTTTTAATTGTTAACATTTTGGTCCTTTGATTTATATACATAGCGTAGCAAATTGGCAATGGATACAATTTTTTTAATGGTAACATACAGCCAGCATCCAACATTTATGTGCCACGTTTTCCAATTGGCATAAACAATAAAAATCCATAATGCATTGATGAAGATCTATTGCAGGGGTAACAAGACATACATTACCTTCATCAAAGCATTTAACAGCATCATATAATAAATAACTGCACTTTCTGATAAAAATGTTGCACAAAACATCTTCATTGTGTTGAATATGAAGAGTTACAAGCAAATTATTTCAGATTCAATAATGAAATAGGTATAGGTACTGACATACAGTATATGCTTTTCAATTTCCTTCACAAATTTGCAACCTCACAATTGTTAGTGGTTCTATTGCCCTGGTCAAACAAGACATCCTTCTATTCAGAAGATGTCTTCCTTATTAGCTTATAAATCCCCTATTGCTAATGAATCGAATCAGAAGATATTGTCCCCTCATTAATGTCAGATGTTATTATCAATACATTTGCATTATGCACATAGATAATAGGGGTCAGTTTTAAAATAATCATGAGTAGTGTTTCTATCCGAAAGGTCAATCATTTAAATAATCGCCATCTGCAGCCAAAATCTGTTTTCCTCGTTAATTCCAACAAATAATTTTGTGTCAATTTGGAGTAGGAATAATACTCTTCTATACTTAACAAATAAATTTGACAGATATTCATAATAGTACAGATTACAACGTCATGCATTTTTTCTGCTTTAACCTACATGTAGATATTTATTTCTTCACTTTTCAAAAATTATTTGGTGATGATAGCGAACAAAATGAATTATATCAAGAATACCCTTTCAAAGCAAATTTGTATTAATACATGTATATCTGGATTAACACATTCTTTTATTGGATTTATTTGAAGTTAAAAATCATATTCATACATTATAAATTGGTTGAATTTGATATCAATGCGAAGGTAATGTAAAACCTATATCGCAAATTACCCAGGTACTACAAACCTGATTATTAAGAGTCAACAATGGCAGAGATGGGTCTAGACTTATGTAAATATGAATAAAACTAAGTCCATGGAATATATAATAGGGTATCATAGTCTGGTGGACATTTATAGAATGTATCAGTTATATGAGCACTAGCTCATGGTGAACTGGAACTTTGGATCGAAGAAATTACGTCACGCAAAAATCACTCGTTTCGCTGCCGGCAACTACCGGGTTGGTAGAATATGAGAGGCGATTCCAAAACTGTATTTTAATTGATTTTCATTAATTTATACGAGTTATGAATATCAATGTCTTCTACATGCTTTTCCCTATACATTGATCTATGGATCACTATTTTCTGTGATTGCCAGTGAATAACAACTTTAACCCCAAGATGCCCGGTGTATATTGTAAATCAATTAGTTTTGAAAAAAAAAGGAATAATACATAATCATACTAAGTGTTTTTAAAAAAATGACACTTCTGATTGTTAATTACTAAAAAGGTTTGAGCCAAAATTTTGGAAAGAGTTGGTAAAATTTCTTTAATTACTTTTCTTGAAATAAAGGCCTAAATTTTTAATTAGATTTACATGTACACCTTTTGACAAATCCAGCCAATATACACTGTACATGTATCAGTAATTATGTCAGAACATAACAATTCCACAGTGTATTCAAGCAGAAATTCCAGAGCATCTCTATTATAACCCAGAGTCATGATTCATTAATGATATTAGGTAGCAAAAGGTCAGCAGTAATAGGTGCAATGGAATGTTGTGTTCTGCACTACAAATGTCTAATCAGAAAGCTTGCTAATATGCAGACAAATGTGTAAAAGGTTTGCAATTGAACTCATGTAGAATCATGTTGGCACGAAAGTGCAACACAAAGGTTGGGAAATTCAATAATGTGAAAAATCAATTATACAAATTAATTAAAAAGTGAAGACGATACCAAGATAAATAATTAAGATATCAAATTCACTGTTCAAAAGGTTTAGTCTCTTTCATGTCTATTTGGGAGAGAAATCACATGAAGTGAGTTGCCAGTGTGTTTGCAGACAACACACTTCTCCTCAATGTTCTCCACGAAAACTGCTTCAAGAGGAGATCTGACCTGCATCACATGATTAGTGTGACTTTCAATAGCAAGCTGCCTATCGGCAAACTGAACCCTGGCAGTCCTTTCTAAAACACGAACGATCACTACAGGTGTTCCCACACAGTCACACTCGCCAACAGCACAGTGGCAGGCAATCTTAACTACGGTTAAGGTCTGAATACAACAAAACTGGCCATCCCTGCGCTTGAAAACTGAATTGTTCCTTTTATTTGATCTACTATAACTTTGACTATGGTACAGTCTTCCCTCATACTGGAAGCGGTTCCAATAAGAGGCATTCACACAATGAAGCTGTTCTCCAATAAGATGCTCTATAGCAATATGATGCCTTGCATCCATTCTTCTGATAGTCGACTTGCCCAAAAGCTCGACTCTGCCGACCATCCTTCGTTGAACAGGTCGGTATGACCCAGTGTGAGTCAACTGTGCATAAAGTTCCACACATTTGTCTGTTGCATATGACATGCACTTCTTTGCAAGCTTTCTAGTGGTCTGGTGCAGTTGGAAGTTGTGAGCCATCTGCGTCACAATGTTCTGGGTTCCATGACTCAACCTGAGAAGAAGTTGATTATTTCCTTCGAAAGGAAAGGCAGAATGACTCCAGGCAGGTCCCCAAGAATACACACTTTGTGACCAATGACACAATTGGTGCACATTGAAAGAGACATATTCTCTACCATACAATGAAGCAGTCTGGATGACAAACTTCTTAAGGGTCAGTTCTGCTTTACGAACATCTTCAACATGTAGCTCGTTCTGCAAAAGAGTGTAGGCTGCATGTACCAAAAGGAACCAGTGTTCCAGAAATTGTGCTGGGAGTATCCCCTTCAAAATCAAGAGGGAGTAAAACAAAAGAAAGGACCTCCACTCTGAAGCCTTCCAGAAACGTCTGGTTGATATACTTCTCGGAGCTCTTGTTACTTCTGCAGGTGGGTGAATCCTCAAAAGTTTGGCATCTATTTGAGTTATTTTATTCCCAATATACCATGGGTGTACGTGATTGGTACTGTCCAGCCATAGATTGACAAACTGCCTGACAACACCCAGGAGTACACAGTGCATGTAGTCAACAATAAAACCTTCTACAATATTGAAGTTTGGCATCACCATTAAGACTGAAGGGCCCTTCACACCATGCACTGGTTCGCCTGATTCAACTGCCCTTATAACATCTTCGTGATGAGACTCCAATGTACGTAACCCTGGTTCGGGATGAGTGAATGGAAAGCAACGCACAAAGCCATCTCCTTTGGGAAGACGCTCTCCAGGATGGCGACACCAATCGCACCCATACTGACCATTGAACTGCATACAATTTCTAACTATGGGCCTAGCCACGGCATCACATGAAGAACATCCCAAATAAACACGACTGTTGATCACATCCCCTGTGGAGCAGTTCCACCTAAATCCATTTGTACCCAATTCCTGTAATTCCTCATTCAGTGGTTTCAAAAAAGTGTTCATCTTTGGCTTATGAGGGCCAAACCACAGCCCTGTAATTAGTATATTACGTCTCCTATCCTCTGGCATCAGCTCGTTTACTATACACTGAATCGGCCATAGTGAACGGGTCAACGATTTGAAAACTGGGACACCATCGAGGTTAAGCGTCAGGGTAATATCAGAATCATGCAGGTTTCCTTCCTGTACCATTCGCTTTACTTCAGCACCCGAGCACATGTCTTTAATGACATCTGGTCTCGTTCTATGTGATATCATCTTTTGCATATCATAACCTTCCAGGAGACCCTGGAGCTGCTCTTTCAAGGGCATTGTAACAAAAAAATGGTCATTAACAATATTCTCTTTACAAGAAAACTGCCTTTCACATTGTGGACAATGGCCTACTTCTCCAATTACACTTCTACACCCAATATACGCAGTGCAATAACTGCACATGATGTGGTACACTAAATTAGTCAAGTTAGAAAATTCTTTAAGAAAGATATACTTGGATTGAGGAAGAACCCCAGGGAAGAGGATGTCTAGCATACATAACATGTCTTTCAGACCTACACCACTTACATTGTGCTTAAAAATATATGACAGCAAAAGTACTCTGGCTTGGTCCCTGGTGACCTCCGAACCGTTGTACAGTGGCACCTCTCCGTCACCACTTGGAAAATCATTCTGTCATAAAGAACAAATATGGAATAAAAGGAAATAATTCTATGGAGAAATTAACATTTGACAAAATAAAAATCTCTTAGTTTAAAAAAATCTAGAATGACATTGGAAAGAATTTAAAATTACAATATTTTACAATTTTGTTGTAATCTCTCGGTTCCTTATCGGGAGAATAATCTTCCAAGGTAACGCACACGGCATTGGAACTTAGAATCTAGAATGACATTGGAAAGAATTTAAAATTACAATATTTTACAATTTTGTTGTAATCTCTCGGTTCCTTATCGGGAGAATAATCTTCCAAGGTAACGCACACGGCATTGGAACTTAGAAATCGTCAAAGGGGTGAAAAAAAAATTATTTCCTTAATATTCTGATTATTAGATATACATGCCGTTTGAGGGAACAACCCAGCCACATTTTAGTTCAATTTGGAATGCCTGCAATTTCAAGAAAGCTCATGTTTAATGTTGATGTTTCAGATTTATAGACCTGCATTTGAATCTTGTTTAAATCAAAACTGTTCTAAAATTATGTCATCGTTATCATATGTCTCAATCCAAGTAACTTCTATTATACGAAGTGATATTACCCTGCCATCAATAGATTCATTGTCACTGCCATCAGTATCTGGATCAGGTTCAGGTTCAGGCTCTGGATCTGAGTCATGATCAGGCTCTGGTTCTGGTTCTGGTTCTGGTTCAGGATCAGGCTCTGGTTCCGGTTCAGGATCAGGCTCGGATTCAGGATCAGAATCTGGTTCCGATACCTGATCATGTTCTGGTTCCGATTCAGGATCAGAATCTTGATCAGATTCTGGACCAGGCTCTGAGTAATTCCATGAGAAAGTGGACATGACACCATAAAAAGAAGTCTGCCTTAATTGCAAACCCTTTGATTTTTGGTATACTGATCACCATGGATGAGCATTATTTATATCAGTCTTTAAATTCAAACTATGGTATTCCTATATTGATCGATTTCCATGAAATCACATAGGGTCGTTCAAATTGTATATGTGGAACTATGGGCAACAAAAATCAATTTGTATGCAAATTACAAATTTTTTTTGTCAATGTCTTTATTTACATCAAGCTAAAATGAATGAAATTAAGGCACTTGTGTATTTCAAAAGCCATGTTATGTCACCCCTATAACAATAGGAGTGTAACATCAGTTTAAATGAAGATGAAAAAACTGTTAATTAATCATCATTTGATTACCAATATTTTTGTCTTCTTTCAAAAAAGGAAGAGACTTAGTGTCAAGAGATATATTAAAAAAAAAAATTGCTATCACTCCTCCAGTAACAACATGATATTATGTTTAGAAGTCCATTTGAAAATAAAATCATGCAAAGTACACAACATTTCTTTCCAAGTTCTTTTTTTTTTGTTGTTGTTATGTGGCTAACCAACATATAAAGTGGCCATCACAACCCAAGTGGATGTATATACTATTCCATTTTTTTTTTACTGTATAATAGCAGGGTTAAGGATGTACATGGTAACAAAACTGGGATTTCATCTGCATTTGTTTCATATAAGAGTAGAATAAGATATGTAAAGTTTCTTACAAAGTAACATTACTTACCATGGAATTGCGCCTCTGGATTAGATGCGGTATCATACTCTGGTTCTGACAATGCATCTGACTTTGTTTGTGATCCCTGATCCATGTGCATATCAGCCTCTGGTTCCCATTCCGGATCTGTCTGCGATTCAGGCCCAGGAGCTAGGTCCTGATCTGAATCAGAATCAGATATTACATGGAGTTCAACTTCTGGTACAACGTCCACTTCTTTTTGTGGTTCTTGTTCTGGATCTGATTCAACTTCAATTTCCGCATAGTGTGCACAACTAGTAATGTAAGGAACAAAGAAGAAAATAAAGAGTAAGATACAAAGTTTCTTACATGAACCATTACATATGACTAAATAGCGTCTAAAATTCAAATGCTCCAAGTGTCAGTTGAACGTTGTACCTTTGCAGAAATTAGTGCTGATTAACAAAGCTATTAAAGAGGTTGTACATGTTCAATCTTTCTTGCTATTCCTTCTTTAAAAAAAATGCAAAGTCAAATGAAAATATTCCAGAATTCAGAAGATGAAGGCATCCGGAATTTAGATTTCACATAACCAAAAAATCTAAAACAGGCAAATTATAGAGCCTGACAAGAAATGAATCTTGTACACAGCAAACACATGTCCTACTTGCTCTCAGAGATCGAAAAACTTTCACTCATGATATCTATTCCTTATGGTGCGGTTGAGGTCACCTGTTATCGGGACAATATCTGAAGGGTGTTAAATTTCCCATGAGGACCTAAGCATTATGTTGGTCTTACAATCTGATTGAGGATAAGAAAGCTGTAATCGATCAAATGCAAATTGGCAACTCTGTGAGTAACATTTTAAGCACCTCTCCCATTTGTTTTATACTATATTAAAATTTCCATTGTCATGTTTGGAATCGAAGCTGTGTTTTGGAACCGGACTCGGTTCTCCTGTTAAGGAGAACCGCCCTAGCCTATGTTAGCATATTTTGACTGGCCCGACAAAGATATTTTTGATGGTTATGTCGGACCAGTAAATTTGGCTATTTCTGAAAAAGTTACTGGCCCGACAATAACATTTTTTTACTGGTCATGTCGGACCAGTAAATCTGGCTATTTCTGATAAGTTACTGGCCCGATAGCGATTTTTACCGGTCTGGGACTGTCAGACCGCCGCTAGTGTCGCGCCCTGCTTTAACCGATTATTTTCGACCTTTCAGTCATCCATTTCTCTAATTTTATTTTTGCAACTTTTATCAAAACCAACTTGATGCCAGGGTGGACTTCCCCTTTAAACAAACTTATAAATCAGTCTCTGATCTGCAGTGAAGAAATATATGTACACATGGAAGACTTGTCACTTACATTTTTTTACCCGAATGCTTCCAATTGTGTTCCGTAGACCTTGGAATCCCATGTTCTTTATATCTTTTGTAGGGGCCACGCTTTCCTCTTTTACCTTCCATCATGCAGCTTCCCTGTGTATATATATAAAAAAAAAGTTTCTCATCATATTTGCAGATTTTTAACCAGACAACAAAATTCATAGAGAACAACAGTTTTGAGACCATTTGAGTGTGTTATAGACCCTCTAAGAAAAACAACACAACAACAATGAAATTGCTATACAGTATAGGCAATATACAGAATAAACATAAATTTGGAGAGGGAAAGGGAATGATAAAATTGAGATGCATAATGGTTTATATATCATAGCAAATTAAAGTACAAAAAAGAGTGGATAAAAATAAATGTATATCAGTTTGTTAATTAATATGTGGTAACAGATCAACATTAATTCAATGTGGATGCTGGATCCGCCGCACTCACATAGTAACATTAAGTTAAGTCTGTACGACTATGTCTAAGAGAACAAGTCGAGGTTATGGGTCTAGATCTAATTAAAATATAATGGCAGATGGGAGGGTGGAAGCTGTGACTGTGAGTGTGATAATTTACAGTGACCAATATTCATGATCTTTTGTTGCTGTGAACCATTCAAAAAAGATTTCAAGCAAGGTAGATCCTACTAGATTGAATTAGAATTTTCATTAACAAGAAAACCTTTCGGCGCTAATGTGCTTTCATATTCCCATGTACCCATCCCTCCTAATTTCAACCCTAACGCGTACGCTAACCCTAGGCTTCAGGGGCTAAAGTCTGTGCCGTGACAGCTATCGCTAGTGTGCACTGCACTGCACAAGCGATGTGTATTCATGCGATGGTATGTGTTGCGACTTGCAAAACTTGGATCGTCACGAAGGTTTTATCTTTCGATTTCACTTATTATACAAACAATATTTTCACTTCATTCTCACCTGGTCAGCAAGCAGGTGACAATATAGTACAATATTGTTTGTGTTTCAGTGAATTTCAACTTCAAGACAAGAGATAAAACCTTCGTGACGATCCAAGTTTTCGCATTATCGGGTTTGGCAACACACTGTCGCATGAATTTACACATCGCTTGTGCAGCTAGTGCATACATACACACTAGCGATAGCTGTAGTGGCGCAGAGTATAAGTGGGAATTCAGATGAGTGTGGCTGTATCCTCATGTCGATGCTGTGGATACAACCACACGCGTGTGGCTGTTAGGTAAAGACACACGCGTGTGGCTGTATACACTGCCTTTAACAAAACACCAAATTGACAGAGTGGGACTGTAATCTATCTAGTCTGGATCTACAGCTAAGTCAGACTGAGCTAAATCATTAGCTTAATTAAGGATATCCTTAAAAAAAAACAACCAAAAAACGACAACAAAAGGAAAATGAAATGTATTATAGAATAATGACTTACAATTTCTAAGTACAGACTCCGCCATATCACCAGCAATGGCCAATGCAGGTTGACTATAGCGCTTGCAGGTACGGTTAGCGCTAGGCCGGCATGCAAATCGTGTCCAGAAAAAAAAAGATCGCTGTAGCTAGTCTTCTGTTCAGACAAGGCGAAGTTGATTTTTATTTATAAATATTTTTTTATACAGATTTTGGTATTTTTAGCAAAAAGAAATACCAAAAAAGAGAAAAAAAATATGCACTTGTATTTGATTTAAGTATATTTTTATTATGAGAAATTATGCGATGAAAATAGAGATATGAATTTAGTTTCGATTATGAAAACACGTATTATTTTCTGGACAAGCGGCTAGCTAAATACAGAGCGATGCCACAGAATTAGAAAGGTAAGCAATATATAGGTACCAATCCTGCAGACGCAAGCTGAAACCCTAATCCTAATCCCAACCCTAATCCTAACCATAACCCTAATCCTAATCCTAATCCTAACCCTAACCCTAACCCTAACCCTAACCCTAACCCTGATCCTAATCCTAATGCTATGAATATTTAAGAATATTTATGAGCTTTGCGTCTGCAGGATTGGTGTCTATTTAGTGTTTACCATTAGAAAGACGTCTATTGTTTTGCTCGAGATGCTCGTGACGTTTGCAACGCAGTGTGGCCGGTTTAGGCCATCCAATGATATTAGGCGCAAAAATGATTAAATTAAATATTCAGATATTCAATATCTGTTTAAAAAATAATAATATAAAGAAAATTTAATTATTTTATGATTTATTTTTACAAGGAATTAATTTAATTTAACAGAGTTCTATTATTTTGTTAAACTAATAGGGAACGAGGCTTTATCAATGCAGCCACGTGATCGTAATCGTGAATGCGCTGCTTGCCTGCATGCACGTGCTTAATTGTATTGAGATTCGATCGTGTTTGCTTGTTTTGACTGCTCTCACTTTTGACAGTTAATTTGTTAAGGTTAGTGTTCATTATGACACAAAAATGGGCTCTCCTGGACTTTGGGGCAATGGGCGTAGACAGCGTGGAAACACGACATATCGAGTATCCCGAAGCCCGAAGAGGGGACTTAAATAATGAGTACTTAGTTCGATGCCATCGGGGAGAGTGACGATGAACGCGAAGTTACCTATTGTAACAAAGGAGACAAGGGCAAGGCCAAGGGAAAGAGAGGAGGGAAGAAAGGTTGCTCTGCTAGAATTCTGAAATTTGGCGGTAAGTAGACATGGTAGAGGTCAATAGACCTAGACTAGATCTATAACTAAAGTGGCTTTAACAGTTTAGCAGTAGGTCTAGATCTAAGTTGCCAGATTTTCCAACATGTCCAAAGGTCTGATTAAAAATGAAACGTCGAAAAACAAAATGAATCATTTCCTCAAGCCATTAAATTTTATGCTCATAGAAAATAAGACACTCTGGATCTAGAGAGGTCTATAGAATCTACATGTATTCTCTGTGGGGCATTCTGTGGTGATATTCTGAACACTCTTTTCTCAGAGATAATACTAAATCGGTATTCTGGGGCGGTCTCTTTTTCTCTTCGGCGTGCACCCAAAAATGGTGCTTAATTTATAGGGCTGTCACATCACATGGGCTTTACGATATCTTGCATGTTCAAATATCACTGTACCAAAATGGTGGAGCTTTAGTTTAGGGCCTGGTGCTGCAGCTGCTGGGTAGTTGTAGTCTCGCCCAAATTTTTTTTTTTTTTTTTTTGTGTTGAAATTAAATTGTTTGTTATAAATTGCTTTTGTTGCCAAAAAATTAACTCTAAATGAAGCATGTTGTTATGCAACTAATTTTATGCCAATCAAATTTTAAATCATGGCCAACATCAAGGAACTAAAAAATATAGAATAAAATCATTTTGACTGTCAATGTTTATTTACAGATACAAAGGATGAACTGAAGACTGCCCTTTTCCGAGCATTGGAGGGGAAGGACATCGGTTCTTCAGAATCGCCCTTGGGAAGGGGGAAAAGGCATCATGTCCCGAACAACAAATTCTCGGTTTGGGATGAGGAGGAGGATGATGACGACGACGACGACGATATCACTCAGCATAATCCCTCGGAGAAGGAAAAGGTTTAGTGATTTTTTTTTTTTGCATCTTATATTGACATTAGTGGAAAGCAAAACAATTGGAGAAACAGAGTAATGATAGTGAAAGGAAGAGACAGATCAGACAAAGAATTAAAAATATTTTTGGCTCTTGAAGAGGAGATTAATTGTGATATGGAGATACTCCCTTTTTTATTTATGATGTCATGGAATCACTCTCCGTTCGTTGTGTATTTAAATACTCGAAAATTATTGTTTATTATAGAACAGACACATTTTCACTGGAGGACATGTAAAAAAAGTTACCTAAAATATAACAGGAAATGTATGACCTTTTTGCCTGGTACACAACTCATGGAGAGTTTGTCCATGTATGACACCACACATGACAAATTTGCCATATCATGAAGTGAACAAGTGATCTCAACTGCTTGTAAGTCTGATATTTCTCTAACTGTCACTAAGATTTTTTTTCTCAGATTGTTCTGCTTCCACTTAGGCCAACTGCATGATGGTGTTATTTTAGTTTGAGTTGACTTTCAGCTGATTAGTTGGAAATATATGGTTAGTTACATTGGCTGGCCACCACAGGAATATGTATCATAATTACCAAAAGTAAGTTTTATTGGTGATTTATTTGGTTTTACCAGTATGTATTTTGAGTCTGTACAACTCTACACTGCCACAATTTGAATCTTAAATGGCCTGAAAAAGATATTTGTCTACATGTTTGTTGTTTTTTTTTTTTTTTTTTTTTTTTGGGGGGGGGGGGAGGGTTTAGACCCTATATGAGAGTATAATGAGACATATTGAAACATTAGATGGTATCGCCTGAAGTAGTACATATATGTACATTGTGTAACTAGGTACAGTGTACTGTCATTAAGAAGCAATATCGACACATAAACTGAATGTATGAATACTTCAGCTAGGCTACATTCTATAAGTTTGATGTCATATTAGTTGAGTAAAAGACATTGAGGGTGTATTAATTTTTTTTTTTCAAATCACCGCCTCTAGCAAGACAAATCGTTGAGTTTTGTATTCAGTTAAGTGTACTATAGTCACGAGCTTTTTATACTTCCAATTTACAAAATATATGTTTCTTCATATTAACAGAAAGAGAAAGAAAAATCGGTATCAAGCAGTGATGTGGCAGAGGCTAAAATGCTTGTGGAGCAGCTCATGACCACCAGCAGTTCACTTGGTACAAGCAAGAAGAGTACCACAGTACAGGTAAACAATGGTCTTTATGCCTAATTGTGGATAGAAATGTTTTGGCCTTGGCCTTTAGGGGTGACACAAATTTAGGAATAATTTGGTATAAAAAGTAAATTTGTGAAATATTTCCAAAAAAGAAACCATTATCAATTTTCAATTTTTCTTGTAAATTAGCCAGCTCTTGCTACCTGTAGGTTAGTCTTGCTTTGAAACAACGAATACTTAGCCACAAATTTTGAAATTACTATGGCCGATGAACTTGTGAATATATTGAATATTGTTTGGTTTTGTAAAAAATAATTGTTCCACATGTTTCCAACAAGTGTTCCGGCAGTTTAGTAAATCATGGAGATTCTATATTTCATTCCCTTGTACAGGAACCAGTGGAGATGGAAGAGCTGCGAAGGGAGAATGCTGCGTTGCGTTCAGCCCTAGCAATCATACAAGGTACATTGTGCATTGAAAATATATGAGGTGTATCTATCTTGGTGGTATGAAAGACGGAGTAAAATATTTCTTTAAAAAGTTGAAGGGATCTTTTCCCTTTTAACCCAACCTTCCACTATGCATTTAATTTCAGTGCAGTATCTCTTCAAAAGTAAACAATAAGTCTTTCTAAAATGTTATAATTATTTCCAAAATTTATCTGACAACTGTAAAGGGGACCACAAGCCTTGAAGCTCAGCCATGAAATGGCAAACAATTCAAGTGGATGAAACTTAAATAGAGCATGTTGTTATGAATAAGCCTTTTAAATTTCATATGTATTTCTCAAAGGGGTTTGTAATTACAGCTTATTGATGCATGTATGACGATCTTCAATCTTGCATTGTGTGCAGAATTTAAAAAGTTTTCGCTCCACATGGCATGACAGCATCTGACATTACCATCACAATATGCAAAAATTGTGTACCGCATATATACAATGTATGTCAGATTTCAGAGGGTTTTAGTATAGAAAAATACGTAACATTAAATTCTACTGTTCTTTTATAGATAGCGTTGAATGCTCTGTCGTTCAGTGGTTGTTGTTTTTCAGTTGCGTTACCAATTGACTTTTCTTACAGAGTTACCAGCCTTACTTGAGAGTGTGAGACAAGTGACGCGGAATCTTGATAAAAGGAAGGCTACTCATACACCAATGGCACTCCCATCAATGTCACTCCCATCAATGTCATCCACCTCTACTTCACCCAAGCTGCCAGACCCATGTCCCCAAGCTGTACCAGATGCAGATGTGAGTTTGTTAGTGCATGAATGATGGAACATATTCGCCTGTTATATTGTTTTGTAATCCTGGTCTGGTATTGGTGCTGTATTATGAGAAAGACTGTCAGAAATTTATTTTGAAGTGTTTATTACGTAAAAATAAGATTTCTTGTTTTCTATGGGGTATGTGAACAAGCACAATGTAACATAAATCATAAAATCTGGATAATCAAATGTACCTCCAAGAATATACATATATGGGACTTGCCAGATATACATTTTCTTTATAGTATTGTCCTCCTCTTGTCTTTTTATTTTGCTGAGCTAATGTTCCACGCACAATTTCCCATGAAAATTTAGCATAAATACAGTGAAAACTCGGTATAACAAGATCCTTGGGACTTGCCAGATATACATTTTCTTTATAGTATTGTCCTCCTCTTGTCTTTTTATTTTGCTGAGCTAATGTTCCACGCACAATTTCCCATGAAAATTTAGCATAAATACAGTGAAAACTCGGTATAACAAGATCCTTGGGACCATCAAAATTACCTTGTTATAGCAGGAATCTTGTTATATCAGGGTTAAAAAACAATAGAATATAAAGAGCTGGGACCAAAATATTACCTTGTTATATCAGGCATATTGTTATATCAGATCTCTTTGTATCGAGTTTTCACTGTATGTGGTGAGGGTTGTCCAATTGGGACTGTTATTGATACACTCGTACCCCGGAGCTGTGGGCATGGCGAATCTACTCGACCCAGTATGCAGCGTACTTGCGATTAGCCCATACACTTTGCGCATGTTCGCTGAGCAACTGAGCGAGATACTTTCAATATTGTCCCGAGATCAAAAGTATTTCACTGCTTTTTTTGCTAAAATTCGGTCTTAAAAATGGATGTTGTGGGAAATCCTATTCTTCCTGAGGGTTTATTGGGGTATTTTTTCTTGTCATTGTGCAATGGAAGCAAAGTACTAAAAATAATTTTTGCTGTTTTACCAAAACATACACTGATGACTTACAATTTCCTCTCTTTTGTCATACACTAGCTCCTGACATCGACTGGGGACCTTCTGGTACGCAAAGCTGATCTGGCTAGTCTGCCAAAAGGGTCGCCAAGGGCATTGGTGAATGCCCTTATGTCCAAAGCCTTTGGCAAGGAGGAGCTCATTGCTCACTCCCTGACTGCATCCAAGTGCAATCTGTATAAAGATCAGGGGAGGCCTCCTCTTCCTGCCGAAAAGGTGGCAGCAGTAAGAGGTAAGTGTATTTTTCAATGAATATGAGAAAATATACATTTTCCTCTTTACCGATTTAACAAGGAAAAGTTTTGTTTACAAGCAATAAGATTCATACCACCTGAAAGCATAATTTCTGTGCTTTTCAGTGACATCTTGGGTTAGTTTTGCCAGTCATGCACCACTAAACACTGCTGTCTTGAACAAGTTTTGCAAAATTTCAGTTGGTTTACTTTCATTGCAGTTGCAGGTGATTCCCAAAAGGTATATTGCATGAATGTGCCTATTGTCCAAGCCAATTGATAAAAGAATTTCTAATAAAATTCATATCAGCTGAAAGCATAATTCCTACGCTCTTCAATGATACCTTTGTAAACTGTATTATCATAATAATATTCAGATCTTGTACAGCACACAATCACATTATGATGTATTCTCCCTATGCACTTCCAAAGTGCTTATTGTCCAAGCTAATTGACAAAAGCATTGAAAGAGGTAATGAGATGGCTTTGTAAATAAGGTTGATGCTCATTCTGGTCATCAGTTGGCATATTTTTTGCATTACAAATCTGAGTTATGAAAGAGGAGTGCTTTTTGTATTCTCCTGTCTTTTATCTGGAAGAACTTGATCTTGAAAGTTCTCAGGCATACTGCCTGTACATGTGGTGATTGCATGAAAGTGAACCACTGCAGTTTTTCACATAATTTTCAAGACAATCATGTTCAGTGGTGCATGACTCAGGAAACATAACCAAGGTACTATTGACAAGCATGTACTTTCAGATATTGATTTTGATGCTGGTAAATAATTCGATTGTCCAAACAGATTTTTTTCAAGTTGGGTTTCCTTCTGTTTTTTTAATTGCTCTGTATAACAAACCTTGTTGTATCCATGCTCTTGTTTCAGGAGTGCCCTGTGTTATAAATAAGTAGCTGCAATTTTCTTGTGCTGCTAGTGCTTATTAGAAAGAAATGAATATGACTGCTCAAAAGAAATAGAAAATGATTATACCGCTGGCTAATGACTAATTTGTTGATTTTTAATGCCTATGTCTCTGATTGGTCTGCTTTCAAGTTTTGTTGTACATGTACCTCTTTACAAAACAAGGCATGATGTGAAAATACAATATTCTGAGATGTGAATAAAATGGTATTGCAAGAGAAATTTTATATCTTTTTGTTTATCTTTTCCTCTCTCCTTTTGTATGCTTTCACAGATTTTGTGAGGAAGGTCTTCCCAGAATATCAGATGTTTAATAAACATGCTAGTGAGAAGATGTCCAACCTGCGAAAATCTGTAAAACATTAAGGTACATATACATGCACATGGGGTATTTCAAGGTAAGGGTCAATTTCAGAAAAAAGTAATCTTGCATTGAATTTGTGGGAAAATAAGTGTTTCATCAGAGTTTCTGCCTCTAGTAAACATATGTAACATCTGGACTGACACTTCAGTCCAGATGTTACATACGTTACCTATGTTCACTAGAGGTATGATGTAAAACATTCTTTAGAATAAAAATTTAACATAGACTCTTTTACACTAATTTCAACAATTTATTGTGTTTAGGATGAACATTTCTTTTAATGTCAATGCAAAATCACTTTTTCTGAAATTGGCCCCTTACCTTGGAACACCCCACATTATAACATAACACTAGTTTGAGTTAGCATTAGTCCTAGGTGAAAACTAGCTTTTAACCCATATCTGCTGAACTACGTCTTTTCCCGTAGTTGCGGAATGATGTCATTGGAAGCGGCATTTTTTTCTGTTAAATAATATTATTTGTTTATCTAGTCAAAATGCATGCTTAATTACACCAAATTAAAGGTAATTATATGCTCTTTAACTTGATACATAATTTGTCCATGGGAGGGATATGAAAAATAACACTTTTTGTGTGTGAATATCTGTGTGTGGTGGCTCGGTATAAACGGTGTTTCAGCAGTTTAATGCATTAGGCAGATATGGGTTAACGAATTAGGTTTTTTTATTTTACAAGGTCTCATGTACAAAAAGTTTGCGTTAGTAGTTTTAAAAGTGCTTTACAAAAATGTCATCTTATAGCCTTTGTTATGCCTCCACCACTGAAGGTGGTGCCAGAGGCATTATGTTTTCGGGTTGTCCAATCCGTCCGTACGTACGTCCCGCTTTCTCATTATCGCGATATCTCAAAAACCACTTTAGATATGAACTTCAAACTTGATGATAGTATGTATCACCATAAGAAGATGATTTTACTAGATTTTGGAGTAACTAGGTCAAAGGTCATCAAGGGTTACAGACATCAAATTATGACACTTGAGATATAAAACTTCAAATTGGATGAGATCACCATAGTAAGGCAATCTGACTAGATTTTAGAGTAATTCATTGTAGTTCAAAGGTCGAAGAGGTCAATTTCTTAAATAACAGGCTTTAAGCAAGGGCGGAGGCATAGAGGAGACGCTTTCACATTTATCTTGTTTTAAGGATATTACACATCTTGCCTATCCATCTGCTTGCCAAGTGTTCATAGGATAAATGTCTTAACTGTATAGAAAAAAGGAGTTAACATATTTTTATGAAGATAAAGTTCATTCTTGCTGTAACTGTCTTCCGAAACATTGATCATGTGAAAGAAGTCACAAATTACAGGATTAAAAGTTAATTCTTTTGAATTGGAAAAAAT